>CM060839.1:71965404-72450404 GCA_030762175.1 Metallyticus violacea | reverse complement strand
GTTGAGTGTTATCTATTGATTGATTTTAACAAATTAAAAATTCGACAATAAAAATATTTTTAATGTGTTGTATTTGCAAATTATTTAGTAGAATTTTAATTTAAACCAAGATAAGATTTTGAAAATGTCTCAAGAAATGTTCGTTTTTTGGTCATATTATTGCTATGATTTCACAGCTGTTTAGGTCATAAATGTAAGCATATTTCTAACATTTTTAGATCACAAATCCTCAGGTCCTGGCGGTGTAGTGGTAACCACACTTCTTGCTTCCTAAACCCAATCTCGGGTTCAAACCCGACCAGAATCGATGGATATTGTTCAGTCGTAAAAATCCTAAGTATGCCATCCTTCAGAAGGGAAGTAAAGCCGTGGGGCCCAAGTAGTATATTTACGGCATGTAAGAGAACCCCAAGACTGAAAAACGAAGCCTCTGAGCAAAATTTGTCGACTGTTTCAGGCCCTGTATTGAATATGTCGCTGATGACCTGAGGTGTTAAATGGCATCCATAAATAAACCAAATCAACATAGATCACAAACTTGCAGGCTATTTCAAGTGAACTGCCACGGAAATCACTAAAAGAAAGTAATTTAATGATTAACGTGATAATAACAGGATTCTGAAATTTCAGAGAATGTTTTAATGATTGGGAAGTGAAGCAAAGCGCGTTATCCCTTCATACAAATGAAGATTAAGTGAAATGCCTCCAGTCTTTTGGGTTTCAGCAGTTTTAAACGGAATGTTAAGAGACCCCAAAGTTCTGGAGCTTGAGGATGAAGACAAAAGTTATCTAGAAAAACATGTCTTGATGACTAACTTTATAAGCGCTTAAATACGAGAACAAAGAACAAATTAGCACTATTTAAAACAGAAGAGGAAGCTCTAAATTACAACTTTATAAGCCGAAGAGCGGCTGGAAGATGCTCAGAGGCTTTTGGGGCGCAAAGTTTGATATATTCTGATGAACTGCGAGTATGTTTTAGTGTGTGCTAAAGGTTACCATGACACAATGTTTCTGTATTCACCGTGTTATTTATTTAAATACTTTTGTGTATAATTGTCAGCCTTGTCAATCATATTGGTCAGTCTAATGCAGCGTTTCTCAAACAATTTTCAATGTGACCATTTTTTTCAGTATGTATATATATATATATATATATATATACATACATATTACTCCATAAATATGCCGGTTATTCAAATATATATATATACATATCAGATTTATTAGAAGAAATTTATTGTTGCTATATACCAGGGTACCTTAATAAGTTTTTCCGGCCTCACCGATAACGATTACCGCCTTCACAAAATCCTTATCTGGTGTCATACCTTGTCTGTTAAGTAAATAATTGTACCTGTAACTGTTGTTCAGATATAGTTGCATAAAGAAGGCTATGTGTAGAAGATTGTGACATGTTCAAAATGAAGTTTCGAGCTATTATTAAGTTCTTCACAAAAGAAGGACTTACTCTAAATGAAATTAAACAGTGTTTGGACGCCGTGTATGGGGAAGCATCCCCCTCATATTTTACCGTAAAAGAATGGGCCAAACTGTTTCGAATGGGTTGAGAAAGCATTGAAGACGAAGAGCATGCAGGTCGGCCCTTGGAGGTGCTCACTCCTGAAAACATCGCTCTTGTGGAAGGTGAAATTACGGAAGACCGGCGGCTCAAAGTTACAGAAATAGCAGTAGGTTGGGCCTATCTAAAACAACAATCCTTCGAATTATTTATCAACATTTAAACATTAAGCAGGTTAGTGCAAGATGGGTGCCTAGACTTCTTTCCTAAGATCAAAAACTGCAACGAGTCATCTGTTATCAGGCATTTTTGGAGCTCTGCCGTGGTAACGAGAGAGAATTTCTGCAAACCATTGTTACAGGAGATGAAACTATGGTCCTCTACTATGATCGCTTGTCCAAAAGAGAATCAATGGAGTGGCGTAAACCTGGCGAAGCACCGCCTCTAATAGCCAAGGTCACTCAGTCAACCAAGAAGATCATTGTCACAATCTTTTGAGACTGTGAAGGAATACTCTTCATTGACTTCAAGGAGAGGAACACCACAGTAAATGGGGAGTACTGTGCTCGCCTACTGCACAGACTACGTGCTTCCATCAAAGAGAAAAGGCGAGGAAAGCTGAGTGTTGGTGTGCGTCTTGTTCACGACAACGCGCATGTGCACACAGCTCTTGTTGCAAAGGAAGCTGTGAAGAAATGTTGCTTCAAGGAGATCAACCATCCACCCTATTGCCCAGATCTAGCTCCCAGTGATTATTTCCTTTTCTCAAAACTCAAGAAGGGCCTTCGAGGAAGGAAATTTAAGTGTAACGTAGCAGTGATGTATGCTGTTTATGTCCATTTTGCAGACAAGACTTCTATTTGGGGGAGGGGGTTGAAATGTAAATTCAAAGATGTGAGAGGTATATTGCAATAAAGGGTAACTATATTGAAAAGGGAAATATAGCTTTTGTCCTTATCATGCCTAGAATATGGTTAGGCCAGAAACTTATGGACCTACTCTCTTAGATTGTTCGAAAATTCCCATTGCAAGATGCTTGTTGCTGTAAAGGTAATTCCAGTAAATCTGGTCAATGCCGTTACATAGCTTCACAGCTTGGATAGCTTCTCGTTTCCGCGAACTGCTAATTGGTTTAAGCGCGTGCATTCCTTGCACGTGTCATAAGCTGATCTTTGTCGATCTCGTGACTTCATTACATGCAAACAAATGTTTATTTGAAGTGTCGAGTTTGTTATCTTCTGTTCTGGGGTTAAGTGCTTGCGCTTTGTGGAGCGTGTTATACATACACGCTACAAGGCATGAGGTCTTCGTTAAACAAAAGCGTAGTGCGTTAACAATAGATACAACATTTAAACAGTGTAGAAAAGGCGAGGATAAGTGCATATGTTAAGGTCAAAGTAGAAAACAGGCCATTGTGAACAATTGCTGGTAAATGTGAACATTGTCCAAGCAAACAGGAATGTCGGAAATATTTTTAGTCTGGCTAATTTTAAGAGAATTGTTCACAATTACTATTCACAATGATGAAAGTTGGAAAAGTACCATCGCGCTTGTTATTCTATATGTTCTGCCGCAGAGTGATGTTTTTGCACTAGTACTTGCACAAGAGAACGGCTGATTATAAATTATCCATGTTCTTTTGCTAGGTGTGAATTTGTGCAATCGAGTATTTTACTCATAAATAATAATTGATCATCTGTGATGACTAATTTGCTGCCTTACGTATAACTTCAGGATTATGTCCGTTTCCTAGCGAAATTTATTTGAATGAAAGCATTAATATAGCTGTTAGTTAATTTTATGAAACTCCGTTGCATAATTTGCAGTGTACATTATTTTATTTTAGGAACTATTTGTTGATGCTTCTACAAACATTTAACAGACAGTCTCCTTGATATAAACAATATTAACTTGTAATGTTGTACTAATGTACAGTAGCGTATTGCCATTACAAAAAGGAGTAAGTTAAAGCATGTGATATCTAAATAAACCACTGCCTCAGATGTGTGTAGTTTATATATTGGCATATCGCTATGCGAAAGCACATATAAAAGAAAACTGGAGCAATGTAACAGTCAACATCTGGAGAGAAATTTTATCGAATTAAAGTCTACTAAGTATGGCTTCCTTCGGAAGGGAAGTAAAGCCGTGTGTCCCGTGTCGTACATTTACGGCACGATAAAGAACCTCAAGCCTGAAAGAAGAGGCCTCTGAGCAAAATTTATTCGCCTGAATTTAATGGGAAGCTGATGACCTGCAATGTTAAAGAGCGTCCATAAATGAACCAAATCAACAAAAGAAAGTCTACCAGCATTTGCCACACTGCCTTGGTAACTGTGCACACGTTCCAATTAATATGAACAATTAATAGCAAAAGTGGAATGATTTCTTTCTGTTGCTACAGTTACTAGGTAACAAGGCAAATATTTAAAATAACCAGAAATTGTGAGCTTTTGCCACGTTTCCCATTATGAGCATAACTGATATATAGAGTGGTGCAAGGAAATGGCAAACTTTGAATTAACTTAAATCGCACGATTTTCGGCGTACACATTCTGATTGCTTGTTGTGCAAACTCTGGAATGCTCAGTGTATTATTTCTCGAGAACTGCCAGTGACTGCGTCTTCAATCCTCTGTTTTAGTTTCAGAAATGGCTGCAGGATGAGTACACGTTGCTTTGAACAAGTCCCCACAGGAAGAAATCGCAAACACCGAGATCAGGAGATCTCGGAGGCCATGGAATGTCACCGTTACGTGAAATGACGCGTCTTCCAAGCGGCTTCTATCGATTGTTGAACAGAATGTGACGTGACTCCGTCCTGCTGAAACTATATGTTTTAATGATAAAACCTGTGTAATTGTGCAATCTGTAGCGCCGATGTTATGTTATCCAACAGCGGCGAGGGTTCTTCTCGATGGCAGCCTGAAAATAACTTCATCTTCTCTGGGAGGTACTGTCAGAATGCCACCTGGAGGCTTCCTTTTCAAGGCTGAACCCGTTTCTTCAAAATTACGCACACTTATTGTAATAGCATGAATCGATGAGATACGTCCATGACGTGTAGTGTTGTTGAAATACACTTTGAGCATCAGCCACACTCACCGTGCTTGTAAAAAGCTTTTACATCGATAGGACATTTCACACCACTCCAATGCTCCATGATTACTAATTGCAAAGCCTTCGCAATAATGTGGCAATAAGGGTTTACTTACCCTTAAACCGTGAGGAGACACCAGTAGCTCTGACCCGAGTGACAGCGCAGAGAGCCGAACGCCTCAGTCCCGAACGAGAGCGTTGCTGCATACTCCAGGAATGCAGAATGCTGGGCTTATATGTTGGTATAAATAAAAACAGGCATATGGAGCGAATGCATCACACGCTTAAATAAATATATTTTCATGGAAAACTGCAAGTGAAACGTCTGCATAAAGCAATATTTGCTTTAATGTCATTTGTTAAAGACAATCTGTTTGACAGGTTTATTGTACTTACGAAAGGATTGATAAATAAATCGAAGCACATTCTCGTAAGCATAAAGCAAGTTTGGAAATAAGGACAGCGTTATTAAGGAAGATGGTGGTTGGAAAATCCCGATCTCATTTAAATTGTCCAAGATATATGTTGTGCAAGATAATTATCTGCACTGTAAATGCAAATTAATCTAATTCATGAATACACAGATCTTCTTGCACGTGTGTTGATCCCAATATAAAATGGAATATGTGTAAACACACACACAGCATATATCAATTCCAACTGCGCAATGAACACCTTGGTTATTCTGAAAATAATGGCTTAATAATAGACACTGAAGATGTTTCTGTTCTCAAGAAATGGAGGAAATACTAACCTAAGTGAGCAAACAAGAAAGTCGCAACTGTTCTGTTTCCCTATCTGAACAAAAAGGGAAATTCTTGCTGGTTATTGGATGTCCTTAAAGGCAACATTAGTCGCAGTTAGGGGAAAAAAAAAAGCATATCATCGCATTTTCATTGCAAAACCTGATATAACGCAAGCCAACATCATCGCTCTTTCTTTGCTGCAAGATTGTGCTTCTGGCGCTGCCGTTCGGGACTGACTGAAGAGCCTCCCGCTCACGAGTCCACGCCTTAACGACCTCGGCCAACCGTGAGTTTCCTGCCACGCCACATTCAGTTTAATATTTCATTTATTCACTTTAAATGTGTATATACATTTTACGTTACTTTCAATACTACTTTTCTTTTTGAAGCGTTATGTAAATAAATTGTTTTTAGTTCAAAATTGTCTTTTTTGTTATTTATAGTCATTAATATTTTGTTGCACGTGTTTGATATAGAATAACTGCGGATGGCATAGTACAATAAGAATAGTCTTTATGTATCTCCCGCTGGTTAGAGGGAGTATATTCGCCTACAGTTGAAACGAAAATGAGGCTGGGATAGAAATATGGGAAACACAAAAAGGGTGGGAGTGTCAGTCCGTTTCATAGAGCAGTCTGTAAAATGATATTGGGATTACCTAGAGCAGCACTCAATGGAGTAGCCCTTCATGAACTAGAAGGGGTTGACCGAAAAGGTCTAGTAATACAACACATTATGAAATACTGGCAGAAGATACAATCATTGGAAGAAGGAACTATTCTCAAAGATTGCTTGGGGTTGTAAGAAAAAGGAAAATGGATAGGAAGTTGGGTAGGTAAATAAAAGGAAATTGTATTTCTGTATTTATTTCTCGTGCAGTTTTGTTTTACAAAATAAACACAAATAAAACATATTAATGCCTTCGGAAATTCCAGATGGCACTAAATCAATGCAAAATGTATTTCAATTTGATTGGCTCAGCCCCCCAATCCCCGATTCATCAGCACCTACCTACTGGAATATCCAGGGGACCGGGCTCCGATCCAACCAAAAACACAACACAACATTAAAAACAATTTATACATTCAATACAATATTAAGTTATATTTCCTACATTACTAAACCTTCCTTCTTTTTAATTAAATCCATTGGGTCAAAATTTCTGTCCTTGAGAGTTGCTTATTTCTTGGGACCTTATACACACTAACACCCTGGAGGAAATTATAAGAGAAATTGGTTTGGGAGAGCCAGTTAGTTTACAGTCACCAAATGGGCAAGGCGCGAAGGATAATAAGAAAAGCAAGAATTAACGATATAGAGAAACAGGATATATATATATATATATATATATATATATATATATATATCGGTCCTGGTGGTATAGTGGTAACCATACGTGCCTTCTAAACCCAAGGTCGCGGGTTCAAATCCGGTCAGAATCGATGGATTTTTTCGGGCGTAAAAATCCTAAGTCTGGCTTTCTTCGGAAGGGAGGTAAAGTCGGGGTCCCGTGTCGTACATTTACGGCACGAAAATGAACCTCAAGCCTGAAAGAAGAGACCTCTGAGCAAAATTTGTCGGCCGTTTCACGCACTGAATTGAATGGGACGCTGATGACCTGAGATGTTAAAGAGCGTCCTTAAATAAAACGAATCAAAAAGCAGGGGACTGTATGGTAGCCTAAAGGATAAGAGTACTCTGATATATTATAGAAGTTTTTAGAAAGATTGGGTCTGGGAGATATATATTGAACTTTGCGATAAAATAGGAAGGGAGGATGTAAAATGGGCAAGAACAGGAAAAATGGTTTTACGTGAGGTAAAAGTTGTCAAAGAAATGTCCCCACGTGCGGTAAGATAGACAAGAACTTGCACAGTGTAATAGAAAGTTCAGAAACCGAAGTATGGAGAGAGGGAATGTGGAAAAACAGGTGGGATAATTTACATTAAAGATTTTTGGGATTAGTAGAAAACAATTTTTGAAGCAGTTTGGAGGAAAAGTAAGAGAAAAGAGCTGAGGAAAGTGATCAAGGCAAAGGAAGAAGCTAATAGAGTGACAAGAGAAGATGGTCACCTTTAGGGAAGTATTTATAAATTTCACTTGATAATTTGTATATTTAGAATGATGTAGGATACAAGTACAAGTTAGTTGTATAGGAACCTGAATTAACAAGTACCCAAGGATCAAGGAAATATTGTAAAACTGTAATGGTATGGTGTAATAATAATAACAATAAAAACATTAATTTATTCATTCGCGTATCTCCCGACTCATTTTGTTAAGGCATCGGTCTATAAAGCGGATAAAGCAGGGCCCTGTTCCACAGAAGCATAGGCTAACACATTATAGCTGTATGAACTTGTAACTTGTAGTTATTAGTAAAATTCTGTTCTACAAAGGTTTCTGCTACGCTTGTACTTTACAACTCCACACTTACAAGTGTATAAGTGATTTTTCGTTGTTCTAATCCACAGAAGTAGTAGTATTAGTGGAGCATGGTAATTTGTATAAATTTCTCTACAAATACCAGCGCAAAATGTATTATCCTTTTAATGATTTTGGAAGTCGGTTGACCCAAATGTGCCAAATATTAGCGAAAGCAATTATATTGATGAGTAGGAATATGTATAAAGAAAGAGTAAATAAGTATTTGCATACAATGATAAAAAGTGCCGCTTATGATTGATATTGGCATTTTCGTTTCAAATGCATATTTCAAACCAGATCTTAGTTAATGTATTTTTAAGGTTCTTGCTATTTGTCACGAAAATACTTTCTTTTCAATCTTCATTCTCTTTTAACATAATCTCATTTGACACAATTTTCCCAGTTATTTTGCTAATGATGATAATGGTGGTAATTGTCAAGCAATATAAACAAATAAATAAACACAAAGGATCAAATGGAATAATAAAATAAACGACCGAGAGCAGTCAGGAAACTCGATTCTTCTGCCATCTTTCGAGGATTCTAAATGTAACCTTATGGAACATTAATCTCAAAATGGATTATTACGCTTGAATATCGATTAATGCATAATAAAGTTTTTGAATTGTCATATCATGTTGTCAAACAGCTGTTCGTCCATCTTGCTCTTATATGACGTCACTTTTTACTAATACTTTACAAGTGTTGCGCTTCTTGGAACAGAAAGTGTCAAAACCAACTTTACAAAGACTTGTATGTATTAGGCCATAGACTATAGACCACAGACCATACTTTTGTGAAATAGAGCCCAGGTTGAACTATAGTTTACTCTCAACCTGAAAATATGAACATCAGGAAAGCCGACGAACTTTTTGCGTAATTAATTATTCACTCAATTCCTCATTCATCGCCTCGAGGACCTAATCTGTTGGTATGGGGCATCCAAAGAGCAACTTCAATTACAATAAGATAAAGTAAAAACAACGCTCTTCATCTACAACAAGATATTGCCCGAACTTCAAGATTCATTCGCAGGTTAAGAGACGCTCTACTTTTGAGTTAAAGTAGGTAATTTAATTTTCGTAATTCGACACGGATATCTCTTGCGCCTAGCATAAGGAATGTCAATGTTATGTGATCGCAAAGTTGTAGCATAAGAAACGAGGCAATTTATTTATTTTCTTTCGTTGGCTAACGACTGCAATTGTGCATGCCTACCACACCAGTGACGTCAGTGCATCACATAACACTGCACACTTCCTTTATTGTGGAAAATCAGGGCAAATGCATTAAGGAGGGGGTTTCGCGTAGTGCGCATGCGCAGAGTAGCGGGTTTTGACAGTCTGCCGTCGCAAGATGAGATTCGCACGCCGCGGAAGGTAGCACATCCTTATTCCCGCTACCAACTGTCGACAGTTAGGTGTAGTGGTGTGTTGCGCAAAGACCTTGCACGGTCGCGCCAAGAGCAAGGTTGAGGTCGCGGAGTGGAGTGGAGTGCATGAGGCATGATCAAAGGCATGGACAGCATGTTTCGCCACCGCAGACTCTCTGTTCCCAAGAGGTAAGCAACTCGTGTTATTGACCTAATTTAGCATATCTGGATATTTACGTATAAGCGCGGATCGTTGCACTGTCGTATTTCAGATGTTTTGAAGTTTTATTGACAGTCTTCTGTTCTTGTGCCTCTGGTCTCTAGACAATAAAACTTTATTTTTCATAATTGCAGTCATCTTTGAATCTAAAATTTAATCTAAACTGGAGAAATAAGTACATGCAACTAAAACTTGTCGGTAACACTGTAACCAAAAAGCAAAGAATTAGTTAAAGGCTGAGACAGAAAAGACTTATAGCCTAAACAGCACGCTCTGAAAGAGTCGTATTCAAATTGTGTCCAATAAAATATTCACCCTTCAGAAAACCTCAATGCAAAGCCGAAATAAGCAAAGCAGGCAATAAGGCAACAGATGTCTATAGCGGCTAGGTTAAATGTTTTAAACATACTTTTGGGAGTTCAAACACAATATACTGTATCAGACTTTCGCTTTGGCCCTTTTACAAGCCTGTAGCAGTGCCCCCTCTAATTTTTCTACCCCTTTAATTTTGATCAAATATAATAAACACGGCAACACTTTGTATAAATAGAATGTGGCATACACGGCCATTCTATAGTAATAATTGCATCAAGGCTTGTGGTATTTTTTTTTTGTATTATTTTCTGAAGTTCGTATTTGATATGTAAACAAATGCATCGCCCCTAATGTAAATTATGTAACCTACAAATTGCACTGTCGTACCCTTGGCGAGTGCATTGGGTATGTAATGGCATTATAATAACTATTATTTTTTAATGTTTCATTTATTGTTTCTTTGACTACCTAGATTTTCTCGCGACGTCTGTTGATTGTGGAATGAATAATATAGATGTACGAGGATAGGCCCATAAGTTTCGGGCCTAATCAATTTCTAGGTATGATAAAGTCAAAAATATATTTCAATTTTCAATATAGTTACCCTTTATTTTATTACACTTCTCATATCTTTGAATTAACATTTCAACTCCCCCCCCTCAAATAGTCCTAAGTCTTGTCTGCAAAGTGGGTATAAACAGCATCCACCACCTCTTCGTCACGCTCAAATTTCTTTCCTCGAAGGTCCTTCTTGAGTTTTAAGAAGAGGAAATAGTCACTAGGAGCTATATCTGGGCTGTAGGGTGGGTGGTCGATCTCCTTGAAGCCACATTTCTTCGCAGCTTCCTTTACAACAAGAGATGTATGCACAGACGCGTTGTCGTGAAAAAGGCGCACATCACCACTCAGCTTTTCTCACCTTTTCTCTTTGATGAAAGCACATAGTCTGTGCAGTAGGCCAGCATAGTACTCGTCATTTACTGTGGTGTTCCTCTCCTTGAAGTTAATGAAGAGTATTCCTTCACAGTCCCTAAGGATTGTGGCCATGATCTTCTTGGTTGACTGAGTGACCTTGGCCTTTAGAGGTGGTGTTTTGCCAGGTTTACGCCCCTCCATTGATTCTCTTTTGGACAAAGGATCATAATAGAGGATCATAGTTTCATCTCCTGTAGCAATGGTATGCAGAACTTCTCTCTTTCTCGTTGCCACGGCAGAGCTCCAAAAATGCCTGACAACAGATGACTCGTTGCTGTTTTTGGACTGAGGAAAGAAGTCTAGGCACTTACCCCATCTTACACTAATCTTATTGATGTTTAAATGTTCATGAATAATGCGAAGGACTGTTGATTTAGAAAGGTCCAACCTTGCTACTATTTCTGTAACTTTGAGCCGCCGTTCTTCTATAATTTCTCCTTTCACAAGAGCGATGTTTTCAGGAATGAACACCTCCAAGGGCCGATCTGCACTCTCTTCGTCTTCAATGCTTTCTCGACCCATTTGAAAAAGTTTGGTCCATTCTTTTACGGTAGAATATGAGGAGGATGCTTCTCCGTGTACACCGCCCAATCGCTGTTTAATTTCATTTGTACAAGTCCTTCTTTTGTGAAGAACTTTATAACAACTCGATACTTCATTTTGAACATGTTACAAATTTCTGCACATAGCCTTCTTTATGCAACTATATCTGAACAACTGAACACAGAGGAGCGGAAGTTATAACTGCAATTATTTACTTAACATATAAGGTATGATACCAGATCAGAATTTTGTGAATACAATCCTTGTCGGCGAGGCCGTAATCTTATGGACTTGCCCTTGTAAGTCTGTAGGTACACCTATTAAGGACCAGGAAAAACTCCGGAAAAAAAAACCCTTACCCAGACAACTTGGCGTTACGGAACTCGAACTCAGAACCTCCGGATTAATAGTCGCAAACGCTACTACTAGATTATGGAAGCGGTCTGCCATTATTAATCAATGAGTTAAAATCATACTGCAAGTTTATACACTGAAATCGTGTTAAGATATCCAGACATCCTTAAAGGCCTTGTACTCTTTTACGAATCAAACTGGCAAGTGTGAATCCAATATTGCCAAATTTCTTATCAATATTAGAACAAATATATATCTAATCGGATATATATTTAGCTATATAATGATCATATTAGAGAGGCACGTAGGAATCTCCTCTATCTCCTCTCCTCTAACATTTAATGTGCCCCAACTAGAATTGAAGCTACCGTAACTTATAATTTGCACCTTCATTTGTCTCTTCTTCTCTATCTGTTGTCTCTATCCTAGCGGCATCAGCTGTGATCTTGCAAGACTTTTCTTTAACTTTGAACACACTTTGCCTATACGTGAAAAGAAGTTACACAGTAAGATTATTTGAGTTACGGGACGTCAGAGTGCGGTTGCTTACTGAAATGCAGCTGCCTCCAGCGGATAAAGTCATCGCTCGTAAGGCTGGTATTTTTATTTTAATATTTACATATTTTTACTGAAAGCATAAAATGATACTACATTTAAAACGATAGTAATAGGCATTATTCTATATAATAAAAATATTGTGGATGATGCCCCTCAGCGGCAATACGTTGCCGGCATTTGCGTAAGAAATTCCTATATTTAATCCTGCTTTTATTCCATGACAATACGGCGGAGCGGAACATGTTTCTTCACTGAGAAATTCAGTTTCTCGTAACTTTTTAACAATTGACGAACAGTTTCTTTCCCTGTAACACGATTGGCGGTCTATTTTCTTGCAAATCGCTTTGCCGCTTCTCAGTTTTCATGTATGTATCATACATAAAACCACGTCTTCAAGACTGTATTTATGTAGTGACATAACTAACGAAGAACACACGAACGTGCAACCACTCGCTGACAAAGCCTCTCTGAAAATAAATACAAGCTGGTACTTGCGTTTGTCTTATACGGCCTGGACGACATGCTTCTCTCATTGCGCCGCCCCGTAACTCAAATAACCGCACTGTATGTACAAAGCATTGCAACAAAACCTGATCAACAATAAACGTTGTGTATCTCTTATCAATTATGAATTATATTCATGTTATAAACATTTCTAAAAATGACGGAAACACTTCTATATACACAGACATGTGGTTAGGGAGCCGAGGTTTATGTGTTTACATCACAGACATGACATCTATAAATACTTCTAATTAAAGGATTTATATTTTCAAAATATATCGCAATAATAGACATAATTAAATTGTTGTTGATATGGTTTATTTACGGCTCTTTAACACCTCATGTCATCAGCGTCCCATTTAAATTAGGGCGTGCAACGGCCGATAAATTTTGCTCAGAGACTTTCTTTTTCGTGCCGTAAATCGACTAAGAAAGCAGATATAATAGAAGTAAACAGACAAAGTCAACGGCGATAATTATTGACCCAACAATTTCAACCTCGTATCCCATTCCTTAGTAATAAGTATAGTGTCCCTGTCATCAATTGATGAGTAGTTTCTTTAATTTTTAGTGCTTGAGGATTTTTGTATAAATGTATTTATAATTTCCTCAAGTTATTTCTCTTAATCCAAAAGCTAATCCTAAAGGCTCATTACAGATTGCTCTTGTTTACGTCTACATTTATTGTTTTGATGATTTTATTTAGCGCTTATTTTGCTTAATATATAGTTTCACTGCTTCTTTTTCTTCTTTATAATATAATATGGCTTCATATATATTAAGTATTACCTATTATTTTTTATCAGGCAATGGTATTAATTTCCGGATCCTCTTACCATTTTACTTTATGATACACACAATTATCTGATGCACAATTAGGTGCTTATAGTCTGAATCTGGAAAGTGTTTACTCACACCAAATACATGCTGTTTGATCCGGCTTGACACATTCTTATGACAAATTCTCTGGCAGATGTAACACAGCTGATAAGTGCGATAAAAGATAAACGTGCCAAATGTCCCCCTCAGAAAAAAACTGTAAAAATGATGCAACACACGCGTGTTAATCATGGTATTTATCACGCATTGACGACTGCAGATATCATTTTGTTATAGGAAATGCGCTGAAACTTCAGAGACACAAATAATTGGAGATTCGTTCTAAAATACAATAAAATCTATCACCTGCATTTTGTTGCTGTATATACAGGGTGCTAGAAAAATGTATACACACTTCAAGCAAAGAAAAAAATGTGTAACTTGAATTTACACAAACAGAAAAGGATGAGCACTAATCATCTTAGACTTTTAAAGTTACAACAGTTGCTCAAAATGCCCACCATCAGCGTCGATATACTACCGAGTACGTTGAACTACTGATTGAGCAACGTTTGCGAAAGTGTCCTCAGCGACTGCAGCACATGTCGTTTCAGTTTCTTCCCGAAGTGCTGCCAATGTAGCTGGTTTTCTACGGTGTACAACATCCTCAAGAGTTCCCCATAGGTAGAAGTCCAACGGCGGTTCTGTTCTGTACAGACGTCTCCACTGCCTTTGAACTTCAACATCCTCGGTTTTTTAATACCACTTCAAAATTGCTTTCCGCTGTTCAAATGATAATCTTGGCTTCATTTTGTTGTAGCAACGCTAGCATAACGTAATGTGAGTTACATCTATTTACAGAACACCATACTACACATTACTGTTGTTTTCGGTCTAACTTTGAAATATGTAAAATAGATATGTACTGTGAAAGTGTGCATACAATTTTTGGCACCCTCAGTACATATAAGGTAAGCGTGGCAACATTTATTCTGAACAGTGATTACTATAATTATTAGAAAGTTGGGACTAACATGCAATACTTTGAAAATCTATACCTCGTTCTAAAGCCACGACTGTGTAGAAGGAAGTCAAACGACAAGAATGGTAATAGATATTTATTTGCCTTACCTAGGATAAACAGCAAAGCTCGCTATGTAGGTAAAATTGTCTTAATATTAGCGAATTGCGAAGGAAAGAAGCTATTGGGGTCGGGCCAATCAAAAAAGTGTAATAATTTTTCCAAATCTGCATCGATCGTACCTACTGGGCACCTATAGTTTAAAAAAAAAAAAAAGGCATATATATGTACATATGTGTCCGTTAACGGCGCTCGCAATTTTTGTTTTTTCTCAACGGAACCCTTTATAACCATCAATTTACAAACGATTCGTTCAGTCCGTTAATCAGCAAGATTGGATTATGTGTGGGTATTAGTGTATGCAAAAATGGTTTAAAAAATTGAAAAATCGCCCTGGGGCCGCAATTTTTGTTTATTCTCCACGAAACTAAGTAAATTGTTTAAAATAAATAGATAAAAATAGTTTTCGAAAACAGTAGCAATCGAGCCATAAGGAGTGAGAATACACCTGAAAAACGAGTGGGGGCTCAAACGAAAATTTAAAATCACTGTAGCGGCCACAATAAAAAAAAAAAAAGCAAAATCGGTAAATACCATGGAAATAAATTAAAATAATAGTTTCTGAAAATCAGAGAAATCGAATTATTAGAAGGGGAATTATTTCTGTGTGTTCTCTTTATTTTAGTGAATGTAAAAATGATACCAAGGGCTCAGTTTACATTTAAAAATGTTTAAAAATAATCACACAGTATAGCTTTGTCCACCAGTGGTCATATATTTAATTTAATTAATAGTATACCATTGTTTTTGTGGTTTAATGTCAATAATAATAATTCTAAAGATATGACTTCTCTTTTGTAATACTTATAGATTGCAAAAAGTCTAATTTTGTTCCCCTAATATCACACAGTAACACCATAACTTATTTCATTTCATTAATTAATAAGGCATAATTTGAATTTTATATCAATATTTAAAGTTATTCTACTCGGTGAGGAATTCGCTTAGTTTACGCAGCTCCTGCGTGACCGGCTTTTGTAATATTGCATCGAACAGCACAGCGATTCGGTTGCTACTAGCCGATATTTAGCATGCTTAACGTGAATGAGGAACTAGGGTGCAAAACCAGCATAAATAGTCTCTTCGTGCTGTATGCAGATCATTGGGTATGTTATAAAAAGGAGTTAGCCTCAGTTAATCTTTAGAAAACGCTAAGCTAGGAACTGTAAAATAATCATTGCTTTTATCGACTGGCTGGCGAAGTAGTCCAGTCGGTGAAGAGAACGGCTGCGGGCTGGATGGCCCAGTTCTGTTCGCTGCTACACGACTTATCAAATGTCGCGTTTAGAATCGGTGAGAGACCGAGCGAATTTCTTTCTGTACGTGGCCTTTCCCCGTACACCCCCGCTAACAGATCTAGCGGAGAAGCAGAGACTGTCACGGAATATTCCCCGCTGTTGAGCGTGTCATCAGCTGGTGGAATATTTTTAAAACTTTTCCATTTGGTTTATACAGAATTGTCATTTCAAAACTCGCCACACTTAATAACCACCTATTTAACATCCTTTTAAGTTAAACACAAAATACATCAACTTAGATATTGAGGGGGAGGGGCAGTTTGAAAGCAATGTTGATTAATTTAGATTTCACCCCCCTCACCCCCAGTCATGAATTTTCAAATGGTCCCCCAAGGTTTTGATTAAGAGAATGAATTTGTTATCATATCTTTTGTTTTTTATTATTCCCTGGCAAACTAGACTGTTACTGTTATTTTAATTTGGACAAAATAATGATATAAAAACTATTAAACATTTACAATTATTAACATTATAACTATACAATTTTTTAAAATTGCTGCTAATTCGCTTCTTTCATGTTCTTTCTTTTAGGGATATACTATTATGAAAAAATTGATTACCAAAACATAAAATTATATTAAAAGCTCATGTTTTATTGTATTGTGTTTTTCAAATTCAAACAGTCAAGTTGCCATACAAGGATAAAAACAGTATATATAAATTATAACAATTGCATCTCCTTTAAAATTGAAGCATCAATAAGTAAGGGTGTTCTTTTAAATTTGAAAAGTGCTGGTGGCTGGAGTGAAGATTTTGAAATCTAAAATTTAATCAACGTTGGTATTAAACTTCCCTCTCAATGTCTAATTTTTATTTATTTATTTTTTGTTAAATTAAATTTATGTTAAATATGAATTATTCAGACAGAAATTTTGGCTTAAAAGTCCTGTATAAAGGCTTATTCTTTGGACTAGTTCATAGAAGACCGAAAATTCACCAAGACACATAAAATGTTACATGTCCAGTTAGGTGAGGCATCCATACAGTAAAATAGACGACAGTACCAGTATTAAGACCCATACATGCATAATTTTCCTACCCAGGCATAACCACAAGCAAAGCCAAGCTAAAATTAGGCTAAAACAATACTACATGTTACGGAATTTAAAAGTTTTCCTCAGTAAGGGAGAATTTCAAAGAGTAAAACATTCACGTTTTGACTTAAGATAGCAAGTTTAATTAACAAGTAAAGCAAAACAAATTGCCAGGGCTTATATTGCAGGTTTTGGCTCCCAGCAGCGATGATGATGATGATGATGATGATGATGATGATGATAATAATAATAATAATAATAATAATTTCTATGGCGCGGCTTCCTCGATGCCAGATCTTAGAAATCTGGGTTGTGGGATGGATGGTCGATCATCATTATCATCACCTCAAAAGGATTAGGCCTCTTACGGGCCTGAAACATTCGAAATTAGTAACACTTAGTACCTATAGATATCTGAGTGGGAGATGCTCAGTTCATTGTCTTTGAAAAAGAGTACCAGGATATAAAAATGTCGTTACTTCTTTGGTCCAAAGCAGGAAAACGTAAACAAATAACATATCTGCCTCCCCCTATAGGAAGAGAGAGGATTTGCACTGAACCTGTCTGCTAATCAAGGGCAATATTTCTGATTGCATGGTTCGCTTTTGTGTGTGAATCATGCTATGTGCTCTACTTGTAGTATGCTAAGTTCAAATGAACTATTTCTCTTCAATGCTGTTTCAAACGAAATATTTTGATGATAAATCTATTCGTTTTTAGTTAAATCAATTCCGTGAGACGGGAAAAGTAACAAATGACGAGCAAGAGAGCGGTGCGCTCGTGCTCTTAGCTTCAATAAAAACAGTTGAGAGCGATCCAGTCATAACTGTACTCCGTTACACGCCATACTGCATTAGTTCAACGTTGTGATGCTAGTATATTAAAATTTAAATAAAAGCAAGACAGTGCACATGTCATGCTCTAATAGAATGTGGATATGGAGTAAGTACTTTTATTTAAGAACTTGTGTACAAAATGACTTAAAATTTCTTTTCATTTAGTCCTATGACAGATTATGGTATGATCTTAAAATCGACCAATGAAACGAAACAAAAAAATTAATTTTGACCAATCACAACCGAGTTATGGAGTGAATTTATCGAAAAAAATTATCAAATCCGTTTTATCACGCGACGTGCATTTATATAGTGGTCAGTGTAACCAACTTTATACCTATAATTCCTTAACACGTATCACTGACTATTTTTGCTTGAGGCTGTGGGGAGCTATTGATAGCAACAAAAGCATGGACAATCGACAATCTTAACGTGAATGGAGGGTTCTTTAAAGTGTTTTGGTGATGCGTTAAATGTGCAAATTGATCATTTCATTAGAAATTCGAAACCACAGGACACAAAGAAAAACAGAGGCACTGTATGTTCTACTTTTTTATTTTGTTTTTCACAATTGGTCATCGAACGGTAGCGATTGTAATAGTCGACTTTTGTCCATTTCAGTCTCACGGTTTCTGAATACAATTGATATTCATAATTATAGCAAGTGTTCACATTCTTTGGGCGAATTTCAAATATATATATATACATAATATAAACATGAATAATGTAACTATTAACAATGTAACTAAAATAACAATAACTAGAAAAGCAGAAAAGGATAAAACACTACGAAAAAGTCACAGATATATTTCGAACTGCTTGAGTTCTTCTATGGCAAGAAGACAAGTGAAGGTGGTCAAAATAAATATTGAATATCGCAGGTAGGGTTATGGAAACAGATGGAACTAGCAACAAGAGTGTGTGTGGGGGAAAAAAAAATGTAACATTTAAACCAGGACGTATACGCGCTTTATGTAAAAATATACCTTGTGAACATCACATACTATACCATGAATCTCAAATTTGTTTCGAATGCGTGCAATCATTACTCGCGTTGGCGGTTCTGTTCTGTCTCCATTGCCTTTGAACTTCAACAACATTCTTGGTTTTCCAATGCCACTTCAAAATTGTTTTCTGTTGTTCAAACGATAATCTTGACTCCATTTTGTTGTAGCAACGCCAGCATAACGTAATGTGAGTCACATCTGTTTACAGAACGTCATACGGTAATCTTGGCTTCATTTGTTCATGTTTATATACCTGTCACGTAGCAACGCTATCATAATGTATGAGAGTCACATCTGTTTACAGAATATCATACTACATCTTACTATTGTTTTTCAGTCTAACTTTGAAATATGTTAAATAGATATCTACTGTGAAAGTGTGCATACATTTTTTGGCCCCCTCGGTAGAAGTGTTTCTATTTCTGTTTTATATATTACTTTGTCCTCTTCCTCTCTCGATGCTGCTAGGGAAACCTTTAGGATGCTTTGAACACGAATTTAGCAGATAGAAGAGAACACATTGCCATAATTTTAAGGAGTAGGCTCCATGCCCTGATTGGAACATTTTCTAATGTCATTTTCCGAGGCCTGAAGTATATTACAGACTGAGGCGCTAGAGTATGGCATGGACTTTGCTGGGACGAAAGACAGGAATTAATCCTGTAGATTTTCTCTAGACGTAAATAAATGCAAATTACATGAGCATTGCCTTAGATTTAGGGAGGCCTTTAATGTCATGAATAGAGTAGGCGCGTTTAGCTTTTTAGCTATCTTAAAACTTCTTCGGTCTCTTCTGGTCATGATGGCTTCCCAAGAGGCGGTTGTACTGGAGTACACGGACCTTGTGTCTCAATTGCACCTCCCACCCCAGTCTCTTAACTGCTGTTAAGTTTGAACCTTCCTTGAGGAGCCCTGTTACTCCAAGAAAGAGTTAACACCTGTGGGCGGAATGCTTCGCCTTTGATTACCGCTTAGGTCAGAACCCATTACAATAATTGCAGAAGGAGTTGGCTGTCCGGCGGAAGCAAAACCTTCTGTCTCAAAATGAGGACGGAAGCGCTACTTTCTTTTGCCGATCACAGCACGAAGTTCAGATTTATCGGCCTCGAATAAAGACCGGATGAGTTAATATCTTCTTTCCTCTTATAAGAAGAGTCAATTGCAAAGACTGCTGTATTTCCAAAAGGGATTTTTTTTTGTTTTATTAGCCTCACTCTCAGGAGTGCAGTCTTCTGCAATTATACTGAAGGCAGTGGAGATAAATTGCGCAACAGGTGCCAATGGCGCTATAGGCTGCGTGTTCACTATTTCCTTAATGTTTCTTTTCTTTGGGGATCCTCTGTTTCCGTCCACCAATCTCATAAATCATTAGCGCCTTACTCGTAGCCACTTCAGTGCCAAAACGCCTCGGTACTACAGAAGCGCTTTTGACTTTTCACGTCATCTATTGTTCCTTTCAGAATAAGGCACAAAGACATGTCTTTCCGATAATTGCATTTTTAAAAGGGGTTTTCGAAAAGAAATCTGACAGATCCCAGAGCCTTCCTGCTCTAATGGCCTGTGGCGGTCGCAGTAGCCAGCAAAGTGCACTGTCTTAGCTTCTTGCAGTAGTAGAATCCAGAGAAACGTGAAGTCATGCGAGACGGCCCAGCTTTCAGGACATGACTTCCGCATCTGCTACAGTACCATAGCACACATGTCGCTTTAGGGCGCCTACACGCACCTGCTGCAAAGAACCGAAGACCGGCAAACTCTAAAGTACGTTACAGTTATTGCAAATGAACTGTAATAAACATGTACATCTCTATTACAACTTCGTTTATCTTCTCAATGTTTCGCTATATTTGTTTCAATTTTAATATAATTTTTTTACAGAATTTACAATTTTTTATATCTTAAAAATATTTTTTCAATTCAAAATCCTTGGAAAAAATTGTTATATTAATGATTTTCAAGAAAATTGTAATAGCTAAGGCAATATGTTGTTCTGAAAATTTAATGCTAATACATGGCAACATTTACTTTTCAAAATCATAATTATTAATTTAAAATTTACACAGTTATTAACTACAAAGAAACCAATAACTAAATTGCGTTTCATAAAGATTAAATGGAACTATTCTATATTTATCCATTACAATAAAAACCTTCCTTAATCGAAATGAGATAGACCCAAATTGTCACCTTACAATGAAATTTATATTTTCAGTAATAAAATATAAATAAATTAACAATGCATAAAATAAAATGAAATAAAAGATTTAATATCAAGTCAAAAAAAAAAACAAACAGTATTGTGAATTTAGAAGTAAAAATCTACTTTTAAATTTAAACATGATTTAATATTTTTATTCTTCTTATTTTTACGTTTTGTTTATATTTTACAGTTTGCATTTTTTATCTTTACATTTTTTTATTTCTTGCATTTTTCTTACTTAAACCGAAATAAAAATTGGTGAATTCTGAGAATGTAATTCTTGTCCTATATAAATTAATTTAAACTATGTGTAATTTAAGAGCGGCGTTGAAATGTTATATTAGGAAAAGCACAATTTAAATATATATATATATATATATATATATATATATATATATATATATCATTTGTAAAACACACAGTAATTTTCACATCTTGTTAAAAATAAGGTATCTAGGAAGAGGTAAATCAGGTAACAACTTCCAGTATAGTTCCGTTCGGTACGAGGTCGTCAGAATTATAATTTACAATTGTGATATTCATGCTTTCACTTTAGGGCACCAGTGCAGGATTTGCTCTGCTACTCTGGGAATGAAAAATTCACGTGTAATGTTTAGCTTGTGTTTACTGTTGAGTAGTCTTTATCATTAATTAGGAGCAGGATGTTCACATTTACCTGATGCCTACTATACAACACGAAGCATTGAATGAGGTCTAAAACGCTAGACAGCAACAAAAATGTACGCCCTGCCCTTTTCTCCCAGTGTCTGCCATTTAATATTGTTGAAGTTTTGAATTTACTCAAGTCATTATTGGAATATTTATTGCCGTTCTATGACTTTCCATTAGTCATGATGCAAGGTGTGAAAAGTTCGGCCTAACAATGAAGGAACGAGTTGTTTAATTAAATAATATTTATTTTTTAACATACTAGTAATTTCCAAAGATGCTTCAATGTTATTATTCCATTTCTGAGGTGATTTGTCGGAAAAAGTTTGTAAAATATTCCTTTACAGCTGCAATTGATATGGTGAAAAACGCTGGCCAGCAATGAAGAATTTCAGCTTTGGAAACAGATGAAAGTGCGAGGCAAATAAATCTAGAGAATAGAGTGGGTGCTACAAAAATTCATACTTCAAATTTTTCTATTTTACCTCGCTAAAACAGTTTTGTGAGCAGGTGCATTGTATTGGTGAAAAATTATTTTTCCTCTGCAAACCGGGTCGTGACTACCTTTTTATGTAGTTGGTTTGAAAAGTTAGACTAACAATATTCTTTTATTGTTCTATCCTTTTGAAGATAATTTAGTATTCCATTAGTGTCTCAAAAGATGACGTCATAACCTATCCTGCAGAAGTCTCATTCACTGTTATGAGTTGACGCACACGCTGTAAAAACGCTCCAAACACTGTTCCATTATTTCCATATCAGTCATGTTAGCTAGCGCGCACCCATCTAGCGCAAGCTTTTTCATATGAAATACAACCTACACGTTTCTTTGAAATTCCTAATGCCTCAACAGACCCACTCGCATTACGAGGCCAACTTTTAAGTTATTACAAAGACCACCAGATGGCACTATTGAGATATGTCGTTACTATTTTCGCAACAATTGACATTTGTTATGGTGAAAACAGTTGCAGCTTACAAATTGACTCAGTAGCTTGTTTACAGTGAGCGTTTAAACAAAATAATTTTGGGGAAAAAATGGAAATTTCACGGAAGGTTTTCGTTGGATGATTTTTTACTATATTAGTAAAGGCCTAACTCAACACCTATGCAGAATCGTTTTGTTCAACTTTTGGTAATGAAGCACCATCAGAAGAGATTGTTTACATTTGGTTTGCAGCATTTCGTCGTGGTCGTGTGTCTGTCAGGGATGAATTTCGTGAAGGTCGACCAAAATCGTCTGTCATTCCAAAAAACATCGATGCTTTGCGCAACATGAATACAGAAGATCGGCATGTGACTTACAGTGAGAAAGAGGCATCCTTAAGCATATCGAAGACTGCAATACATTCGATTTTGCATGAACGTTTAGCTGTGAACAAGATCTGTTCCCGGTGAGTTCCGTATAATTTGACAGCAGCTCAAAAAACACTGTGTTAATTGGTGCAATAAAATCTCAAAAAATTCCACCAAGGAGCTACTAAATCTGCATACAACATCGTAACAGATGACGAAACTTGGATATGTTCGTATGAACCGGAAAATAAGCAACAGTGCACTGTTTGGGTGTTCCAAGATGAACAGAATATCACAAAAGTTGTTCGTTCATGAAGCACTTCCGAGAAAATGATCGTTTGTTTCTGCAGTTGCATTGGACATGTCGCAACCATACCTTTGGCGGATCGAAAAACAGTTAATGCTGAATGATATACAACAATTTGTTTGCCAGTAGTCATGGATAAAATCAGGAAAACCAATCGAAAACGTTGCACTGTTCTTCATCATGACAATGTCAGCTCTCACACAGCATGTCAATAATTGAACATTTGAAGGAGAAAAACATCGAGTTTATGTCTCATTGCCTGTATTTGTTCTCAAATATGAAACAAAAACTGCGTGGACAGGATTTTCATCACCCCAAGATACTGTTGAAGCCTTTAAAAATCATGTTTTTGAGATACCAACTTCAATATAAAAAATGATGTTTCGAAAATTGGGCAAGAAAATGTGTATATAAAACTTAAAGGCGAAAATTTTTAAAATCAATAAAATAGTTTGTTTGTTTCTTTCCTAGTTTTTGTAACAACTTAAAAGGTAATCCTCATACCTCGTCAGTCGGTCCTGGTGGTGTAGTGGTTACCATACTTGCCTCCTAAACCCAAGACCGCGGGTTCGAACCCGGCCAGGACCGATGGATTTTTTCGGGCGTAAAAATCCTAAGTATGGCTTCCTTCGGAAGGGAAGTAAAGCCGTGGGTCCCGTGTCGTACATTTACGGCACGAAAAAGAACGTCAAGCCTGAAAGAGAGGCCCCTGAGCAAAATTTGTCGGCCGTTTCACCCCCTGAGTTGAATGGGACGCTGATGACCTGAGCTGTTAAAGAGCGTCCATAAATAAATCCATAAAAAAAAAAAATCGTCGGTAATGCAATGCATATTATTTACCTATCTCTGCTGTTGTTGCACTTTTTGGACGTGCTTTACATAGATCTTTTTCAAGGCTGGTAAGGTCATGTAAATTCAGCAACCCATTTTTGGAAATGAAGTAAATGAATTTTAAAAAGGTGGGATACATTTCCTTTGGCGTTAACACTATCTCTTATGAGGTACTTTGTTATTCAGTTTTTCATTTTATAGATGACATTTGCTTGAGAAAGCTGTACTGTGTAATCTATTAATTGGACATTACAAATGAATTCTTAAGACATATGTATTCACACAAAAGCAATTATCTTGCCACCAGTTCCACTGAGAACTTTCCAGATCTGAAAATACCTACATGCTTAAGTTAAACATAAAGTATCGGTCTTTGCGGCTGTTGGCTCCAAGATGTTGCTGCGTCATCGCGGTATAAAAACCGTTTCTGCTACTGAAGTTACGCAAGCACGTAGTTATGCGTTCTCTCGGCTAGGACGGTTACTTGCTCTCTTCGTTGCCCTTTGCTGTCACACACTCACATAAGCTCCCACGAAATATAAGAAAGCGCAATTGACAAATAGCATAGTGCGAAATATCAGCAGCAGAAACGTTTATCCCACGATGATACCTTTTAGCGAATTTCCAAGGAATTGCGGTTGAACCTTGAAATGATTTTTGTAAAATGTCTTCACATCTCCATAAATCCTACCTACTAGGCACCAAAAATAATAATGAAAAAAGTATGTATATATAAAATATAAAATATATATATAATTTTATATAAAATATAAAATATATATAATTTTATATAAAATATAAAATATATGGTCTAGCTTCTTGCCATTGAAGAACTCGCAGTAGTTCGAAATATAGCAATTTCAAGTGTGACTTTTTCTCAGTGTTTTATCCTTATCTACTTTTATTATTACTGTTAATTTGTTACATTGTTAATAGTGTTACTTAATTTTTATTTTTCATTTATATTATATATATATATCCGTTAACGCTCTAGAGGGCGCACTTTTTGCTTTTTCTCACGAAACTCGGCATATAACCATTAACAAACGATTCGTCGAGTTTGTTAACCAGAAAAAGTGGGCCATTGGGTAGAGGGTTAAACCTAAAACGTTTTTTTTTTTTTTTAATATTGAAAATTTGCTCTAGAGGCCGCAGATTTTTCTCAGTGAAACTCGGCATTTTCTTTAAAGTAATTTTTTAAGAATGGTTACCGAAAATCAGCGCAATCGGGCTATTAGAAATGGGGGTATACCTGAGGGGTGTAAAGCAAAATTTAAAAATCGCCCTAGCGGGCGCAATTTTAAATGTTTTTGAAGGAAACTCAGTATATACTATTGATATAAAATAAGAATAATAGTTTCTGAAAATCAGTGAAATGGAACTATTACGAGGGGGGGGGGCTTACCTGAAAACCACAATTTAAAAATCGCTCTTCTGGACATCAAAATTCGTGTTTTTCTGAAAACAAGGGAAATTAATCTATTAGCAGTCGGGGTTTACCTGAAAGTCAAAATTTAAAATTTACCATAGCGGCACCAACATTGACCTTTTCGCAACGAAACTCGGCACATACTATCTAAATAAAATAAGAAAAAAAGATGAAAATCAAAGAAATTGGGTTATTAGAAATGGGGGTTTACCTGAAACCAAAATTTAAAAATCGCTTTAGCGGCACCAATATTTGTTTCTTCAAAACAAAAGTAGGTGTGTACCATTTAAATAAAATAAGAAACTAAGTTTTCAAAATTTTGGAAAATGTGACCATTAGTAGTAGGGGTGTACTTGAAAACCTAAAGTTAAAAGGCGTTCATGCTCTTAATTTTCTTTTAATTGTTTTAAAATAAAAGGACAAATTAATTCAGAAAACAAATTGTATTTATAATGATGTATATGTTTTATGTTTAACAATAACATCGTTGTGAAAATAGCAAATGTGAAATATTAATCTAATATGTGTTTGAGAATTATATTTGTATGTAAGAGCGCTCTGTAATAATCGTCAGAAAACGTTTGCGTTACATGTTTTTACTACAATGACCTTTAAATTTAATTTCAAAATTAATGGCAATCGGCGTAGCTTGCGATTGTTTTTATTTGCTTTGTACATTTTAATTATATCCGAAGAGTAACATGTTTTTGTTTTATTGAAACATATGAACATCTTAAATACACAATGTAACTGGAAACTTTCTTTTATTTCTTTCTATTTCAGTGGATGTAAAGATGATATCAAGGGCTCAGTTCATAAACATGATTATATTTAAAAATGTTTAAGGCCATTATTTGGATGTTATATTCATTTTTAAAGTTAATCTAATAGGTGGGGAATTCGCTTAGTTTACGCAGCTCCTGCAAGACGAACTCTTTATTAGTATTATTATTATTATTATTATTATTATTATTATTATTATTATTATTATTATTATTATTATTATTATTATTATTATTATTATTATTATTATTATTACAGAGAAAGAGATACGTTTTCCAACAGTTGACTCAGAAATAATTTTATTTGTATGCTTACAGAGAAAATCGCGAAAGACTTCTTTACTTAATTTTTTTCAAACGAAGACTAGACAATGCCTTACAGAAGTCCTCAAAATGCTTCATTATTTTTTTATTTTATTATTTTTTTATCAGCTGCCTGCTAATGAAAGGCTTTTAAAAATACCGTACTTGTGTACTTTCGCTGTCTCCATCTTTTGACTTGCTCATGTTCCATTGTCTTGCAGTGATATTTATTGTTACATATCCGTTAAAGAATAAACAATAGCTGATTTATTCCTAAATTTTAGAAACATCGTAAGTCAAAGAAGTAAAATAATTATGTCTTAAAACGGTCACCTGTATCCAAAACTCACACATTAAAATTTTGCGTCGTTGGTAAAAAAAAATTCACTATTTCTTAAATCCTCTTCTTCAAATAATTAGATTTTCTCACCGATGAAATATTAAAACTTCTCGCTAGCTTCGGACGCTAATAACGTAAAACACGAATAATAAACTCGCTGGTTTCAACCAAGAAGACTAGAAACAGCTTTACAACAATATTTCCGCGAAATGCATCCACTCGTGGACATAAGATACCCAAACGCGGTGTTAATTGAGTGTAACTTTATTAACCGCATAAGAAATTGCAGCGCTGGAATGAAGTACAGTACTATAGGGGCTAATCATAAAACACTGAGAATATTTTTTACGCGTGAAATACACTAGGCTCGGTCCAGATTGGTATGGTCTTTTTCAAAGTATTCTCCGTTGAGTTGAATGTACTTTGCCCATTGCGTCTGCCAGTCCTGGAACACGTGTTGGAAGCCATCTTTTGACTTCTTCAATACCGCCTCATGACGCCTCGGAAGTAACAAAACGCTCCCCATAGCTCTTTTTTAGACAGGGAAAGAGATAAAATCACAGGGAGCTTAAGTATGGGGAGTATGGAGGATGGGGGACACATTCGAAGTTTTCTACATACTTCCACTCGCACGATCTTCCGTTCTGTTCAGTAATCTCGGGACAAACCTCGTCCAAAGCGTCTCATGTTCAAGTGATCATGCAGAATGGAAAATGTACTGCCATGGGAAATGTGTAACATTTGTCAATTGTTATTCGTCGGTCTTCACGAACAATGACGTCAGCTGTGTTAATCTTGGTTTCGTTTACAGCTGTTGCTGTTGTTGAAACACGGCGCTCCTTAAATTCCTTGATACATCGAAGTGCTGTGGATTGTGTCAGAACATCATCGCCTGCCTGCTGCAGCAACCTTTAAGCTTCCATAGCGGATTTCTACAAACGAAAGCAAAACTTCTGCTCTTCACGAACCAACTCCATTTTGTATGTAGGCGATTGGCGAAATGGTTTGTTTACTTGTCCTCATGTACCGACGCATGCGCGAGAGAACTTCTGTTTTTGTCCACCAACCATCACATTGTTTCTTTGCTGTGCGCGAACGCACTTTACTCAAAATATCAGGTCATCAGCGTCGCATTCAATTCAGGGCGTGAAACGGCCGATACATTTCGCTCAGAGGCCTCTTATTTCAAACTTGAGGTTCTTTTACGTGCCGCAAATCTACGACATGGAACCCAAGATTTACTTCCCTTCTCTTCTGAAGGATTTTACGCCTCGAAAAAAATCCATCGACCCTGGTCGGGATTTAACCTCGGATGTTGGGTCTACCAGGCAAGTGTGATTACCACTACAACACCAGGACCAACTGCTGCAATACTGACGCACTGATGACATTTGATGCACCAGGCTTGTTTGCCCAATACAACGAGAAAACTATTGTTGGAGTACATTGGCTCATAATAAGAATATAAGTCTCAATTTACCAATTTTGCTTGAAGCAAATATTCCACCAAAATTATGTCTTTGCATTAATTTCCAATTTTTAGGGCTTAGTTTTCCACGATGGTATTTACTTAATTTTATTTTTAAAAATGAATTGTCGTGTCTTGTTTTCCAGGGTCGGTTTGGTGGTCTAGTGGTAAACACAGTTACCTCGTAGACCCAAGGTCGCGGGCTCAACCCGACCGGGGTCGATGGATTTTTAGAGCATAAAAAGTCATCCTTTGGAAGGAAAGTAGCGGCTTAGATCCTGTGTTCTAGATTTAAAAGACCCTCAAGGCTGCAATTAGAAGTATCTGAGCAAAATGTATAACCATTTCACGCTCTGAATTCGATGCGACGCTAAGGACTAGTGTCCGCAATTAAACCAATTAATAATAATAATAATAATAATAATAATAATAATAATAATAATAATAAAAATACTTTTTCAAAGTTTCGGTAAAAGGCCATTTTACCTTAATATAGGTTTTCTTTTGGAAGTAGAAGATATTTCATTAAAAGTATTTTCAGCACCAGTCTTTGGGTAAAGCTATTTTAAAGGGAATAATAATAGTTATGTAACAAGTTGCGGAATGTGAGGGACATGAAACTTGAACAATATCCACATTTCGAATGCATTGGGAAGAGGCCTCTGAGCAAAATTTGTCGGCCGTTTCGCGCCCTGAGTTGAATGGGACACTGATGACCTGAGGTCTTAAAGAGCCTCCATAAATAAACCAAATAAAAAAAAAGAATGCATTGCATATAAAATATATTTTATAGCTGTTATCAATATAATTTTTAATAAAGAAAAATCAAATTGTTAATTTATTCGGACGTCATTTTGCTTTATAAATGTTATACTAGTTGCTATGTTATCGTAAAGTGTTTCATTCGACGCTATTATCATTAAACACGTAAATGAAACCGAAGTTTGCAGCATGAAAAACCACGAAATTCTTTGAAAAATGAGAAAATTTGAAAAGATGAATTAAGAAAATTGCTACAGAAGCTGCTAGTTAGAAATTCAAATGTTCAGTTTTCCAATTTGAATACTTGTATTGTGAATAATAGATAAAGGATTTTAAATTCTGTGCTTATGTTTCCAGTTTTAATCACAAGTCCGAAAAAGAATGCAGTTTCATGAAAATGTTACTCATTTCTAAACTAAAATGACAGTAAACATTTCACTATTTAGTATCGCCGTGGATAAAAAAAAAATTATAATTTTCTTGTTATATCGATATTCGCGGATTTTTCCAGACAAATTTTATATGATCATGCAAGCTTAAATAATTATTATTCCACATATACTATGATGTATAATAATTTATTGTAAACTAACAGGAAGAGCCGGACTGACTCTATCTGAAAACATTCAATTCAATTTAAAAAATAAATGATACAAAAATTGGATTTCATGGCAAGTGCTGAATGCCATTGAAAATGGAATGGGGTCTTCATGAAAAGATGCCAAAATACGCCGATTTAATGCACAACCTTGTGTATAATAGCTGCCAATGCTCCAGTTTATCCTCAAAAAAACAAAACTGTGTGTGCCAAAAGAAATGCGAAAATGCAATCAACCAAATTGTGCTAGAGTATAAAATTTTCGTCATACAGGAGCTGCATAAATGAAATAAGTTATGGCATTACTGTGTATTATTAAGAGAACAAAATTAGAATGTTTGCAATCTATAAGATCACAAAGAGAAGCATCATTATTATTATTATTATTATTATTATTATTATTGAGATTAAATCAAAAAAATTAATGATACCATTAATTATATGAAATATATGGCCACTGACAAACAAAGCTATACTGTGTGGATATTTTTAAACATTTTTAAATGCAATCATGTTTATGAACTGAGCCCTTGATATCATCTTTACATTCACTAAAATAGAGAGAAATAACAGAGAGTTTCGAACTACATTGTGTATTTAAGATGATGTTCATATGTTTCCATGAAACAAAAACATGTTACTATTCAGAAACAATTACAATGTACTAAGCAAACAGAAACAATCGAAAGTTACATCGACTGTAATTGACTTTGAAAGTTAATTTAAATGTTATTGTAATAAAAACATGTAACGCAAACGTTTTCTGAAGGTTATTTCACAGAGCTCTTACATATAAATATAATTGTCAAACACATATTAGATTAACGTTTCACATTTACTATCTTCACGACGGATGCTATTGTTAAATATAAAACATGCATCGTTATAAATACAGTTTATATGCTGAATTAATTTGTCATTTTATTTTAAAACAATATAGACGAAATAAAACACCATTTTTAGATTTTGGTTTCTACGTATACTCCTACTTCTAATGGTCCAATTTCCCCCATTTTCGGAAAATATTTTTTTATTTAAATTGTATATACTTAATTTTGTTGCGAAAAAGTATTTGTGCCTCCAGAGTAATTATTACATTCTGGGTTTCAGGTAAATCCCCATTCCTAACAACTTAATTTCACTAATTTTCAGAAATTATTTTTATATTTAAATGGTATATGCTGATTTTGTTGCGAAAAAACAAACATTGATGATACTAGAGCGATTTTTAAATGTTGGTTTCAGGTAAACTCCCACTCCTGGTGGCGTGGTTTCTCAGATTTTCAGAAAGTATTTTTCTTATTTTATTGAAATGGTATATAAGGTTCCTTTGCGAAAAAAAAAAAAACATTAATGCCGCTAGAGTAATTTTTGAATTTTGGGTTTCAGATAACCTCCCTGTCCTAGTAATCCAATATCACTGATTTTCAGCAACTTTTTTTTTTTTTTTATTTTATCTCAATGGTATATACCGAGTTTCCTATAGAAAAATTAAAATTGCGGCCGCTAGAGCGATTTTCATATTTCACTTCAACCCCCATTCCTAAGGACCCGATTGCCCTGATTTTCGGAAATTACTTTCATCTATTTATTTTAAAGAAATATATCGCCGAGAAAACAGAAAAATGCAGCCGATAGAACGATTTTTAAAAACTTTTAAAATTTTTTGCTTTAGGTTAAATCGCACCCTCAACAGCCCAATTTTGTTGGTTAACGAACAGGACAAATTGTTTGTTAATTGATGGTTATATGCCGATTTTGTAGGAAAAAAAATAAAAATTGGGACCTCTATAACGTTAACATTTTCGGAGCCTTGTAGGTAGTAGAATCGATAGACATTTTAAAATATTTGTCAAAAATCGTTTTGAATTGGCTAAAAAGTTCAATGTTGACGTAAAACCATGTGACGATACACCGTTCTGAAGAAAATGAATCCCCTGTTTCACACTAACAAACCGCCACGGGTGGCCGAAGCGATTAGGGCGCCGATGGGGAGATCTGGGGTTCGATTGCCATCAGGACCGTCCTCCCTGACTGAGGTTTTAATTCAGGTTTTCCTCAGTCATAATTAATAGTAAATGCCGGGGAGGTACCCTTAACATAGCTCTGGAACGTTTCCCTCCTTAAAATAATATTCTTTCACAATATATCATTTCAGCTCATGTATCATCAGTGTCCACTGTCTGTGGTGCCTCAGTAGTAAAGATGGACGTTAAACACTATTAAGAAAAAAAACTCTAAGAAGGGAACCTTCGCGTTCAAACAAATAAATCTGCACAAAATTCTGTTGCAGGCAAATGTTCACCTCTGAAATCACTGATGATGTTTGTTTTTCTAAAAAGGTAATTACTATTTAATTAACATTTACTCTTCTCCTGCTATGCCAAGGTTCTTCTATAGTGTGCTTAAAAGTGGAAGTTATCTTCAGAGACCACTACGGTGCATAGAAAAACGAATCACCATTGATTTCAGAAGGTTGTAAACTGCCTATAACTGAATGCGTTTTTGTCCGCCCCAAACTGACGGATTTCCTTGTAAATATCCTTCAGAATTGCCAAATTTGAGATTTAATATCAACAAGTGCAACACAATAAAGTGGCTGTTATTTAAAAACTGTCTGCTCTCTCTCTCTGTGCAAGTTATTAATTTAAAGGTTAAGCGTGTTGCGGAGTTAATGTGTGGATCTCGCCAAGGCAAAAGTAATTTAATGGATTATTAACAGCGCGGCTCTTGGAGTGCTGGGAAATGTCCTCGGCGTTTAAAAGTACTTGCTCATTACGGAGAGTGCCATTGTTATTAACAACTTTCCAAATGCCTCCAAGAAGCAACGCGATGGAGATAATGATACGTGCATGTGATCGTCTGTTGGAAATATTAACAATGGGAAGTAGAACAAAGAACAAAAACACTCATTTGCAATTAATAGAGACGATGTTGTTTTTAGAGAAGAAATGGGAGAACGCACAACATCGCCATTCGTTTCCGTTATACTTGTTAAGAGTGTTTCAATTATGTGGGTTTTAGAGTGGCTGCACGTTCCACGGTTCAAGGAAAAACGTTCCTCCTTAATGTCTGCCATTTTCTGAGGAGGATCACGTCAGCAATTAAAAATAGCACTTACTTATTTAATAATTCACTGTTACTGTAAATCATCCTTTAGGGCTCATTCACAATGAAAATATTAACATTAACGCAAGAACCTAAATGCCTGACGTTAATATTCACACTGCCAACAGAACACTAACCTCGAACAAAACAAAACAATTGAAGAGTGCGAAACAAATAACAAATGAAAGACGATGAATGCAAATGATTACATTTTACCGCGCCTTCCCCCCCCCCTTTTGTTCCCGTGCAGTACGATAGTGTTTTCTCTCTCTGTAAAATCGCATGGGAAGAAAGGATGGAGCAAGAAGAGATTCCAGCTGGAAGGGAAGAAGAAGTGGAAGTTAGAACATGTGAAAGATTAAGGATATTAAATATATGGACAACCAGAAAAATATTTTACCACCCAATTCACAATGAAAACTTGATTCGAATCACGTTAGAAGAAGAAAAAGAAGAGGAGGAGGAGGAGGAGGAGGAGGGAGAAGAAGGAAACGGAGATGATGGAGAGGAAGTGGTAGAAGAAGTTTTATAATAAACAAACCTACAGTTAGAAGAAAGAAGGTACGGCGAGAAGAAGAGGAAGAAGGAAAAAACATGATGAAGTAACAGGAGAAGCAGAAGCTGAAGGAGTTGTTGGGGACCTCAGTGAAGGGACAGAGGATGGGAGTTAGAGGAGCTTGTTAAGGAAAAATGGAGAAGTATAATAAAGATTGAGAGGGGGATAATATATTGCAGTGTAATGGTGCAGTAGATATGGGTAAAGTGAAGTTGGTAGTAAAAATTTTAAGAATAGTTTTAAACTTTTAATAATGTGTATAAAGAATAAATAAACAAATGCAGTAGAGAAGTGTAAAGTGTTGTGTGCAATAGCGAAAAGGAAACTTTTTATAGAATATAAAACAGTATTGTGTATATAGAATGAGAGGAGGGTAAAGTGATTGTGGACAAAGGGTATGGCGAAAGAGTAAAGAAGAAGAAGAAGAAGAGAAAAAAGTAAAGCAAAATATAATAAAAATTGTTATAATAACTATTATAATTATAATTAACAATACTAGTGATATTATTATTGTTGTTAAGGATGTCAAAGTAATGAATGGTAGGGTAAATATGTACTGATAAATGTCAATTACATTTGCAAACAAAGAATATAATTAGTGTTGAAAAAATATAAGATACAAATGGAAATTTACACGAATACATTTATAAAGATGATATAATATGAAAGATGATATGATATGGAAAATAAAGAAACATATATAAGATCAATAGATATATAATATACAGTTTTATACAAATGTAGACAAAAATAGATACATATAAGTAGTAAAGTAAAAGTATGTAAGAAATATGCTGGTCACCAGTGCAGTTTCTACCGGATACCGAAGAATAATAGTTTAATAATTTACAGTTAAAGATTCGGTGGAAGTAGTAGAAATAGTAGCTGGTTTCCAGCAATTAGGAAGTAGTTGAAGGGAATGTAATTTTATTTACCAAATTTGTTATTTTTATTATTTTAGTAAATTTCTAATTGTAATCTAGATATAAGTAGGAGTTTGCAGTACACGCCCCGTATAGGAAACAAGGTACTGGGTGGAGTATTTCAGATTATTATTATTATTATTATTATTATTATTATTATTAATATTATTATTATTCTCATTCTCTCTCTCTCTCTCTCTCTCTCTCTCTCTCTCTCTGCAATTACGATATCGCTAGCATGAAAGTTTTGAGTTTGCAAACTTTCGTGTAAGCGTCTAACGTTAACGTAAAGGTCAACCCGTATGTTAAAGCAAATCATTGTGAATGGCCCCAAGCTTACTTTTCATTATGATTGCATTTTAACATGAAAGCGGTCAAGCCAAATATAAATTATTGTCACAATAACTGCTCTTAAGTTAAATTTGAAAACAGAATTGTATACATTTTTTATAAATAATTGGTAGGTATTAGTGGAAGAAACGTTAACAATTACTGAACGATTTCTTTTTATTCTTTCGTTGCATTTACCCTCTTCAGTTGTAGAACATACATCCCCTGGACTTGTGCCGTTTTTACACTCATTCTTGAGTATCCTTGTTTCTAACACCCTTTCCTTTGCTATCCTTGTCCTTGTGGGAAATCTTTAAGCCTGTGTTAACGCTCTCTTGTCCATACACACGAGGTAATAAATGACATCAATGTTTCTATCGTGAGACGTTATCCTTTTGATCCTTGCTCGCACAGAGAGTTCTGATTTCATCGGGGATACACGTTTTGGCTGATTATTCAAAAGTATCAGTGTGGTGCAATGACCGAGGTAGTACAGAGTTAGAAGTCTTTAATGTTATAATTGTAACTTTTAATTGCCCTGTTCCGTATTGGCTTAATTTTGTGGTTGTATAGTTTTCAAATTCTTCTTATAGCAGATTCTATTAAGAGATTTTAATTAGGATTTGTGAAGTGCTTAGCAACTAAAGTAGTTTGTTGCCTTTAAAAGTTTTCAGCAAAGTTCTAAGGAATGTAGCTATTGCGGTTGTTCCCATGAAACGATTTTTGAAAAATTCTTCATATTTCCATCGATCGTACCTAAGGCACAGAAAAAGACAATTAAATGTGAGTGACTGTTAACGCTTTAATGGTCGCAATATTTGTTTTCTCAACGCAGCTCCACATATATAAATAAATTAAGAAATGATTCGTCTCGTTCGTTACCCAGCAAAATTGGGCCGTTGGGGAGGGAGATTCAACTATGTAAAGTGAATTTTTTTTAAAGAAAAGTTCTAAATCGTTCTATGGGCCGCAATTTTTGTATTTCTCATCAAAACTCTGAATATTTCATTAAAAGAAATTATGTAAATCAGGGCACTGGGGTCATTGGAAGTACGCATGTACCTGAAAACCATGTGGGATTAATGCGAAATTTAAAAATCGCTCTACTGGCCGTAATTTTATTTATTTTTTGAAAGGGAACTCGGTATATTGCATTGAAATAAAATAAGAAAATTGTTTCAGAAAATCAATGAAATCAGATTATAAGGAATGCGGGTTCACCTGCAAACCAAAATTTAAAAATCGCACAAATATTTGTTTCTTCACAACAAAATTCAGTATATACAATTTAAATACATAATTAATAATAATTACCATAATGACAATCGAGGAAATAGGACCTTTAGAAGTAGGGGTATATTATAAAACCGAAATTTAAAAAGCGCTGTTGCATTTAATTTTTCTCTATTGTTTTAAAATAAAAAAACAAATTAATTCAGCATATAACCTGTATTTATAACGACGCATATATTTTGTATTTAACAAAAGCATCCCCGTGAACATAACAAATGTGCAACATTAATTTAATATGTGTTTTGGGGAGGATAGTGTTTAACGCAGTTTTTGCTACGGAGGCACCACAGGCGGTGAACACTGATGATACATGAGATGAAATGATATATTGGGAAAGGATTTTTTTTAAGGAAGGAAACGTTCCAGCCCTAAGTTTAGGGTACCTCCCCGGCATTTTCCAGTTATAAGGACTGAGGAAAAACCTCAGTCAGGGAGGACGGTCCTGACCGGATTCGAACCCCAGACCTTCCGCTCAAGAGTCCGCGCCATAACGACTCGGCCACACCCGTAGCGGTTTTATATGCGTTTGAGAATTATATTTGTATGCAAGAGCGCTCAGTGATAACTTTCAGAAAACTTTTTCAATTTAATTTCAAAGCAAATGAAAAACGCTGGAACTTTTGATTGTACATTGTTGATTGTATGTATTTGCTTATTACATTGCAATTGTTTTTAAATAGAAACATGTTAGTTTTTGTTTTATTGAAATATATGAACATCATCTTAAATACATAATGTAACTCGAAACTTTTTGTCATCGCTATATCTTATTGAAGGTAAAGATGATATCAAGGGCTCAATTCATAAACATATTCATATTTACAAACGTTAAAAATACCCTCGGAGCACAGTTTTGTCAATCAGTCGTCACATATCTAATTTAATTAATGGTATAGCATTAATTTTTGTGTTTAATCTCAACAACAACAATAATAATAATAATAATAATAATAATAATAACAAGAAGAAGAAGAATTCTAAAAATGTGGTTTCTCTTTTGTAATACTTATAGATTGCATTAATTCTAATTTTGTTCCTCTAATATCACACAGTAATATCAACTTATTTCATTTCATTAATTAACAAGACCAAAATTTACATTTTATATTCTTTTTTAAAATTACTCTAGGTGAGGAATTCGCAGCTCCTGCATGACGGACTCCCCCCCCGCCCCATTTATACTATATCTGTGTCCTTTAACGCTCTAGTGGCCGCAATTTTTGTTTTTTCTCAACGAAACCCTGAATATAACAATTAATTAACAAACAATTTATTGAGTTCGCTGATCAGCAAAATTCGACCATTAGTGTGGGGTTAACTTAAAGTGAAAAATTAAAAACGCTCTATCGGCTGCAATTTGTTTTCTCTCAACAAAATTCCGTATATAACATTGAAATAAAAGAATTAAATTATTTGCAAAAATCAGCTAAATCAAACTAATAACAGTGGGGTTTACCTGAAGCCTGAAATTTAAAAATCATTTATCGGCGCCATTTTTTTCGTAACGAAACTCGGTAACTTGGTATGTACCATTTAAATAAAATAAGAGAAACATATGCTGAAAATCAGAGAAATAGGGCCATTAGTTGTGCAGATATACCTGAAAACCGAAATTTAAAGAGTGGGGCTAAAGGGAACTTTAATAGCGGCCGCAATTTTTTAATTCTAGTTAATGCACCATATAAACTGTATTTAGGTATACGTTTTAATTGTAACAAACGCATTGTCATGAACATAGTAAATGTGTAATATTAATCTAATATATGTGTGAGAATTATATCTGTATGCAAGAGCGTTCAAAAAAAAAAACAAAACAAAACAAAACAAAAATACCCCCCCCCACACACACAGATTGCATTATATGATTTTATTACAATAAAATGTGAATTAAATTTCACATGTCACTGACTGTTTATTGTTGATTGTGTATATTTGCTTAGTACCATGTAATTGTGTTTAAATAGTAACATGTTTTTATTTTATTGACACAAAAACTGTAAGGTTTCCTCCGATCTGTCCCTACTAAAATCTAATTATAATGTATATTTATGTAAGCCTAATCATAATGTAATTAGTAATGTAAATATTATGAAAACGGAGCGGAATTTACAGCTGCAATTGTTTACATAACAGCTAAGGTATGACACCACATAAGGCTTTTGTGAAGGCGATAATACTTGTCGGCGAGGCTGGTAACTTATGGATCTACCCTAGTACATGCATCAAACCTGGGATGTAATTGGGTGCACCACGATACTCCGGAGTCTAAGCTCCGGAGGAGAGGAGGAAAATTAGTGAGAATGCGCTCCTGCCATTGTAAAACTCACCTATCAGCTGGGAAGATTATCTTGAGAGTTTTCTGAGACTCCCAAAGCGTTTTACTATCTGTTTCCTTCATGAATATCGGACAGCAATCTGGTTGAGACCACTGCTTATCGGTGAAAAAGACGCCCATAGTCTATTCAAGAAACTCTATTTCTCCAAGACAAAGCCCATCCACATACAGCTGCTTAGACAAAGGATAAACAGAAAGTCCAATGGAGAACATTAGAGCCCTCTCCCTGTAGTTCAACTATATTATGTTTGGACCGTTGAAAGAAGCACAGGAAGATCGGCCTTTCGATACCAACGAATGTGCCCAACTGGTTCGAAACCAAACCTCACCCTTTTTTTGATAATGAGATTAAGAAGCTTTCTATCTGCTGGGGAAAATGTGTTTGTAAATCGGTTACTGATTTAGAAAAATGAATTATATCCCATTTTATTGAACAAAATTCAATTTCATTTATCCTCGTATTGAAGAGGTTAAATGTCTACTTACTTAGCAACAGAACAAGGATTGAAGTAACTAGGACATTTTCTGTATCATTATAACTTTGTTCATATTTTTCTATTTATGAAGCATTACAAAACATTGTTTTAAATTTTCAAACACTATTATCTCTTAAAATTACTTAGTATTCACTAAAAATCCATTCAATATTGAGGCATCTCATACAATTAAATCTAGATTTAGTGCCACGTTTGATTCGTCACTTAAAATGCTCACTATAACCTAAGTTCTCTACCACCGTTGTGTACAATTCACTTTCTCTGCTTCTGTAACTTTTCCGTGCAGTAGGTAAGACGTTCTGTCACTTTCCGCAAGACTTAAGGCTTCTAGACAGAGAGGTATACTGCCTTTGCAGTTATTATGCACGAAAAGATTGTTTGGATGTAAGCTGTGATATATTTTATTTTGTGAATTCAATTGAAGCTGCTCAGAGCCTAAATCATTCAACGCATTCTCCACGGCTTCAATGCCTTTACCATATTCCCCGTTTTGTTGCCATTGGTTTCCCGATTTCCACGTTTCATGAAATAAAGAGAAGCCATCTTTGAAGTACTAATGCTAGTAAAACACTGATTAATTTATTATCTGAAAAAAGTAATTCTGAAGCCATAAAAATTTCATCACACAGGAGCTGCGTAAACTAAGCGAATTCTTCACCTAGTAAAGTAACTTTAAAAAATAGTATAGAATCCTAATTATGGTCTTATTAATTAACGAAATTGAATACGCTATTGTAGTATTAAGGAAATAAGATTAGAAATCCTGTAATTTATAGGTACTACAAAAGAGAAACTGCATTTTTAGAATTATTATTATAACACTTATTATTGAGACTAAATCTTAAAAATTAGTGATATACTCTTAATTAAACAAAACATATCACTACTGATACATGAACTCGGCCCTTAATATCATCTTTATATCATCTTTACATTCACTAAAATAGAGAGAAATAACAGAAACTTTCAAGTTACATCGTGTATTTAATGAGATGTTCGTATGTTTCAATAAAACAAAAGTACGTTACTATTTAAAAACATTTGCACTGTGCTATATAAACAATCAACAATAAACAATCGAAACTTTCGTTGATTTTCATTGACTTTAAAATTTAATTTAAATGTTATTGTAATAAAAACATGTAACACAACCGTTTTATAAAGGTTATTTACAAAGCGCTCTTACATACAAATATGATTCTCACACACAGATTACTATTTCACATTTTCATCTTCACGATGATACTTTTGTTAAATATAAATATGTGCATCGTTATAAATACAGTTTGTAGCGAAATTAATTTGTCCTTTTATTTTAAAATAATATAGAGAAAATTAAACGCAAGAGCGGTTTTTAAATTTCGTTTTCAAGTATACCATACTCTTAACGGTCCAATTTTCCTAATTTTCAGAAACTGTTGTTCTTGTTTTATATAAAGGGTATATACCGAATGTTATTGTGAAGAAATTTACATTAGTGCTGCTATAGCGATTTTTAAATTTTGGGTTTTAGGTAAACCCCTACTCCTAATAGCCCAATTTCCCTGATTTTCAGCAACTATCTTTCTTATTTTGTTTAAATGCTATATACGAGTTTCGTTTCGAAAAAACAAATGTTAATGCCACTAAAGAGATTTTTAAATTTTCAGTTTCAGGTAAACCCCCCTCTTAACAGTCCAATTTCACTATTTTTTTAAATTTTTTTTTTTATTATTTCAATGAAATACACCCGAGTTTTTCTTTATAAAAATATTAAAAACTTCGGCCGCTAGAGCTTTAACCCCCACTTTTAATGGCCCGATTGCTATGATTTTTTAAAATCTTTTATCAGTTTATTTTAAAGATATATACCGAGTGTTGCCGAGAAAAAAACAAAAATTGAAGAAAAAAGAGCGATTTTCCAATTTTTTTAAAAAAACTTGCTTTAGGTTAACCCCACCCCTAATGGTCCAATGCTGGTTAACGAATTTGACGAATCGTTTGGTAATTGATAGTTATATACCGAGTTTCGTTGAGTAAACACAAAAAGTGCGTCCGGCAGAGCGTTAACGAACACATATGCAATATATAGTTATTTTAATTGTAGATGCCTGGAAGGTATGAACTATGTAGATTTGGATAAATTATTAAAATCTCTTACCATGAATAAAAACCGCAATAGCTTACATACTTTCGAAATCCGCTAATATAGAAAATATATTAAGTAGCATTTTGAATTGTGTATATTTCTCAAATATGTAAGAATATGGGCAAATGCGAATTGTAAAATAAGCTTTAAATAACTCCAAATATTTATGAACATATAACTAAAATTTAATTTTAATTGTAAATAATGTAAATGCAAATATACCGAGGTTGCCAAAAATGTATACACACTGTCCCAATAGATATCTATTTAATATATTCAAGAGTTGGACCGAAAAACAAGAGTAGCCTGTAGTATGATGTTCTGTAAACAGGTGTGACTCACATTATGATAGCATTGCTGCGTGACAAGTAAATCAACAATGTAATAAATGAAGCCAAGATAATCGTATGATGTTCTGTAAACAGATGTGACTCACATTACGTTATGCTAGCGTTGCTACAACAAAATGGAACCAAGATTATCATTTGAACAACGGAAAGCAATTTCGAAGAAGTGAGGGAAAACATGTGTGGTAGAAGTTAAAAGGCAATGGAGACGTGTGTACAGAACAGAACCGCCAACGCGAGTAACAATTGCACGCATTCGAGACAAATTTGAGACTCGTGGTACTGTATGCGATGTTCACAATGTCAGATCTAGGCAGACCAGCTACACTGGCAGCACTTCGGGAAGAAATTGAAACGGCAAGTGCTGCAATCGCCAAGGACACTTTCGCAAACGTTGCTCAATCAATAGTTCAGCGTACTTAAAAGTGCATCGACGCCGATGGTTGGCATTTTGAGCAACTGTTGTAACTGTAAAAGTCTAAGATGATTAGTTTTCATTATTTTCTGTTTGTGTGAATTCAGTTTTGTTATGTTAACACAGTTTTTTCTTTGCTTTAAGTGTGTATACATTTTTTGCTACCCTCTGTATATATTTATAATCTATTTATATGAATAAATATGAATCCTAACCGTGCTTATGATAGGCGGTTAGGCTTCGAAGGACACATTTAAAACAGCTTTTTGAACATTCTTACGGGTGAATATATATAGTGTTTAACGTCCGTTTTTACTACTGAGGTACCACAGGCGGTGGACATGGATTATATATGAAATGAAATGATATATTGGGAAAGGATTTTTTTTAAGGAAGGAAACATTCCAGGCTTAAGTTTAGGGCACCTTCCCGGCATTTGCCATTAATGAGGACTGATGAAAATCTGGATAAAACCCCAGTCAGGATGGACGGTCCTGGCGGGATTCGAACCCCAGACCTCTCGCTCACGAGTCCGCGCCTTAACGACCTCGGCCACCCGTGGTGGTGAATAATTGTGTTGACACTTCCGATAGAGATAGAGATTTCGGTGAGTTGTTGGTTGTTATTCACTGATCGTCCTGAATAGGATGTCGGCAATACCGTCATCAAAGGTGTGGCTGCAGTGTGCGACCGCATGATAACCGAGACCGCTTCGACCTTATTCCAATGATGATATTCCTTTCGTCCAACGACTGACATTGTCATCAGCACAAGCTGACGCAAGTTAGGGAACGTGATGTCGGAGAGCGAGGGCTAGAGTCTGCGGCTACAACGTAGGAATCTGCTGCTAAACATAGACGGATTTCAGATCAGCTACACTCTATGTTAAGATAACTTCAGTTAGGCCCCATTCACATTGAAAATTAAACGTAAACATAATAAAATATAAGATGTAGCACCTTAACTTAGTAATATGTAGGCATTCACAACGAAAGACACAAACGTACGTATTAGTCAATCAAAAATAAGAACAAGCGAAGATCAACTAATAGCCGATTGAAAATGAGCAGACGGCGGTAGCGTTTTGCTTATACAAAGTGCAGTAACTAATTTGCTTGGAGTAACATGAGCAACGATAGCTTTCTTATAATGCAATTAATCTTTTGTCCATTGACGCCGTTCTGTCTATAGAGTCACTGATCTTCAGTTCTCTCTAACATAACTTGCCCTTACACGGAGCACGGAAATCAAGTGCAACTCTTGCTGCTAGCTGCTGCAAGTCCCGAGCGACAGCGAAGAGAGCCGAACTACTGTGCGTGGCCGTAGTGTAAATGTTGCACGTATTATTTTTTGTTAAACATAATGTAACCTATGCGTTGTCCTCTATAACTTTTAAATATAAATCGATAGGAAATTGTTAGACGGGTAAAATATTGTAACTGTGGCAAATCTACTCTTATTGAAATTCCAATTAGTTCACGTGTGTATATATGTGTGTGTGTGTGTGTGCATGTGTATATATACACATAGAGCGTTAGTATATATGTATATATATATATATACTAACCTTAGGTAAATCCTAGAAACCGATGGACCCAGTGCTTTTTCGTAAATATAAATTGATAGGGGCGGGTAAATCACTGTAATGGTGCCCAATCTCCTTTGATTGCAGCAGAAAAAAAAATAAAACATCAATTTATAGCGCATTCTGTACTGGTACTATTCGTTTGAAAGACATATCTATGTTAGCTACCTTCGGCTCTCTCCGCCGTCGCTCGAGACTTGCAGCAGCAAGAGTTGCATTTGATTTCCGTGCTCCGTGAATGGATAAATTCCACTATACAGCTCTACAACAGTGCAACTGTGTTCTGATTGGCTGATTTCTTAACTTTAAGTTAGATATAGACACAAAACCTTGGACCTTTCAAGAGTTTACGTCTAATTGTACGTTTATTTTTATGTTTACTTGGTTTATTGTGAATGGTTCCATTACAATGCATAGCATCTAGCTTTTACGTTTAATTTTACGTTACGTTTATTTTTATTGTGAATGGGGTCTCAGGTTCCGTCACTATGACGCATATATCTTAGAGACTCAAACCATATCACAACCAACTACCGAAAGAATTATATGAGATAGTGTGCGAAGGTTGAAAAATAAAGGGTTACCTTTTGTTACAAAAACTAGGAAAGAATACAAACAAACTGTTTTACTGCTATTCGGGTTTAAGATTTATACACTTTTGCATGCGTTCAAACCAATTCTGGAACTCCCCCCCCCCCTCCCACTCTGAAGTTGGCATATCAAAAACATGGTTTTTAAAGGCTTCAACAGATTCTTGAGGAGATGAAAATCTACCCACGCTTTCACATTTGAGAACATTAATTCAAAGAATTTTGATGTTTTTCTCCTTCAAATAATCAATTGTTTGATGTTCTGTGTGAAAGCTGGCATTGTCATGATGAAGAATGATACGACGTTTTCTGTTGTTTTTCCTGATTTCGTCGATGATTCTGACAAACAAACTGTTGTATACATTTCATCTTGGAACACCCACACAGTGGATTGCTGCTTAGTTTCTGGTTCATACGAATATTCCAAGTTGCGTCACCTGTTACGATGTAGTATACAGATTTTACAGTTCCCTGATGGAATTTTTGAACATTTCAATACACCAATTAACACGAGTTTTTTTTAGCTTCGGTAAAATTATGGGAATCTATCGGGAACAGATCTTGTTCACAGCTAAATATTCATGCAAAATCAAATGTACTGCAGTCTTCGATATGCTTAAGAATGTCTCTATCTCACTGTAAGTCAATGCCGATATTCTTCTATCATGTTGCGCACAGTATCGATGTATTTTGGAATGACAATCGAGTTTGATCAACCATCACGAAATTCATCACTGACGGACTCACGACCACGACGAAATGCTGCAAACCAATTGTAAACAGTCTTTTTTGATGGTGCTTCATTACCAAAAGTTGAACAAAGCGATTCTAGCATTGTTCTTGAGCTAGGCCTTTATTGAAATCGTAAAAAATCATCCAACGAAACCTTCAGTGAAATTTACATTTTTTCCCAAAATTACTTTGTATAAACGCAGACTGTAAACAAACTACTGTATCAATTTGTAAGCTGTAACTGTTTTCACCATAACAAATGTCAATTGTTGCGAAAATAGTAATAACATATCTCAATAGCGCCACCTTGTGGTCGTTTGTAACAACTTAAAAGATAACCATCATACTATATGTATAAACTATTGTAGTTCTTCAAGGTAAACTGAAAGGAAAAAAGAAGTGTAGCAATTCTACATTACATATAATGTAATCAAGCATCACTTTACTCATCATCATTTACAGTAACCAATGCCCGTCTCTGGAATGCATTGCCACGGGATGTCAGAGACTGCCGAACTTTAGGAGTATTTCATAAGAAACTGTTTAATATTATCAGATATAATCGATTACCCTAGATTCAGCAGATTCCTTTTGTTACAATACATGTATTTATTTGTTTTACCCTGCTGTAGAATTATACATTCTATTATTTTTATTATTATCATAAATGTTCCTATCTTCTTCATAGTATAGTCAGGGTTTAATTTTATGTTTTGCTTGTATTTTTATTTCCACATTCAGGATTTGTGCAGGTTAATATATATATATATATATATATATATATATAAATTTTCATTGCTGGTGCTTGTTGTATACTGTTGTTGTTTTATTTTCTTATTTTTCTTCTTCTTACATTAATATTTTCAATTTTTCATTATCAATATTTGTGTCTTATATACATAATGTGTTTTACATTGGTTTATATGTATACGATTATTGTTAACTTTACTATCAATATTATGATTGTAATATTGTCGCTATGACTTCATGTAATTATTATTAGATTGGTAGAGCGGAAGAGAAGGTCTAATGACCTTAGCTCTACCAAAATAAACAAATAAATAAATAATATCGATACTGGAATATTTATACGGGTGACTCTCATTACGTTATGCTGGCGTTGCTACAACCAAATGAAGCCAATATTATCGTTTGAACAGCGGAAAGCAATTTTGAAGTGGTATTGGAAAACCGAGAATGTTTTAGAAGTTTAAAGGCAATGGAGACATGTGTACAGAACAAAATCGACAACGCGAGCAACAATTGCACGCATTCGAGACAAATTTGAGACTCACGCGATGCGATGTTCACAGCAGCAGATCTGGGAAACCTCGCATAGCAACAAGCCCCGCGTCCTCGGCTATGGTTTTCGAACGTTTTGAGCACTCACCGCAGAAATCTACAAAGCAATGTGCACGTGAGACTGGGATTAGCAGAACCAGCGTACGTCGTATTATTAAAACAGTAAAGTTGAAAGTTTTCATCCCAAGACTTTTGCATGCATTAAATGAAGATGACCCTGAAGCTGCAATCGCTGAGGACACTTTCGCAAACGTTGCTCAATCAGTAGATCAACGTACTCAGAAGTGCATCGGCGCCGATAGTGGGCATTTTGAGCAACTGTTGTAACTGTAAAAGTCTTTTTTCTTTTTATGAATGGTGTTTAACGCCAGTTTTACTACTGAGGCACCACAGGCGGACTGTAAAAGTCTCAGATGATTAGTGTTCATCATTTTCTGTTTGTTATGTTAATAAGTTTTTTCTTTGCTTGACGTGTGTATACATTTTTGGCACCCTCTGTATAGGCCGAACAAGGAAGTACTAGGGAGGCCTGCCTGAACAAACATGAAGTTTGAGAAGTAGGAAAAGTGAAACAATTTCCGTTACTTTCTTGGTGTAGCACCATGTAGTCACACGACTTCCGGTGCAGTTCCAGCTTTCTGTCTGGTAGGAGTAGCTTCAGGCTAAAATCCAACTCAAGAGCACATTGATGGAACGAAAGGACTATATCGTGATGAATTCACTTGACTAATGTACAAAGAATATGGGCGACGAGGTGATGCAATTTAGGGCATTGGCATGAGCCATCGGAACAAGAGCTAACCGCTGCTAAACATCGAAGAAAGTTCTGTTATCGAACGCTGCCACTTTCTAAAAGCGGAAGGGAAGACACTTCATGAAATGAGAGTGCGGCCGTTGCTGTGATCTCTTTGTTGCACACAATGGACAGCATTATTTAGACATGAGCCAGTATCGTAAACCATTGCAAAGGAAATCCGCTTTTATATCTGCAGCATCGCCACTCCTGGCAATACTCCTGAGTGTGTTATAATGATGCAAGAGCGAGCAATAGTACAAATAGAAAAGAAATTGCCTGGGCAAAATTTTTACAGACTTTCTCTAATCCTGGAACACCAAAACAACTTTAGGTGCCACAGTTTGTTGTGTACGAGAGTTGAATGACAAATGTTTCCATAAGCATTGATGGATTGGGATTTAAGTACAAAAGAAGCTTAGAAATTAGCCTTAGAACATGTCATTTGATAATCTGTAGTCATTAACTGATGTTATCGCTTAACCTGCAGGCTCAAATACGTCCGGTGTGGGGGAGGGGACATTATTTAGATATCTGTGGCAGAGAAGAAAGAAGTGGTCTCGCATGGTTCAGATTAGGGGCTTGGAAAGGAAACAAAAGTTTTAATGTCCTCAGGTAAAGAATTTGTCCATTGCACGGAGAAAGCGATACCTGGAGGAATGCAGGGAAACGGAGATTTTAAGAAATGAGCAATTTCTGAATGCCAGAAGAGGTTTTGGTGCATGCGAGATACTCACACAATTTTGGAATATTTCTAGACCCGACAAAGAAGTTTAATGGCTATAGAGCAGAGAGAGGAGTTGGGGAGGAGGGTGAGTAAATGGAAGGGGGGCTCAAGAGTAAGGGTTCCGTTCATGTTTATGTATTTATAAAAGTATGAACAGAAAACGTAAATTTATCGAAGTATTTGTATGAACGATATTAACATTTACGCCATAAGGCTCATGCGAAGTTGTATTTATTTGAATATATTCTAAAACTAGTACAATAAAACGTCCACTACCACTACTGCTAACTGAGATAGACAACAGAAAACAGACTACACCTCTATCAAAAAATTGATACTTTTCGTGAAGCAGTGAAACTGTACTTACGGCCCACCTCCACTAAAATTTATACAATATAATATGTCTGTTACAAACAAAAACATAATATTTTGTATAGTAATTAGTGATGTATATATCTTGTATGCATGTTTATAATTTGCTATAACTGTAACCTGTAAATTTTATGTCAAGAAAATGAGAAAGCTCCTTGGTGTTTTGCTACTGAAGCCTGGAAAGCCAAAAAAGGATCATAAAACCTTTATGCAAAAGAGACCCGAGGATCGAGTTTTAAAAAGAACAGATACTCCAGGGTAAAAATACTCGAGAACCATTTAAGCCGTTAGGGGCATTGAGCCCCATCGGCTGTCGTAGTGTCAGGCCTTTAAATCAGCCTATGCTGGTGTATGTTTTAAAACTTCCAAAAACTAGCGAATGTTAAACGCAAGGCGAAATTAAACCAGCCAATGAAAAACGTAAGTTTGAACTTTTAAAGATAGGTGCGATGCTTGCACATGCATTTTGGCGTTTTCTAGTCAACGATTTTTGATGTGAATTTAATATGTTAAGAACGCGTTCGCCCCGCTAGGGCACTCTGTTTTCTCATTACTCACTTCAGTTCAGTTCTCATTAGCTCATCACTCAGCAAGCAGTTTACAAGCACTTCGCGCGGCGAGGCATGCAGTTATAAGATATTCAGTTCGGCGCAGAAACAGTTTGCAGTGCTCATTATAAGCTCGACTTTCAGTTCCACGCGCCGCGGCACTCGTCTGTAAGTTTCACACGCGTCAACTAAGTTCATATTCAAAGTATTCAAATATACCATGCCCAAAACACCAAAGAAATTGAACGTTATAAATTACGCAATTCATATTATGTCATATCGCGTGCTTATTTACACTATCGAACTCCTCTTCGGGTTCTGTTGAGTTCCAATCAACAAAATAGCAGAAACCCCTAAGAATTGTTACCATTGAAGCGTATGCAACAACACTAAAGCGATTAGTAATTAATCTACACGCGAGGCCGCTCGCCGTGACAGCAGATAGCTTTAAGATTGATGCCCAACCTGGAACACATACCCGAAGCCGATTAACCATCTCAAAATATGATGCCTAATGTGGCTGCCATATGGCTAGCCCCTTCAGCAGAGCACGAAATTGTGCAACTAAAAATTAAAAATTTCTTCGCAACTTTACAATAAACGAGAGATGAATACATCATTATAAACTCACAAGTAGTTAATGGACCATCGACTCAAAATATGGTTCACAATAAGACATCTAAATCAAAACTTCAACTGAAAGTAAACATGGTAAATGTTTTTGGTGCTGATAGTGTTATCCATTTAAAACAGCGACTAAATGGATAAGAAGGCGGAAAGGATACCATCAATTTAATTAAGTGGTAGAGATTGTCTTGCAAGTTAATAAAAGCAACTGTTCTTAATTATTGAAACTCTTATGGCATTCCAAACGTGGAAAAGGCAGAGTGAGAGATGAAAGCTACCAAAGGGATACTATACTCTTAACATTTGTTATCTTGTGACAGTACTTTTTGAACTCCTTAAATTTTGGTATTTACATTTCTCTACATGTACTAAGCATAGACTTTTCGCATTGAAAGCGTGCGTTAATGTGCGACAGTACCTTTTGAAAGCTGGTAGCTGCAGCACACATGCCAAAGTGTTCCATCAAAGTTGGCATTTCCTATACGACTCTAAGGCCCATAAGAAGTTCGTTTTAATGACCAAAAGCATTTTGGCCCTTTGTTTTAATCTGCCGAATGAAGTGCATGCATTTGGTCACGTTCACAGTACCAGAGCAAAATTTTACCATCTACAGAAAACATTTTCATTTTTTCCTTTTATAATTGTAACTATTATTCACAACATAACTTCCCTCAAGGAAGTGTAAAAAGACGAAAAGATATTCACGAAATAAATGCAGAAATAAGCCCGGAGTCCACAACGTTCAAATTTACCCGGCATTAATCTATCCAGGGCAAAGAAGACCAGGAAAAAAAGCTTTACCCAAGCAACTGAATTTAAGGGGTTCGAAACCTGGACCTCCATATTTGCAGGCAGACATTGCAGATATATAAATGATATTGTAATCAGTACATTTGTTATTCTTAAATTTAGTGACTCATAAGCTATTAAGTGAAGAGCCTTCACAGTTGGTGTTTAAATATGACTAATTGGCCACCACACCTGCCCATTCATAATTTTAAGCCACTGTATTCATAAATGGTTTGTTTGCATCAGTTACACGTTTAGAGTGAGAAAAATTTGTAATGCAATTTCACCCTACTCCGAACTGTCATTTTTGTACAAAAGTTTCCATGGACGAGGGCAGATCCATAAGTTTCCGGCCTCGCCGTTAAGGATTATCGCCTTCACAAAACCCTTATCTGGTGTCATACCTTATCTGTTAAGTAAATAATTGTAGGTGTAAATGTGTTCGGTTGTTCAGATACAGTTGCATAAAGAAGGCTATGTGTAGAAGATTGTTTGTTATTAAGTTATTCATAAATGACTTACTCCAAATGAAATTAAACAGCGATTGGACGGTGTATATGGGAAAGCATCCCCCTCATATTCTACCGCAAAAGAATGGGCCAAACTTTTTCGAATGGGTCGAGAAAGCATTGAAGACGAAGAGCGTGCAGGTCGGCCCTTGGAGGTGCTCACTCCTGAAACATCGCTCTTGTGGAAGGAAAAATAATGGAAGATCGGTGACTCAATATTACAGAAATAGTAGCAAGGTTGGACCTTTCTAAAACAACAGTCCTTCAGATTATTCATGGACATTTAAACATAAATAAGGTTAGTGCCTAAACTTCTTTCCAAAGTCCAAAAGCAGCAACGAGTCATCTGTTGTCAGGCATTTTTGGAGCTGTGCCGTAGCGACGAGAGAGAAGTTCTGTTATAATTGTTACAGGAGATGAAACTGTGGTCCTCTACTATGATCCCTGTCCAAAAGAGAATCAATGGAGCGGAGTGAACCTGGCAAAGCACCGCCTCTAAAGGCCAAGGTCACTTAGTCAACCAAGAAGACCATGGCTACAATCTTTTGGGACTGTGAAGGAATACTCTTCATTGACTTCAAGGAGAGGAACACCACAGTAAATGGGAAGTACTATGCTGGCCTACTGCACAGACTACGTGCTTCCATCAAAGAGAAAAGGCGAGGAAAGTTGAGTGGTGGTGTAACGCGCATGTGCACAGAGTTCTTGTTGCTGTGAAGAAATGTGACTTTAAGGAGATCGACCATTCACCCTACAGCCCAGATCGAGCTCCTAGTGACTATTTCCTCTTCTCAAAACTCAAGAAGGACCTTCGAGGAAGGAAATTTAAGTGTGACAAAGAAGTGATGGATGCTGTTTATGCCCATTTTTCAGAAAAGTCTTCTGACTATTTGGGGGTGCGGGAGATTCAAATTTTAATGAAGATGTGAAAAGTGTATTCAATAAAGGGTAGCTATATTGAAAAGTGAAATATAGCTTCTGTCTTTATCATACCTAGAAAATGATCACGCCGGAAACTTATGGTCCTACCCTCGTAATTTTCATTAAACTTTAATTAATATTGTTTGCTTTATTTTAAAATCTTGAATCAAGTAAAATTTGAGATTTGAAATTTGTATTACTTATGCTAATAAACGTAATTCATTGTTGACATATTCATGATGATAGGAAAATATTGCTTTTTGAACAGTTATGTTCTTAGAAAAATCTCTCCTAATATTCTATAAAATTAAAGATTTAATCAACGCTCCACATAAAAGTGTCATAAAAATGCTAACTTCCTTTGGTAGAGGTGCCCAGCAGTTTGAACGTTAGTGTTTGGTTCCAAGTGGGTCTGAATGAATGAAAAGAAAATTAGGGCAACGTACTAGTTACATTGAGGCAACTTTTGCCACTGAGCTTAAAAGAAACTAGGGAAGACAGCTAAGAAAGTTACGGAACAAAGATGAAAAGGGACTAGAAAAAGACAGAAACACAGATGATGGGAAGAACTGACTCCTTTTAAAATAGCTGTTTCATGTTTAAAGTAGGACTGCGGAATGTCAACTCACGGTTATGCGTTAATTCTTCGCGGAAAACTTAAATACCCCTTACTCAAGATTTAGGATATCGGAAACACTAAGTAATTAATTCGGCAGCAAATAGAAGCACGCAATAAACAGAATGAATATAAATGAATTTAAATCCCTAATTACATTACATTTTAAAAGTAGTGTAGTAACGTTTCAGTTTTTTTTTTTTTTTTTGATTGATTTATTTATTTACGGACGCTCTTTAACATCTCAGGTCATCAGCGTCCCATTCAACTCAGGGCGTGAAACGGCCGACAAATTTTGCTCAGAGGTCTCTCTTTCAGGCTTGAGGTTCTTTATCATGCCGTAAATGTACGACACGGGACCCACGACTTTACTTCCCTTCCAAAGGAAGCCATACTTAGGATTTTTACGCCCGAAAAAAATCCATCGGTTCTTACCGGCTTCGAACCCGCGATCTTGGGGGTAGGAGGCAAGTATGGTAATCACTACACCAACAGAACCGACCCTTTCAGTTTTTATATTTACCAAATCAATGTTTATCTATGGCAGAAAGTAAAAATGGCTATTTCTGTAGTAATTAAGTTTTAGGAAATAATGATAATAACAATAACAATTACAATAATAACAATATTATAATAGTAATAATAACAATAATAGTAATATTAATAACTATAATAATAACAGTAATAATAACAATAATAATAGTAATAATGATAATGCTGATAATAACAATAAGAATGATATTGATAATAACAATAATAATAATTATAATAATAGTAATAATAACAATATTCTAAAATCCCATAAATCGGTCCTGGTGGTGTAGTGGTTACCATACTTGCCTCCTAAACCCAAGATCGCGGGTTCGAACCCGGCCAGGAGCGATGGCTTTTTTCGGGGCGTAAAAATCCTAAGTATGGCTTCCTTCGGAAGGGAAGTAAAGCCGTGGTCCCGTGTCGTACATTTACGGCACGAAAAAGAACCTCAAGCCTGAAAGAGAGGCCTCTGAGCAAAATTTGTCGGCCGTTTCACGTCCTGAAATGAATGGGACGCTGATGATCTGAGATGTTAAAGAGCGTCCGTAAATTAAACAAATAAAAAAAAATAATAATAAATCACTTCGATGGGGGAGAATGAGTTTCTCTCATGTAAATACGTAAAGGATTTTTCTGTCCGTGATATCTTTACAAAATATGTCAGGCTGTGTTGTATGCGTTAATTAAACTTACAGTCTTCATGATTCTTCCAAAATATAACACCATCTTCCAGAATTCCTGGTTCCTAAGCATGATACTGTGGCAAATTCCTCTTCGTCTTGTCTGCATATGTTGCTCTAGCATGAACTGGATGCTGTTTTCTACTTATAGCTGTTCATGTTGCTTTCCCTTTATTGGAATTTGTTTTAGTTCTAAGTTGGAACGATCTGCCTAGACGAGCTCTTCCGCAGTTTTTATTCATTTTTATATAGTCAATAGCCAAATAAGTTAAGACACCTATTCCTTTGTATCATTAAATAACATAAAGACCTATGGCACTTGCCATATCTAAATACTAAAACGCGATAAAAACATGGTGGATTGACAGAGTAATCAGGTCACATGTGTGACGGCAATCACAATTGATGTCTCAGTAGTTAAAACGGACGTTAAATACTATTTAAAATACTCACAGTTGCATAAGAAAGGAGAGTGGCCAAGGTGGAGACCTCTTGTAGTTTGTATTTTTCTTAACACTATCAATAAACTACAATAGATAAAAGCTATGGATAAAGTAAAACAAAGGATAGATCATAGTGGAAAGCAAGAAATATGGAGCAGTTTACAAGATAAAAGCACCTTGAAACGTTATAGGAAATTTAAGAAAGAATGAGAGGGGGGCGCGAAAAATGTGTGGATATTTGTAATAAAAGGGAAAGGAATGGATTTGCTTGGGGTAGAGCAAGTGTATTAGCGTTAAGTGCATTAAAAGTAATAAAGGGAGAGTGTCCACTGTGTGGAGAAATAGAGAAGAATTTCCATTACATAGTTGAATGTCCAGAAACCAAAGAATGGAAAGAAGGTGTATGGATTAACAAAGGATCATTTACAGGTAGCTATTGTGATACTGAATATTTTGGAACTGGTGACAAGCAATTTTTGACAATTATCTGGGGAAGGTAAGGGAGAAATGGTGATTATATGGGCAAGGTAAGGGAGAAATTGTGATTATATGGGGAAGGTAAGGGAGAAATTGTGATTATATGGGGAAGGTATGGGAGAAATTGTGATTATTTGGGGAAGGTAAGCGAAAAATGGTGATGATATGGGGAAGGTAAGGGAGAAATTGTGATTATATGGGCAAGGTAAGGGAGAAATTGTGATTATTTTGGGAAGGTAAGCGAAAAATGGTGATTATATGGGGAAGGTAAGCGAAAATTGTGATTATATGGGGAAGGTAAGCGAAAATTATGATTATATGGGGAAGGTAAGCGAAAAATTGTGATTATTGGGGAAGGTAAGCGAAAATTGTGATTATATGGGGAAGGTAAGCGAAAATTATGATTATATGGGGAAGGTAAGCGAAAAATTGTGATTATTGGGGAAGGTAAGCGAAAATTGTGATTATTGGGGAAGGTAAGCGAAAATTATGATTATATGGGGAAGGTAAGCGAAAAATTGTGATTATTTGGGGAAGGTAAGCGAAAATTGTGATTATTGGGGAAGGTAAGCGAAAAATTGTGATTATTGGGGAAGGTAAGCGAAAATTATGATTATATGGGGAAGGTAAGCGAAAAATTGTGATTATTTGGGGAAGGTAAGCGAAATTTATGATTATATGGGGAAGGTAAGCGAAAATTTGTGATTATTGGGGAAGGTAAGCGAAAATTGTGATTATATAGGGAAGGTAAGCGAAAAATTGTGATTATATGGGGAAGGTAAGCGAAAATTGTGATTATATGGGGAAGGTAAGCAAAAATTGTGATTATATGGGGAAGGTAAGCAAAAATTGTGGAAAACAGTGATTAAAGTTAAGGGAAAATGTACATATAGAGATAGGGAAGGAATCGGGTAGGGTAGTATCTAACACATATATAGGAGGATAGATCCGTAAGTTTTCGGCCTCGCCGATAAGAAAACCCTTGTCTGTTAAGTAAATAATTGCAGCTGTAAATTCCGCTCCGCTGTGTTCAGTTGTTCAGATATAGTTACACAAAGAAGGCTATGTGTAGAAGATTGTGACATGTTCTAATGTGTTATCCAGCTGCTATTAAGTTCTTACAAAAGATGGACTTGTTCCAAACGAAATTAAATAGTGATTAGACGGTGTATATGGGGAAGCACCCCCCTCATATTCTACCGTAAAAGAATGGGCCAAACTTTTAGAATGGGTCGAGAAAGCATTGAAGACGAAGAGCGTGCAGGTTGGCCCTTTGAGGTGCTCACTCCTTTAAAACATCGCTCTTGTGGAAGGAAAAATTATGGAAGACCGGCGGCTCAAAGTTACAGAAATAGCAGCAAGGTTGAGCCTTTATAAACAACAGTCCTTCGAATTAAACATGAAGCAACGAGTCATCTGTTGTCAGGCATTTTGGAGCTCTGCTCTGGTAACGAGAGAGAAGTTCTTCAAACCATTGTTACAACAGATGAAACTATGTTCTTCTACTATGATCCCTTGTCCAAAAGAGAATCAATGGAGTGACGTAAACCTAGCGAAGCACCGCCTCTAAAGGTCAAGGTCACTCAGTCAACCAAGAAGACTATGGCCACAATCTTTTGGGACTGTAAAGGAATACTCTTTATTTACTTCAAGTAGAGTAACACAACAGTAAATGGGGAGTACTTTGCTGGCCTACTGCACAGACTACGTGCTTTCATCAAAGAGAAAAGGCCAGGAAAGCTGAGTGATGGTTTGCGACTACTTCTCAACAACCCTCCTGCCCTCACAACCTTTGATGCAAAGGAGGCTGTGAAAAAATGTAGCATCAAGGAGATCGACCATGCAGCTCAGATCTATCTCCCAGTGACTATTTCCTCTCCTCAAAACTCAGTAAGGACCTTCGAGGAAGTAAATTTAAGTGTGATGAAGAAGTGATGGTGTTGTTTATGCCCATTTATGCAGACAAGACTTCGGTTTTTTTTTTTTTTCTTTGAGGGAGGGGATTGAAAGATGTGATAAATGTATTGCAATAAAGGGTAACTATGTTGAAAATTGAAATATAGGTTTTTGTATTTATCTTACCTAGAAAAGGCTGGGGCTGGAAACGTATGGACCTACCATCTTATGACATAGGTACGTGACAAAAGGCGCTATTTTACACATTACCAATCAAAGCAGCATAGAAAGAGAATGTCTACCTGATACAGTTTTCACAGCCTGTTTAATGTTTGTAGAAGGTAACTTTGTGCTCAGGCTAGTATTTAACTAGCTTCAAAGGTTAATGAGAAACAAAGCATTGCGGTACATAGCAGGTGAGGAAATGTTGATACACCCAGCAATTTCACAGTCACCACTAATCATAATGAAAGGTCATCGAAGCTCTTCTGTTTCATTGAAGCGGATGCGCTGGGTGTTCATTGGTGTCATACAGGAAGTCGTAAAACAGAACAACCGAAGTGAAGGGCTCAATCGCTTCTGCAGACTCGCCTACTCTCCCGAAAGGAAAACCATTAGAAAGGATCTTGAACCAAGAATGTGGAGCAGGACACAATGGCCATCAAGAATAATGACTGTTCATCATATTCCACGACTGGCCCTCCAGATGACGTTGCAATAATCTCTTTTGGTACAACTTGAAGGCACTGTGAAAGCTGATCTTGCACGCCGAGCACCTTCAGGACCTGAAAGCCAGCAATTTCCTACGAAAGGAATTCGACTCCAAATACACCTACTCACCAGTAATCAAGAGTTTGCTTTTATGAAATGTTGGAACTTTAAATAACTACATTTACGCATTCTACTCTTATGTGCTTTCGAATGCCACCTCCCAAGTTTCATAGCATTGGGCGTCACTTTACAGGTAAGTTCCGAAGTATACAAACAAATTACAACTTCAAGACAAAATATTACTAATTACAATTTATTCTATATGCTCCCATGCAACTTTTTAACAAATAATCAAAATTGTGTTCCTATAAGGAGTATATAATATTAACTGAGTTTTCTCTCCATCGCCATATTTACTGGACTTTAATTTTGGTTCTCTCTCTCTCTCTCTTTTACGGACCCTCTTTAACATCTCAGGTCATCAGCGTTCCCATTCAAATCAGGACGTGAAACGGCCGATAAATTTTGCTCAGAAGCCTCTTCTTTCAGGCTTGAGGTTCTTTATTGTGCCGTAAATGTACGACACGGGACCCACGGCTTTACTTCCCTTCCGAAGGAAGCCATACTTTAAATTTTTACCTCAGAAAAAAATTCATTGACCTTGGCAGGGATTGAACCTGCGATCTTAGGTTTACTACGCAAGTATGGTTACCACTACACCTCCAGGGCGGATTTTTTTTTTTTTGAGTAGTGTTTAACGCCCGTTTTCACTACTGAGGCACCACAGGCGGTGGACACTGATGATACATGAGATAAAATGATAAATTGGGAAAGGATTTTTTTTTTTTTTTTAAGGAAGGAAGCGTTCCAGGCCTAAGTTTAGGTACCTCCCCGGCATTTGCCAGTTATGAAGACTGAGGAAAACCTGGAAAAAACCCCAGTCAGGGAGGACGGTCCTGGCGGGATTCGAACCGCAGACCTCCCGCTCACGAGTCCGTGCCTTAACGACCTCGGCCATCCGTGGCGGTGGAGGGCGGATTTCACAAGATATGGACAATATATGTATAAATACATATAAATACAGAGGGTGCCAAAAATGTATACACACTTCAAACAAAGAAAAAACTGTGTTAACATAACAAAACTGAATTCACACAAACAGAAAATGATGAGCACTAATCATCTTAGACTTTTACAGTTACAACAGTTGCTCAAAATGCCCACCATCGGCGTCGATACACTTCTGAGTACGTTGAGCTACTGATTGAGCAACGTTTACGAAAAGTGTCTTCAGCGATTGCAGCACATGCCGTTTCAATTTCTTTCCCAAGTGCTGCCAGTGTAGCTGGTTTTCTACGGTATACGGTACCATGCGTGCAATTGTTACTCGCGTTGACGGTTCTGTTCTGCACGCACTTCTCTATTGCCTTTGAACTTCAACAACTTGGTTTTCCAATACTATTTCAAATTGCTTTCCGCTGTTCAAACGATAATCTTAACTCCATTTTGTTGTAGCAACGCTAGCATAAGGTAATATGAGTTACATCTGTTTACAGAACATCATACGATAATATTTCCATTTATTCATTATTGATTTACGATAATCTTGGCTTCATTTGTTCATTGTTGATTTACCTGTTACGTAGCAACGCTATCATAATGTAGGCGAGTCACATCTGTTTACAAAACATCATACTACACATTACTGTTGTTTTTCGGTTCAATTTTGAAATATGTTAAATAGATATCTACTGTGAAAGTATGTATACATTTTTGGCCCCCTCGGTAGTTTAGCGAAGTGGAAAGCGACTCCGATCTATTTCTTGACCGTAAGTATATTTCTATACAAAACTAAACACACTGGCAAGGACAAATAGGACTTTAGTAGAAAGTTTTTCTTCTTGTGGCTGTTCTATGTACTGAAAGTGTAAACACTTCTTGGAGTTACACATTCAACACTATTATTGTTTAGTACGATTTGCAATGTAGCCTTAGTTCCTTACTACCTCTGCAAGATGTCCTCTAATCCTTAAAACTGGTCTGAAACATGTTCCATAAAGTCAACGTCATTGGGAGTTTCACGTTCGGTTTATTGTAAACTATTATTTGACCAAGTTCCATTGCATAAGATAAAAAATGAACTCAATGAATGAGATAAAAATACAAATCCATGCAGAAACTTTCTATTGTTCGATAGCATTACAATACTAAACTATCAAGTGTGGTCAATGAATAGCATTTCAATTCCATCCGTGTCTCAAGCCAGCTGATTGTATATCCTACTGTTTAATTGCTTCTTGTTTCATAATTAAAGATGTTATATATAGCTTAATACAGAACTGATAGAACACGAGGAAACTGTCCATTGACATGAGGTTCTTGCTTCGATACATGCATGTGACCAAAATTAATAACAAAGGAAAAGAAAATTATCGATATCAACTGCAACAGATAAAAACCCGTCAAGCAGGAGTTGCTTACATTTAGCTGATTCTCACCGAGTTGAATTACTTTTAATAAAAATGAATATAAAATCTAAATTAGGCCATATTAATTAATGAAATGAAATAAGTTAAGCATCACAGTATGGTATATGGGGAACAAAATTAGAACTTTTGAAACCTAAAAGTTATTACAAAAAAGAGACGTTTTTAGAATTATTATTATTATTATTATTATTATTATTATTATTATTAAATAAACGGCAAAAATTAATGTTATACAATTAATTACATGAAACATGATCACTGATAGACAAAACTATACTGTATATTTTCTAATATTTTAAATATAACATGTTTATGAGTTGAGCCCTTGGTATCATCTTCACATTCACTAAAATAGAGAGAAATGCCAGAACGTTTCGAGTTACATTGTGTATTTAAGAAAATTATGTTCATATGTTTAAATAAAACAAAAACATGTTACTGTTTAAAAACATTTGCAGTATACTAAGCAAATAAAAACAATCGAAAGTTACAACCATTTTAATTGGCTTTGAAATTTAATTTAAATATTATTGTGGTAAAAATGAGTAACACAAACGTCTTCTAAAGGTTATTACAGAGCGCCCTTACATACAAATATAATTCTCAAACACGTATTAGATTAATATTTTACATTTACTATCTTCATGACGAAACTTTTGTTAAATATAAAACATGCATCGTTATAAATAGAGTTTGTATGCTGAATTAACTTGGTCTTTTATTTTAAAACAATATAGAGAGAATTAAAGGCAAGAGCGCTTTTTAAATTACCGTTTTCAAGTACACCTTTACTACAAATAGTGCAATTTTCATAACTTTCGGAAATGATTTTTCTTATTTTATTTAAATGGTATATACCGAATATTGTTGTGAAGAAGCACATATTGGCGCCGCTAAAGTGAATTTTACATAAACACCCACTCCTAATAGCCTGATTTCCCCGATTTTCAGAATCGATATTCTTTATTTTATTTAAATTGCGTGTACGAAGTTTCATTGTGAAAAAGAAAATATTAATGCCGCTAGAATGATTTTTAAGTTTTGAGTTTCATCTAGACCCCCCCTTCTAATTGTTCTATTTCACTAATTTTCAGAAACTATTCTTGTTTTATTTCAATTGTATATACCGAATTTCCTTTAAAAACACTTAAAATCGCGGCTACCATAGCAATTTTTAAATTTTGCCTCAACCCACAATAGTTTTTCAGGTATACCCTCACCTCGATTGCCGTGATTTTCGGAAACAACTTTTATCAACTTATTTTAAAGAAATATAGAGAGTTTCGGTTTGATGAACAAAATTGTGGCGCTAGAGTGATTTTTCAATTTAAAAAAATCGCTTTAAGTTAACTCCCCCCCCCCCGCAGTAATTAAATTTTGCTATTTGATGAATCGCTTGTTAATTAATGGTTATATGCAGAGTTTCGTTGAGAAAAAACAAAAATTGCGACCGCTAGAGCGTTAAAATATATATATATATATATCCTTCGAATTTACCTCGTCCCATCGCAGGCGCATATCCTTGCCAACGCCCTAAATGTAAAACCCATGTGCTAATTATGCCGTGTCATTCATTCCACAGCCTTAATTTATCCAGAGAATTTAACATTGCATTTGCTACTTGTTCTTCTAAGAACGTCGTATATCTTGTAATCTTGAAACGTTGTAATCTTGTAAGCTTTGCAAAGCATTTTATATTGGTTTAACTTCTACTGTGTTTTCGCTCCGTATGAACAATCACAGACGTTCTGTTAAAACCAAGTCTAGCTTCCCTGTTGCCCAACATGCCCTGTCTAACTCTAAGGATTTGGATTATACATTTAATTTAACGCTTATTGATGCGTTACCGACTCATAGCTCTGAAAGTTACTTAAGAGATAGATAAATGGCAGCTATATTTTTGTATAAAGCGCACATACCATCGAATTTAAATATTACGTATTAATATATATTTATACTCTCTCTCATTCTTGTTGCTTGTTTAAGCCATTTCCATGCATTACGTTACCTTGAATATTCAATATTTATTTTTACTACGTTCACTTGTCTTCTTGCCTTACAAGGACACAAGCTGTTCGAAATATAGCGATAGAAAATCTGAGTGACTTTCTATGTGTTTATCCTTTTTCTTCTTATCTAGTTATTGTTATATTATATTAAATATTTTTTGTCTTTTTCGGTGCCTAGTAGGTTACATCAATGGAGATTTGGAACGATTGTATTATTCAAAACGAATTCTATTAGTACAATCGCAATCGCTTACATTCCTTCGAAATCCGCTAGGATTAGGCAATATAATAAAATGAGTGCTTCAAAAACGTAAAAAGATTAAATTCTATAATAGTTATTATTTCTAGTAAACTATATTGATATGAGTATAACGGTAGAAATAACGCAAATAATGGAGGTAATATGCAATATTATTATTAATGCTATTATTGCAAAACTTTTTGATGATACTAAAAAGAACTGTAACTAAGACGAAAACGATTCCGGAACTGCGTGTAAAGACTGGCATAGCATGAACAGAATAGTACACTGGTATCGAGATAAGCTGTCATCAAATTGCGGAGTCAAGGTTTACATCAGCGCTAACTGTGGCGAGACTAACAAGACAAATGTTTATGCCTGTTTTAATTATAACACACAAGGACTTACGCAACTGCGCCGTCCACATCTTGGTTACATATGACGGACGGCTAATTTGTTTAGTAAAACAGAAGAGGAAGCTCTAAAGCAACTTTATAAACCGAACAGCAGACTAGAAGATGCTCGGGGGCTTTTGGTGCGCAAAGTTTGAATATTGCTGATGAACTAGTGTATGTTAAGTGTGCGCTAAAGGTTACCATGACACAATGTTTCTGTATTCCCCGTGTTATTTATTTAAATACTTTTATGTGTCTTTGTCAATCATGTCAACCACATAGGTCAGTCTAATGCAGCGTTTCTCAAACAATTTTCAATGGGAGCATAATTCCAGTTAAAATTATATTCTAAATATCCCAGCATCATCTAAATGCAATTTTATCATGTGAGTTTTCAGTTACCTACATTTATATACTGAGGGTGTCAAAAAAATGTATACACACTTTCACAGTAGATATCTATTTAATATATTTCAAAGTTGAACCGAAAAACAACAGTAATGTGTAGTATGTTGTTTTGTAAACAAATGTGACTCACGTTTCGTTATGCTAACGTTGCTACAACCAAATGGAGCCAGGATTATCGTTTGAACAGCAGAAAGTAATTTTGAAATGATATTGGAAAAACGAAAATGTTGTGAATTTCAAAGGCAATAGGATCACCACGTTCTCCACATCTAACTCCGTTGGACTTCTACCTATGGGGAAAACTCTTAAGGATGTTGTATACCGTAGAAAACCAGCTACACTGACAGCACTTCGGGAAGCAATTGAAACGACATGTGCTGCAATCGCTGAGGACACGTTCGCAAACGTTGCTTAATCAGTAGTTCAACGTACTCAGAAGTGTATCGACTCCGATGGTGGGCATTTTGAGCAACTGTTGTAACTGTAAAAGACTAAGATGATTAGTGCTCATCATTTTCTGTTTGTGTGAATTCAGTTTTGTTATGATAACACAGTTTTTTCTTTGCTTGTTGTGTGTATACATTTTTGGCACCCTCTGTATATAGGTGGTGTCTTCGATAATCTGGCTAATTTCTGTTACCAGGGAATACTGCACATTACTAATTAAAAAAAATGACACAACTGTTTCAAAATGTCATGTAATCAACATTCAGAAGATTGTTGCAATATTGAAATCGATAGAGGAAGAGGGAGTTATTATTAAACAGTCGTTTATTGTGTCATTCATCCGTTTGGATTTCGCAAGAGAGTCCCGGTTGTCGATGGCTATACTTACGGAAGTCCGTTCAATATCACTTATCGGACGAGAGTCAGTAGACGCGAAGCAAGGCAAATGCTTGAATGTTGCGTTTCCCTTTCTTGAGTTATAGTTCGCAGAATGCTCATTTATTGTTACCCTATAGAACGAAAAACAGAACCAGTTCAGTGTCATAGAACATTTCAGGTAACTTACCTCAGATTGATTCAGCTACTGCGAAGACATTTCGTAAAATAGTCAACAATTTCAAAACTACAGCATCGGTATTGGACAGGAAAATAAATGAAAGGTATTACACTTAAACAGAGGAAAAGCGTGATGAAATAAGTACCGGACTGGAACAATCACGTTCACAACATTGTAGTTGCAGAGAAATTCTACTAATTTAGCCTTGTCCGTCACTCTCCAGTGCTCCGATTTATTACGCGTGTTTTTCATTAATAAGGGTGCATGCTTTTTTTTTTTTTTTGTGTGTGTGTGCTATTCGGCGATAGTGCCGTCATTTACAAGTCTCGAATAAGTCGGTCTGTTGCGCGCTCGGCTGCGTAAAGAAAGGCCCAAATAAGCCAATGATATATTACCAATGTAACTCTGAACGATAGAAACAATTTGTTGCGAATATGCAATTCTATGAGCAAAGTCATGCATATGATGTTATAGGACTTTACAAAATATACAGTTGTTAAAACTGAGTGGCAAAGCGCGATTTATATGAGAGCATTTAGGGAGAAAAAAGAAAGATAGCAACAGGATCCTTTAATTTTGAATTAATAATATGACATTTTGAAAATGATTCATACATTTTCTGTAATATATGTATCACTTAGAGTTTTAAGTCTGTGTTAACATAATAAAACTGAATTCACACTAACAGAAAATGATGAGCACTAATCATCTTAGACTTTTACAGTTACAACAGTTACTCAAAATGCCCACCATCGGCGTCGATACACTTCTCAGTACGTTGAACTACTGATTGAGCAACGTTTACGAAAGTGTCCTCAGCGATTGCAGCACATGCGGTTTCAATTTCTTCCCGAAGTGTTGTCAGTGTAGCTGGTTTTCTACGGTATACAACATCCTTAAGAGTTCCCCATAGGTAGAAGTCCAACGGAGTTAGATCCGGAGAACTCAGTGGAAACTCAATCGGACCTCATTGTCCTATCCAGTGCCTTGAATACTTCAAAATTGCTTTCCGTGTTCAAATGATAATCTTGGCTCCATTTTGTTTTAGCAACGCTAGCACAACGTAATGTGAGTCACATCTGTATACAGAACATCATACGATAATCTTGGCTTCATTTGTTCATTGTTGATTTACCTGTCACGTAGCAACGCTATCACATCATGTATGTGAGTCACATCTGTTTACAGAACATCATACTACATCTTACTATTGTTTTTCGGTTCAACTTTGAAATATATTAAACAGATGTCTACTGTGAAAGTGTGCATACATTTTTGGCGTCCTCGAAAGCAGTGAATTCATATTCCCAAACGCTTCTATTTTTAATAGTATAGCCATTCATTTCATTATACCAATAAAAAATTATGCAATCTTAAATATTTGCTATGTAACAAATAAATTAATTTTCCTAAAACACCCATTAAATTATACAGATTGTAAACCAAATTGAATATGTAAGTAAACAGTTGAAATATGAAGCAACAAGTTCTCATATTTTATAATCTCTCCTATATACGAGTGCTGTAAATATAAATGTATATTAGAAATATTTTAGCAGCTGTTATTATGGATAAGGCTTTACTTATAAATGAAATCCCTAAGCATGAAGCCTGTAACTCATAAAAATATCTCCATTAATTCGCTTTAACTAATATCAAGAATTATAAATTTAACGGAAGGTTTGTTACATCCTCCCATGCGGTAGCAGAGATAACCTTAATAAGTGTGCGCCTCATGACTGGTCGAAGTTGCAACCAGCCCAAATATTACGAACAGAATTGATTGATTGCATTGAATTGAATTCTGTCGTCCTTTCATTTTTGCCGGGAGTGAAAGTTTAGAAAGGCTATGAGCAGAGACAGGAGACGCGACCTACCTCTCCCCTAATCCAAGATCAGAATTTACATAAAATATCCAATCGATACTCATCAAGCAGGAGCTGGCAAAACTAAGCGAATTCCTCAGCAAGTTGATTTATGAAAGTTATTGCAAGCGCTAGAGTAAAGAAGTTAATATATACAATTGTCTATGAAATAAGTGCAAAGCTAATTCTTTTTCATATACCTTTCTTTATAATGAGGAATTTAAGGCTTTAATATTTGTTTGTGGAGGTTGTAACAGATCGCTCGATATAATTTTCACACACATATCACAAGAAACTGGCAAACAGTACATACATTTCCAAGGAACTTATTAATAACATCCTTGAGAGCAAACCATGCTTGAAGTTGTATATCGTTCATAGTGTGCAAACAGTCAATTCCTTCATCAGCTGTCTAATTTGAGATCCATAAAGTACACTCTCTTTTGTTTTAGCCTCAGATAAAAGTGAAAATTCACGGTATAAATACTTGAAGCACAAGCCATTCTTGTCTCTAGAGCTTTGGCGTATTGCTTCATATAGCAAGTTTAATATGAAACGGAGACAACAGCAGCTTTTTAGGGTCAAGAAACTTTTTCTCTTTCATTGACCAGTGTTTGTCCTTTCGCACAAAAAGCAAGGACATTTTGCATATCCACCCTGCTGACCAAGTAACTACCACAAACATTTAGATCTTCACACAGTAGACATAAATGTTCCGGGTACTTAATTATTTCTAAAATGTATTTCCAAGATTAACTTTAAAAAATGCAACAAATTTTTTGTTAATAAATGAAGTAATATTATTCTTTTGTTTTTAACAAGTGCAAACTACACATGAAACAGAAATAATTTGCACTGTTCACATATTGCAGTTTTGGTATTCCATAACTTGAAGCTTTCGTCTTATTAGTTCCCTGGCACTTTATACACTACAAAGAAAAACTTAAATATAGTACTAAGCAACAAATACACTAAAGACTGCCGCGGCTAATTTATTTTAACTGACGTCTTGTGGCTTTAGACTACGATGCAACCCCTTTCCCTTACTTCCTGGCGAGAGAGCTTTACTTATTCAAAAAAAAACTGAGTCTCGAAGATGTCTTAACATTATTCAAAAGATAAATACGATTTAACACTATTTTCCAAACCACATATGTTTATAGCTCAATTAAAATGATTTTGTGTGTGTGTGTGTGTGTGTGAGAGAGAGAGAACTGTAATCTTGCTTGGAGGTTATGGTTTTTGATTTAGGTTTTTATCCGAGATGCTTCTAAAAGGATGAATGAATGTTGGGTATTTCTGGCTCGGGTTTGTATAGCGCAAAAATACTATATTTAAATGCCACCAGAAATGATAAAGTAATGCTATTTAAACTGATCTTCCTTAGAAAAGTGCTTGCGTAAATGCATAACATATATCTGTTTTTATTTCAATAAATTTGTGTAAGTATTTTTATAACAAGCATTTGCTTTAAAACCTATTTTTGAAAATTCAGGCTTTTCTAGCAACCCTTATGAAATTATCAAAATCTTTAATGTTGTCTTTTTCCACTGTTTTCTTTTTTTTAACCTTCATTTTGGTACTCACAACAAATGAATTTAGTAGTAACTCGTTGTCAATCACTATATTCTGATATGTTAATAAATGCATTTTTCTGAGCTAGGTGCTCGCGTTCACAAAGGAAAGTTGCTTAAAACCCTGGTATGCAAGATTTATGTGACGTCTTGTGTGAAAGGATATTAATATGATAATTAGTTCTGTCTTTCTCTTTCACTATATTTCATTATGTAAGCTTCGTTTTGTTCGTGCAAGTACAGAAAGGCCCCTTTCCCTGATAGCAGAGATATACTGTATCATCCCATTTTGTAACTCACGATAAATATTATCGTCTCGTCAGTCGAAACGAGTTAGGTGTGTATGACGTTACATTAACATGCAAGCTGTGCGTTAAAGAACATTACCATCCATTTTTCAGAATGAACATTATTCGAAAAGGCCCAGCCCCTTAGCTTAATAGTTCATTATTCCTATTCCTGGTGTCTCAGGTCGATTTTTGTTCGATAGAATGATTTCTATGGCCACATAGCCGGTTAGTTTGGGTACTCATAGATTTAAGAATCCTCTTGATGTACTATAACTATATCACCCTCATTATCATCTCTACTGGGAAACTATGGGCGTCCCAACCTCAGAAGTTCGCTACAATACTATCACAGCAGGGGGAAAGCCCTCAAGATTATGTGAACAAGGGGTTGCCATAGGAGGAAAAAGAAAAATAAAATAAAATATTATACCAAAAGACTACATTGATATATTCTTTCCTTTATACTTGTTGAAGTTAGATTTTTGAATGCTATTAATGGAAAACAGTGTTTGTTATAGAGGATAAGGTCTGTTCCATTTTATATGAGCATTTTATATTATATATAACCAAACATATAACTTTACATTTATTCTTAATTTTACCGCCACGGGTGGCCGAGGTCATTAAGGCACAGACTCGTGAGCGGGAGATCTGGGGTTCCAATCCCGCCAGGACCGTCGTCCCTGATTGAGATTTTTCCAGGTTTTTCTCGGTCCTCATAAATGTCAAATGCCGGGGAAATACCCAATATGTCATTTCATTCCATGTATCACCAGTGTCCACGACCTGTGGTGCTTCAGTAGTAAAAACGGGCGTTAAACACTATATAAAAAATCTTAATTTTATTGAAAATTTAAACACCGAAGTTGTTTCTAAATGGAAGGAAATATTCTGTTCGCTGTAGCTTCTATCCTAAGATAAATGTAATCATATGGTGCACCTCTTTTCTCATTGGCTCCAGAACGACTTTCATCCCTGATATTGCGCACAATAGCCCCTAAAGGAAATTACAGTTTAAACTTTAATAATAATTAGTTTTCAATGAGGAGACCATATTAGATAATACTGTAATAATCTTGAGGGATGCCGGTCGTTATGAATACCTTACTATGCATTTTAACAGTTAGTCATTTGCGCACCTGTTGCTCTGTGCATTGCAGCCAATTTCAATGCAAAGAGGTGCCGTGGCGGAAACAAGTGATGCTGCTAGTATTGTAAAACACAATCAAAGGAATTGGTTGAAAAATGGCGACAAAGTTATCGCATAAAATTATCATTATTAATGACTTTTAAATAGTAACTACAGTTGACAGATTGCATGAGCTGTTTGTAACATAAATAATTCTGCTTAACCAAAATAAAAAATGCATCGCGAAGATTTTTTGAATAGTGTTTAACACCCGTTTTATGTACAGGCATCACAGAAGTATGATAAATTGGGAAGTAATTTTTATTTAAAAAAAGGAAGCGTCCAAGTCAAAGTTTACGCTACCTTCCCGGCATTTGCCATTTATGATAGTCGGTCCTGGTGGTGTAGTGGTTACCATACTTGCCTCCTACACCCAAGAACGCGGGTTCGAATCCGGCCAGGGCCGATGGATTTTTTTCGGGCGTAAAAATCCTAAGTATGGCTTTCTTCGGAAGGGAAGTAAAGCCATGGGTCCCGTGTCGTACATTTACGGCACGAAAAAGAACCTCAAGTCTGAAAGAGAGGCCTCTGAGCAAAATTTGTCGGTCGTTTCACGCCCTGAGTTGAATGGGACGCTGATGACCTGAGATGTTAAAGAGCGTCCATAAATCAATCAATCAATCAATAAAGCCATTTATGAGAACTGGAAAATCTCAGTTAGGGAGGACGGTCCTGGCGGGAGTTGAACCGCAGACCTCCCGCTCACGAGTCCGCGTCTTAACGACCTCGTTATTTGTGTCGGTACATCGCGAAGTGATATATTCCTGTTTGTTTACGTTGCGATAGAAGTAACGGCTTTCTTCTCTAAATTATTGATATTGCACAATGATAGTTTATTTTTTTGTTATCTACTGCTTTTCAAGTGATGGTTTTACTCATCGCTCTGTTCAAATTCTAAAATTATTTTACTTTTTCAGTTTCATTTACAGCTATATAAAACTTGTAGGATGTTTCCCCACAACCGTTTGGAGACGATTATGAAATTCTTTGCTTGTGTTGTTCATATCCACAGTACCTGGTACTGGTTCCAGATAGCACTTGAAAGCTGAACTTTCTTCCACGTGTTATATAGCTTTAATTTCCTTGCCACATTTTCTCAAACAGACCAGCAAGTCTTCTATAAGGAATACTGCCAAGGTCGTACTCAAGGTCAATCAAGCGAGAAGAGTCGGGGAATACCCGTTTTTATAATATTCTCAGAATCACACATCAATTTGCTGGCTACAATACTCGAATAGCCATTTTGCAACTGGGCTAAAACGATTAGAAAAATGTATGAGTCAGAGCTTTCTTTGTAATTAGGAAACGAAGTAGATAAACTAATTAAGATGCTGATTTTGATATGATTATGACCGAAATTCACTCCTTTCCTTATTGCCGAACCCAGTAAGATAAACAACAGCATTTGGAACTTAAATATTCCATAAATAAACATAAATCAATTTCCATTTTTTACCAGAAATTAACGAATTTCATTCGCTTAGTATATGTTGCAAATGTAATGCATTGTAACTTATAGTATTATTAAAATTATATTATTATTAATATGTGTTAGTTATGCGTTGGATTCCGTCGAGAAAAGTTTTAAATTACATTAGCAAAAATCGCGGTTCATACTCCGTAAAGTGTAGCTACATTTTAACATTACATAAAGATAAGTGACGATTGCCATTTCGTGGAAGAAACCAAGAAATTCGTGGTAAATGACAGGAGTTACGAGTTTGAATTAATATCCATATAGTAAAATAGTATAGAGTTACAACGGGACAAAAAGAACAGAACAAAACAAAAAGAACAGTTTTGGGAAGAGAAATATAAATTATAACACGTCTCATATTCAGTCTGCATCTAATAATATTCTCAGAGCATATCAGAAATGTGTACTGTTGTGTGGTAATAACAAAACTGTAATACACTCCGTAGATTTCTATTCATTGTGATTTTGTAATACTTAAAATCACAATCCTTTCATCCCAGAAGTATCAATCTGAAAAATCCAGCTTTACCAAACCCTGAACTAATCGAGCATGTTATAGTGGTGTTAGTAACACTAGTGTCTACAACGACAAACATCGACGGCGACGTCTCTCTATACGCTACAAATTTGACGCCCAACATGTTGACATTAGTGAACGTCGACTCCACCAACACACGTCGTAATTAATACCGCCACAAATTTGGCCCCCAACGTGTTGGCAGTAGTGAAAGTCGACTCTCTTTATTTCCGCTACAAGTGTTGGACTCCCAGAGTCAATAAAACGTCGGCAGAGCCTTTGAGGACGAGATGGACTGAATAACTGGCACTGTCAAGGTGAAAATGCTTTCCTTAACACAAGGAAGAGCAAGAAGCAAATATTTACCGCTTCTGAGGGCGAAATATGAAGATTCGATTCACCAAGATCGCTGTTTCCCAATATCCTCAAGATGAACGCCTAGTTCAAGTGTGCATGTTATCTGGCAACTCATATCTTGCTGAATTTTCCAAGTCACTTGATAATGATGCTAGATTTGTTTTTCATAAAAGCATCTACCGCATAAATTCAGACAATTATATTGCAAACAGCATTTCTTACTGGAACCCCCCTTTTATAATGGATTTAATTACGTTCTTGAAAAAATCATCTTATACAGGGTGTCCATAAAATCCGGTAACATAGATTTTTTAATTTATTACACAAAAACTACAAATGATACAGCTTGCATATATATGTCATATTAGAGAGGCCGTCTCGGTGCCTCGGTAGTAAAAACGGGCGTTAAACACCATTAAAAATATTAAAGATGAACTCTGATTTTTTTTTCGGCCAATTCTCGTAGTTCCCGCATTCGCCTCAGTTGATGTTTTGTAAAGATGGCGATTTCTGGCGAAGAGCGCGCTTTCTTCTGTGTGTTGGAATTCTACAGATGTAGAACCGAAGTTCAGGACTAAGTGCGGTACAGAAGCAACAAGCAGGAAGTCTATTTACGCATGGCATGACAAATTTGTGAGTGCTGGTTGATTGTGTCTTAAGAAAAGAGGTGGCGGTCCGACAGCGAGTGAAGAGATGGTTAACCGTGTGAGAGAGACAGAGAGAGAAGTCCGAACACATCAGTTTGTAGAGCATTAGGAAGTTGCAAGTACACGTACGACAGTTGGAAGACACTACGTAAGAGACTGTGTGATGCTTTTGCAACAGTTGAAATGAAATGATAAACAGCAGCGTTATGAGTTTTGTATCCAAGAGCAATAATGGATAGAAGAAGATGACGATACGTAATCGCATTATCTTTAGTCACGAATGACAAAGTCAACAGACATAACTGTCGAGTGTGCGGTACCCAGAAACCTCATGAATTCATCGAATGTGAGCTTGATTCACCTAATGTGAACGTTTTCTGCGCAATGTCATCGTGGAAACTTTACAGACCACTCTTCTTCACAGAAAACACTGTAACTGAACATACAGCAAAGGTTGTTCCCACAAATGCAAGAAATTCCAACAATTTCCTGTTCCAGCAGGACCGGGCCCCGTCCCATTACCATGACGACGTTCGTTATTTTCTGAACAACGAGTTACCTGAAACCTGGAAGGACAACAGGGAATAATGATAACTGTTTCGAAAACTGCCATCCCGGATCTAACTCCCTGTGACTTCTTCCTATGGGGTGCATCAAAGATTGTGTGTACGTGCCACCTTTACCGCAAAATCTAGAAGAACTCAAGCGTTGGATTGAAGAAGTTACCACCCCTGTATCTGAGGATATGCTCCCAAGAGTCTGATTACCGTGTAGACACATGTCGAGTTACACGTGGTTCCCATATGGAATCATTGTGAAATCACAAAACCATTTGAGTTCCTCTCTAATATGATACATATACGAAAGCTGTAGCATTTGTAGTTTTTGTGTAATAAATTAAGAAAACTGTAACCGGACTTTAGGGACATCCTGTATAGCAATCCATGTTCTCGCAAGTTACTGAAAGACATTTATGAAACTAAAACTGTTAATTCACGGAGCCGTTAACACACATATTCTTAAGGAAATTCAAGCACAATTAAGGAAAATCTAGCACAATTGAAAGAATGATTACAGCCATGGTTCTAATCAGTTTTGGTGAAACTGCAAACACTTGAATTCCTTAATTCAGCTAAGAATATTTTGAAATTTGCTCGAGTATGTTTGATCCACGCAATGCTAAAATAAATAAATAATAAAAAAACTCAGCAGTGGAAGTGATCGCTATACAGTAGAATGCACTATTTCTAAAGAAGATATTGTTACAACAATTACTAGTGAGTCACTCAGTTCTCCTATGTGAAGTCAAGGAGCAGCTTAAATGAGACTAAGTTGCTGTAGATGTAGAAGTAGGACATACGAGGGTAAGTTCATAAGTTTCCGGCCTCGTCGATGAGGGTTATGACCTTCACAAAATCTTTATCTGGTGTCATACCTTATCTGTTAAGTAAATAATTGAAGCTGTAACTATGTTCAGTTGTTCAGATATAGTTGCATAAAGAAAGCTATGTGTAGAAGAGTGTGACATGTTCAAAATGGAGTTTCGAGCTGTTATTAAATTCTTCTCAAAGAAACACTTACTCTAAATGAAATTAAACAGCTAATGGACGGTGTATATGGAGAAGCATCCCCCTCATATTCTACCGTAAAAGAATTGGCCAAACTTTTTCGAATGGGTCGAGAAAGCATTGAAGACGAAAAGTGTGCATGTCGACCCTTGGAGGTGCTCACTCTTGAAAACATCGCTCTTGTTGGAGGAGAAATTATGGAAGACCGGTGGCTCATAGTTACAGAAATAGCAGCAAAGTTGGGCCTTTCCAAAACAACAGCCCTTCGAATTATTCATGAACATTTAAACATGAACAAGGTTAGTGCAAGATGGGTGCCTAGACTTCTTTCCTCAGTCCAAGAGCAACAACGAGTCATCTGTTGTCAGGAATTTTTTAAGCTCTGCCGTAGCAAAGAGAGAGAAGTTCTGCAAACCATTGTTACAGGAGATGAAACTATGGTCCTGTACTGTGATCCTTTGTCTAAAAAAGAATCAACGGAGGGGCGTAAACCTGGCGAAGCACCGTCTCTAGGTCACTTAGTCAACCAAGAAGATCATGGTCACAATCTTTTGAGACTGTGAAGGAATACTCTTCATTGACTTCAATGACAGGAACACCACAGTAAATGGAAATTCTATTACTGCATAGACTACATGCTTCCATCAAAGAGAAAAGGCAAGCAAGCTGAGTGGTGGTGTGCGCCTTCTTCACGACAACGCGCCTGTGTACACATCTCTTGTTGCAAAGAAAGCTGTGAAGAAATGTGGCTTCAAGGAGATCGACTCCATTCACCCTACAACCCAGATCTAACTCCCGGTGACTATTTCCTCTTCTCACAACTCAAGAAGGACCTTCGAGAAAGGAAATTTAAGTGTGACGAAGAAGTGATGAATGCTGTTTAAGCCCATTTTGCAGACAAGATTTCTGCATTTTTTTTTTTTTTTTTTTTTTTTTTGGTGGGGGAAGATTGAAATGTTAATTTAAAGATGTGAGAAATGTATTGCAATAAAGAGTAACTATGTTGAAAAGTGAAATGTAGTTTTTGGCTTTATCGTACGTACAAAATACTTAGGCCGGACTTACGATATTCGTAGCTACGTAGCTACGATATTCGAACGTGCACGGTTTATATATTTGGAACATATTACATCAATGATCGTAATAGCTAGATCGTGTTGACGGCAGAGGATGCCAATAGTAACTTAACGCGCGAACAGTTTGTTGAGCAGGTTAAGTGGGCTAAAGGTGTGGCGTCAGGTCTCGCGTGTTGCAGCGCCCAAAGGGGTCAAGAGGAAGGCTGCTTCGTGTCAATGTCACTTGATCCGTAACAAACAACTGAAGTTTAATCACCTCTGCTGGCCCTTCAGGATTATTTTAAAACGACACAATTACTTCAAATTGGGCAACGTAGAGTAGATTTTCAGTTTCATTTTAATTTTAAAATAATTTATACTAACAAATAGTTTACAGTTTATAATAATTGAATGATTTAAACTTAAAATCTCATATGCATGCTAAAGTTCTAGACAGTTAAGATATATTCTTTTAAATAAAATTCATATTCAATGAAAAATATAATTGGTAACGCTTTACTATGGTCAGATTTGTTTTCGCTTTTGTATAACTACAAGCTCTGTATAAATGTAAAGACATCCTATAAGCGCTTAAGTAAATATAAATATAAATCATTAATGTTCTCTGATAGATAGAGAATTCTATATCTATTATTAGATTGAATGTTCTACGAGAGAGAGTGGCTTAGAGAAAGAAAATTTTATTAATCATTAGCCATTTTATTTAAAAATAGCGAGATTTGCTAAAACGTTAGAAGAATTAAATTTGTTATTTTGGTATATCACCAAGGATTTTGAGCGATTTGATAAATGGTTGGAAATATTTTATCTGTTTTATCAAGAAAGATTAGAATATGTTGGAAAGAGACTGGAAATCGATGGGTTTAATAATAAGCCTTTACATACAAATATTAGCTTCTGTCAGAAAACAATTGCAGAGCGGTATATTTAATAACTGCAAATCTCTTGCACTGTAGTGTTTGAGGCGATGCTCTGAAATGATCACTGATGATTTGATTTTGGTTTATTTATGAACGCTCTTTAGCATCTCAGGTCATCAGCGTCCCATTCAACTCAGGGCGTGCAACGGCCGACAAATTTTGCTCAGAGGTCTCTTCTTTCAGGCTTGAGGTTCTTTTTCGTGCCGTAAATGTACGACACGGGTACGGCTTTACTTCCCTTCCGAAGGAAGCCATACTTAGGATTTTTACGGCAAAAAAATCCATCGATCCTGTCCGGGTTTGAACCCGCGATCTTGGGTTTAGAAGGCAAGTATGGTAACCACTACACCACCAGGACCGACTATCATTGATGAGTTATACCTTTTGTAAAGAAAGTAAACTTTATAAGCACAGTTCGAAAAGTTTTACAAACAGTGCATTTCTGATGGCATAAAAGAATAATCGATCCACCTCTCAGCTCTTCAGCGATGGCTGAAAGGAAGTAAACCGCTTCTTCCAAGGGAAGGAAGGAGAAAGCATCAGAAACAGGCGCTGCATCACTAGACTTCCCACCGCCACAGGTACCCGAGGTCGTTAAGGCACGGACTCGTGAGCGGGAAGTTTGGGGTTCGAATCCCACTAGGACCGTCCCCCCTGACTGAGTTTTTTCAGTCTTCATAACTGGCAAATGTTGGGGAGATACCTAAACTTAGGCTGGAACGCTTCCTTCTTTAAAAAATATCCTTTCCCAATATTTCATTTCATGTATCATGAGTGTCCAGGGCCTGTGGTGCCTCAGTAGTGAAAACGGGCAAAAATACTACTCAAAAAAAAACTACACTTCCCATCTAGCGCTAACACATTCACCGAGACTCCTTCAATCCACTCGCACACATCACTGCAGCGATCTAACATTCATCGCCAGACCATTCGCTCAACCGTCGCAGCAGATCCATCTTATCTCGTCATCTACATTGCTGCAAAACTCTTTCACCGATTCAATTGAAAACAGCTCCTATCCAGGTACCAGGGTACATGTTTGGTCAATTCAACATGCGAGTGACATAGCGCCTCTGGGCCTAAACTATGAGAGCTGTGCTGGTCTGCTCAAAGACCCTCATATTTGCGGAAGACCTTACAAGCGCAGTGCAACCGGAAAAATTTAACTTTGAAATGGAGTCCAGCCGATCCAACACTCCACACAGTGCGGATGTTGCTGCAGCTACGAACATACCGAGAGCCTTGTACTCTCCACTGCCCCAGTGCCACCAGAGCTTTACGCTCCAGTGTCTCAGCAACAGCAGTGCAGCTCAGTCCTGGCTTCCTTCAGCACTGAAGTAGGTCGTATAAGAACCTCATGTCTGAAATAAAGGCCTCTGAGCAAAGTTTTTCGTCCGTTTCAAGGTCCTGAATTGAATGGGAGCCCGATGACTTGAGATGTTAAAGAGCGTCCGTAAATAAACCAAATGCTGCTACTAACAAAGATCCCACATGGTAACTTAAAAGCACTTTTCTCCACCAGGTGAAATCAAAACAGATATGGGAGTGTCAAAATGCTCGGTCTGTCCTAGTATCTCGCAATAGACGTGAATTACGGTGATTGCCGAGGCATCAGGGCATTTATGGGAATGAGAATGAAAAAAAATCAGTATATACACAGATAATGAACATTATGTGTATACACAGCTAATTTAAGTGGCATAAGGACCTTAATGTTTGTTGAGCACCATGGGGCATCAAAAGTAACGAAATAAAAGCAAAATTTATGCTAAAGGCTACAAATGTTATTATCTTTTGTGGCAAGAAATTATATTAAATCGTTTGAAAAGCGAAGACCGGTGAAGGATGCATATTAACGAGTAATACTTGCACTGTAGGCACCTGCATGTGTTCCTGTCAGTTACTGTAACACAGAAGTGAATTGAAAAGACATGCAAGGCTGTCTGTAGCTGGAGTTGAGGAAAGTTGTGATATGACAGCCAGAGGTAATCACCAGAACATGCTTTGCCCACTCTCTAACGAGGATTTGGAGACAGTAGCGATAGATCAGCAGGTAGTTAATGAAAAGGAAGCATTTTCACATGCAAAGGTCGATCACTAAAGTAGTAATGCAAGTAAGCATTAACAAAGCCTCCTTTGTTTTCATATCTTCAAGCCCGAAGAAGATTCATTCTTGCAAACTTGACATTTGTTTACAATGGACATATTTGCATTCCGTTGCAAAAGTCTACAAAAGCGCAAGGCGAACTGTCTGTCATAGTATCAGTCTGTATATCTACTCGCAGCTGTTTCTTCACCTAGCTCTCAAATGTTTCCGCAACGTTGCTTACACTTTGCGTTTTGATCTTCAGAAATAGTGGAAACTTGGGGAAGCATTTTAATGTTTTGTAAATATTGTGCTAAATCCGTTTAGAGGGTAAGAGTATGCTGGCTAGCAATTTTTTTTTTTTCATATATAATATTGGTGTTTCCATACGATACATTTACATGTCATTAAAATTGCAACGCCAATGAGAGACGGGTTAAATCGATCCTACAGTTTCTCAGAAGGAATATGACTTGTCGAAACACCAGCAGGTGCCTGAATTTGACCACGGGAGAATTGTAGCACACCGAGATAGTGGTGGGTATCATTCCGAGAAACTGATGCTTGTGTTAGACGAAATGCTCCGCAGCGAAACGAATGTGAGATCAGTGGATTGAGGCAGGACGAACACACAGACGTGAAAGATCCCAAAAAGCCCTGTTACACGTACAAGACAGGCATAATTATAATAAACTAGCTATTATAAACGCCCTCAATGTACTGAATTTTAATAGCCAGTAGTGTATCAATTGTTTTATAGAAAATATGATTTGAATGAAATAAATTGATAAACGCTAAGTATATCTGCTGCCTTCAAGGTTTGCGGACAAGGTAATAAATGTTGTTTTCTGCATACACCTTCAATCAGCGGAATGTGTACATACTTCAAAAAATGAACAATGATTTCATATTTTGATTATGTCATAACGTAATACTTTCTCTTATATGTATAACAAAATTCAATTTGGTAACATTTTACATGTAATCGATTCCAGCTCCTGCAAGTTCTTCTTTAAATAATGGAATTTTTAATTAGCACATTATGACAATTTATTTTGAAATTTATTCAATTTCCTACCATTTTACAATGAATAAATTCTCTACGTTAAATTTGAATAACATTTTTATGTAATAATATTTATGCCCTTGACATTTCTGCAGTTTTCCAATTGAGTTCAGCTTCTTTGCTACTAAACAAATGAACTCAATTTCGTGCAAGTTCAATTTGGCATTCACGCATTTATATCACAGAAATGCATTTACGAGGGAAGGTGCCTAACCATTTTAGGTATGATAAAGACAAATACTATATTTCATTTTTCAATATAGTTACCCTTTATTGCAATACACTTCTCACATCTTTAAATTGACATTTCAATTCACCCCCCAAAATCAGTCGGAAGTCTTTTCTGCAAAATGGGCATTAACAGCATCCATCACTTCTTCGTCACACTAAAATTTCCTTCCTCGAAGGTCCTTTTTGAGTTTTGAGAGGAGAAAATAGTCAAAATGGGAGGTAGATATGGACTGTAGTGTGGATGGTCGATTTCCTTGAAGCCACATTTCTTCACAGCTTCCTTTGCAACAAGAGCTGTGTGCATAGGTGTGTTGTCGTGAAGAAGGCGCACACCACCACTCAGCTTTCCTCGCCTTTTCTCTTTGATGGAAACACGTAGTCTGTGCAGTAGGCCAGCATAGTACTCTCCATTTACTGTTGTGTTCCTCTCCTTGAAGTCAATGAAGAGTATTCCTTCACAGTGTCAAAAGATTGTGGCCATGATCTTCTTAGTTGACTGAATGACTTTGGCCTTTAGGGAAGTGCTTTGCCAGGTTTGCGCCACTCCGGTGATTCTCTTTTGGACAAGGGATCATAGTAGTGGACCATAATCTCATCTCCTGTAACAATGATTTGCAGAACTCTCTCTCTCTCGTTGCCACGACAGAGCTCCAAAAATGTCTGACAACATATGACTTGTTGTTACTTTTGGACTGAGGAAAGAAGTCACTCATCTTGTACTAACCTTATTTATGTTTAAAAGTTCATGAATAACTTGAAGTACTATTGTTTTAGAAAAGCCCAACCTGCTGCTATTTCTGTAACTTTGAGCCGGCGGTCTTCCAAAATTTCTCCTTCCAAAAGAGAGATGTTTTCAGGAGTGAGCACCTCCAACGGCCGACCTGATGCTTTCTTGGCCCATTCTTTTACGGTAGAATATGAGGGGGATGCTTCCCCATATACATCGTCCAATCGCTGTTTAATTCCATTTGGAGTAAGTCCTTCTTTTGTGAAGAAATTAATAACTGCTGGATACTCCATTTTGAACATCTCACAATCTTCTACACATAGCCTTTTTATGCAACTATATCCGAACAACTGAACATAGCAGAGTGGAAGTTACACTACAACTATTTACTTAACAGATAAGAATTTTGAGAAGGCGATAATCCTTATTGGCGAGGCCGGAAACTTATAGACCTACCCTAGTACACTAACAAGTTATTTTGTGCTAACATTTGTTTAAAAACTAATTTATTTCTAATTTTTATTTTACTTTTAGGGAAATTTTCCTAAATAGAAATTTTAAATTTTAGTGTGAATTTTGGTGTTGAGGGGTTTCATTTTTTTAAAACAACTTGCAATGCATGGACTAAAGAAATAGAATTCCCAAAACATTAAAAATATGCACAAAAATAGATATGTATGGAAGAAAGGATATTTTTAAAATTTTTACAAAATATTTCCTTAAATCTTGTAGTTATCTTTGCTAGTTTTGGGGCTCCAGTAAGCAGGAACGAAAAAATAATGAAAATCGAGAGAATTGTAAACGCTTATTCGTAATAGGTTAGGTTAGTAGGTTAGCTAACTAAAGTGATGACACTGAAGTTTATATTGGAAAGAACATTTTTAAGACTATGATAAAGGAGAAAAACAAGGTAATATGGATCTTGTAAATAATGATGTAATGTTTACGGTTGCAGAACGAGCGAGCTGGTGGCACTAATGGCCATATCCACTACCTTGTTCCTCTTCATCCACACTAGAGACTTGCACACGAAACTCAAGGAAATGGAGGTGAAGTTACAGCCTGAGGACATGCTCTCATCCAATCAGATCTCAGGTATAGATATCAACTTTCCTTGCTTTTTCCTCTGGCCGCGTCACGCTAACCTTGTAATAACAACTTGACCGAAAAGTGTACCACATAAATCCGGAATGGATGTTATAGTATAGCACTTAGGATTTTAGAAATTCCGCGAACCTGTTGTAAAGGGTTTTACAACAATTTAAATACAGTTCCTCGTTTTAAATAAGGAATCAGGACCTTAAGGTGTTCGGTTTCTTGACTACGACACAAGAGGAAGCAGTCTTTCTGTACGGAATGAAACTTCCCAGCATGCAAAAGGAGGACTAAGCTGCAGAAAGATTTTTTTATCGCCAACAGAATTTTGTTCATTCTACAATTAGGCGATTTAGTACCCGAACTACGAAATAAACGGCGACAAAAATATTTTTACTTGACAGAAACCTAATGTCTATCATTTTAGTAAGAAATGGGAATGTATTATTTCAACAAGGGAAAAAACAATACTAACAGTTCTTTCTCCATTCATGTTTATTCGTTACCCGATACGATACTTCGATATTCCATTTTCATATGTTGATCAAATAAAATATTTTCATTTTACTCTTTTTTATAAACAGTTACAAAAATACTAAGCTAAAATGTTTCATTAATTAAAACGCAATGATCTTATCCTTTCGTTAGGGTTATGTTAACCTTCACTAGTTGGGACAGTGTTGTGACCTATCTGTCAGTACATAAATATTCAAAAGAATCATTTTGGAGCAAATATATAGAATACATAACATTAATAATAATTATGCCGGTTAATACAGAAATGCTCCAAATTTGTTTGTAATAATTGCTATCCGGTAGCTATAAGTTGGGTCGTCAAACTGGCAACGGAAAGGAGTTTTGTCCCGTCATCCCGTTACCATTGCCTGGGGCATTTTCGTTATTATATCGATTATGTAAAATACGCTACTCTATTGGATGGCTTTTGTCCAGTTACCTGCTACCTTTCAAGAAAGCTTTAAACCGGTCCTTGTGGTTCACCCGCACTGAAATATAAACAAAATACGTATGTTGCAAACTTAGTTATAATATTTCATGTATTGTACTTCATTGAACTAAACCAACCAATGATAAATGTATGTTTGAACGTTTAAAGATAGGCACGAAACTTGCGCGTGCCTTGCGACCCCGTGGCAATCGTTAAGCCAACAATTACTTGATTTGAACTTAATATACAAGGAAGCGTTTGCTTGACTGGGAAACGCTGTTTGAAGTTTTACACGAAGAGAGACACGCCGTAAGCAGTTTAAGCTCCAGAGTGAGTGAGAGTGAGACGCACCTTTTCCCAGTTACAAGATACACGCAGTACTCATACGTTCGGCCCTACTGATACACGCAGTTCGCAGAATCAGCTCAGACGCAGATAACACGTTCTATTTTAGACTCGGGGAAGCAGTGAATGAATGAATGAATAGTATTTAACGCCCGTTTTTGTTACAGCGATGGACACTGGTGATACATGAGCTGAAATTATACATTGGTAAAGCCTTTTTTTTTTAAAGGAAGGAAACGTTCCAGATCTAAGTTTAGGGTACCTCCCCGGAATTTGCCATTTTTGAGGACTAAGGAAAACCTGGAAAAAAAAAAATCTGTCAGGAAGAACGGTCCTGGCAGGAATCGAACCCCAGACTTGCCGCTCAGAGTCCGCGCCTTAACGAACTCGGCCAACATTTGTGTTGATTTACCTTTAGTCAAGGCAGGCACTTATTTGAATATGACAATGAAGTGATGCCCATCGGGTATTTTGTTTTAAAGAAATCAGAAAATTCAACTAAACGAAATGTTTGATAATAGTGGAAGGTAAATACCGTTCAATATTATGCCTTAGTCCTTTGGATTTGTTCTCTGAGACTGCGTTCCCTTTTCACCTTCTTTAAGCCAAATATTTTGTTTGAACGACAGCAACCCTATGTGTAATTTCATCTGTGACTTCACAATCCGGGACAAATATTTCAGTTTCTCTGGGAAATCTCGAACCGCTCCGAGACGCTTCAGAAACTACACCCATCTTCCTCTTTTTCAGAAGTATATTTCAGTTCCTCTCAGAAACTGAAGTTTAGCAATCAGACAATCAGGTGGCACAACAATTTCAGGAAGAACTTGTTGCGTAATATCCTCCACGTCTCTTAAGTGGAGAGTTCCGTAACGCTGCGTTCTTCCACGAATTTGAGAAAAACTTGGGCGAATAAAAGATTTCTCTTGTAGAGGGGACGGCCAAGGATATTGTTTACAATTCTAAGTAAACGTTATACAAACAATGCGTGAGACAGTCACACCGGAAGTGGACATATGCGCATGTACACGTAATATGACAATGTGGCGGGAATCTGTAAGTGGATCGGCAACTGGAACCACTCCACCTGCTGGGACTCAAGGTATCGGGGCTTAGAATAGAGGCAGAATGCAGAAAGCATATCCTCTGTGTAAGAAAGTATTTGAAGTTCTGAGTCATCGATTAGAAAGGAGAATAATGTCGTTTGAAGGAGATATATAGAAAGAAAGTACGGTTTTAACTGATGGTACAATCTTTATTAAAACACGTTACTGTTTGAAACAATGCAGTAGTGTAAAGCACTCTATTGGAAAGAAAGTTGAAGATGATATATTCTGCAGCCTATCGAAAGAAATAGCTGCGATTTTAATCCTGAAGTTCCTGAAAATCCTTATTGTTGCTGGTTTCGAATATTCTGAACTTGCAAGAACCACAGGAAAATGAACAACAATAACAAACAACTTGGGAGTAGTCAGATGTACTGAAAGTGCTGATCAAATTGGGAGATGAAGCAGTGTGGTAAAATAGAGCAGGTTCTGTTATAAAAAATCTGATTTGTGTGTGCAGTTGCGCCGTCCTGCTGGGACCAATTAATCGAATGAGGTTGGCGTTGTAACGCAGGGAGCTAAAAACCCTCATGATCATGCAGCGCTCCGAAGTGACTGTGCACGTTGCACTATTGGCGTCGAAAGAAGTGCGGACCAACAATCCCTGATCGCGCTATTAATTCTGGCTGTGCGTGCCACAGAAAAACGTCAATTTTGCCCTTTAACTAACAAGGACGAGAAAAGTTATTCCAGTAGATATCAGAAAAGTATCAACAATTCTAAGTCTGTCGTCCATATCTCAGAAACATGTTGCACAAAACTGCACATGCACCAATTTGTCAATATTTCGGAAAATTAAACGTAAACATAATAAAATAATACATAACACATTAACTTAGTAGTATGTAGACATTCACAATGAAAGACGAAAACGTACGTATTATGCAGTCAAAAATAAGAACAAGCGAAGATCAACTAATAGCTGATTGAAAATGAGCAGACGGTGGTAGCGTTTATGCATATGCAAAGTGCAGGAATATGAGCAAGAATAGCTTTCTTATAATACAATTAATCTTTTGTTCATTGACGCCGTTCTGTCTACAGAGTCACTGATCTTCAACTCTCTCTACCATTAACTTGCCCTTAAACGGAGCACGGAAACCAAGTGCAACTCTTGCTGCTTGCTGCTGCAAGTCCCGAGCGACAGCGGAGAGAGCCGAACTACTGTGCGTGGCCGCAGTGTAAATGTTGCATATATTATTTTTTGTTAAACATAATGTAACCTATGGGTTGTCCTCTATAACTTTTAAATATAAATCGATAGGAATATGTTAGACGGGTAAAATATTGTAACGGTGGCAAATCTGCTCTTATTGAAATTCCCAATTAGTATATATATATATACTAACGCTAACCTCGGGTAAATCTTAGAAACCGATGGATCCAGTGCTTTTTCGTAAATATAAATTGATAGGGGCGGGTAAATCACTGTAATGGTGGCAAATCTCCTTTGATTGCAGCAGGAAAGAAACCATAAGCATCAATTTATGGCGCATTCTGAGCATAATACTATTCCCTTGAAAACCTTATTATGTAGCTATCCAGTGCCTTGGAAAATTGTTATCAAGGTAATGTAATGGTGCACCATCCCGTTGCATACGGTACCATAGTCTCAAATTTATCGCGAATGCGTGCAATTGTTACTCCATTGGCGGTCCTGTTGTGTACACACGTCTCCATTGCCTTTGAACTTCAAGAACAATATCGTTTTTCCAACACCACTTCAAAATTGCTTTCCGCTGTTCAAACGATAATCTTGGCTCCATTTTGTTGTAGCAACACTATCATAATGTAGGTGAGTCACACCTATTTACAGAACATCATACTACACATTACTGTTGTATTCGGTCCAACTTTGAATTATAATAAATAGATATCTACTGTGAAAGTGTGTGTACATTTTTGGTACATGTGTATTACAAACATCTGACATTATACATTTATTCCATTCTTTTTCACCATTTCAGTAGTTGGTCTCTTGGTTTAGAGCCTGGACTTCTCCCACATCTGGTCTTAACTATCGTTGCAATGTGCAGTAGAAATCATAACCCCAACATAAAGTGAAAAAGTTGATAGATCATCTTCGCCCTGAGTAAGCGTTCACCACAGATAAAGATGAGCGCGCACTGTTGTTAGCTGCCAGATTGAACCATTCACAAACTCTTTAACAGTACATTTTCCTGGAAGACTGCGTTCGTACTCAAAGTCTCTATGTCCTCGATTTTAAATGGTACACCAGACAGATTTGAAAGTATTATCTTCGCTCTTGCATATTTACTTTTACTTCTGAGGTCACCTTTTTTTTAAAAGTATATCTTTTGTTTGCGCCTCGATTGTGTCGTATATAGTAACCTCACAAAAATATGCAAGTGTCAACAGACGAGCTACAGCAGGCGATCAAAATAACGATAGACAGATATCCTCAGTGCGGCCGCGTGCAAGTGTTAAAAGAACATAGTCATATGTCTCATAATTTGAAAAATGAACCAGATTTTCAACGCTCGATATAACAAATGCTGCATCATTATCTCAATGAAAGATATGTCTATTTATGTATTTTGAGAATTCATACATTAACTCAATATCGATAAAAAAAGAAGTATGCCCATTCCATTTTAATAATCACCGATTAATAGACAGAGGACTTTCAGACAATGAAAACAATAGCTTTGGCGCCTAAAAGCTCTATAAAGTAAAATATGCAGTATAAAACTACAAAATAAGTATTACAAATATTCCGAGTGTGCCAAAAAAAGTATACACAATCACAGTAGATATCTGTTTAATATATTTCAAAAGTTGAACCGAAAAACAACAGTAATGTGTAGTATGATGTTCTGTAAACAGATGTGACTTACATACATTATGATAGCGTTGCTACATGACAGGTAAATCAACAAATGAAGCCAACATTATCGTATGACATTCTGTAAACAGAAGTGACTCACATTACGTTATGCTAGCGTTGCTACAACAAAATGGAGCCAAGATTATCATTTGTACAGCGGAAAGCAATTTTGAAGTGGTATTGGAAAACCGAGAATGTTGTTGAAGTTCAAAGGCAATGGAGACGTGTGTACAGAACAGAAACTCCGTTGGACTTCTACCTATGGGGAACTCTTAAGGATGTTATATACCGTAGAAAACCAGCTACACTGACAGCACTTCGGGAAGAAATTGGAACGGCATGTGCTGCAATCGCTGAGGACACTTTCGCAAACGTTGCTCAATTAGTAGTTCAACGTGTTCAGAAGTGCATCGACGTCAATGGTGGGCATTTTGAGCAACTGTTGTAACTGTAAAAGCCTAAGATGTTTAGTGCTCATCGTTTTCTGTTTGTGTGAATTCAGTTGTTTTATGTTAACGCAGTTTTTTCTTTGTTTGAAGTGTGTATATATATTTTGGCACCCTCTGTATTTTAAATTACGTAGATCATCCCTATTTACTTAACAGAGATTTTTCAAGTGAAAAATGCCATAGCAGTTATTGTTTACATTAGTACAGAGAATATAAATTCTTAAAAGTTATTTAAATTTGATAACTGAAAAAGTAAATTAGAAAACACTCATATGAAAATATTGTCTTCGTCATAAGAAAAAGCACAGTATCATTATACGACTCATTTTATAATTTGTTTCATTCTCCAAGTAAATGTCAAAAAAAAAATTCGAAATAAACGTTAAATGAGTCTTATGTGGTTTAACTAACTGGTAAAAATAATGATCATGCTGTTTAAAGGCACCCATAAGTGAAATGACTAAATCTTGCAACTTTCAGACATATTTCTTGAAATTTTTATCACAGGCTGTTCTTCCAGTATAATACGCATACACACATTTTCATGTAGACTTCTTTGATAGTTTTTGGAAAAAGATGTATTATTCTTATTTATTTACAAACTTATGTCTGAACATATCATTGTTATAAGGAAAGTTTTTTTTTTCCCCCTTCCATTCCTTGTCTCAGAACGAGAGAGAAGTTCTGCAAACCATTGTTGCAGGAGATGAAACTATGGTCCTGTACTATGATCCATTGTTCAAAAGAGAATCAATGGAGTGTCGTAAACCTGGCGAAGCACCGCCTCTAGCCAAGGTCACTCAGTCAACCCAGAAGACCATGGCCACAATCTTTCGGCACTGTGAAGGAATACTCTGCATTGACTTCAAGAAGAGGAACACCACAGTAAATGGGGAGTACTATGCTGGCCTACTGCACAGACTACGTGCTTCCATCAAAGGGAAAAGGCAAGGAAAGCTGAATGGGTTGTGCGCCTGTGCACTTGTTGCAAAGGAAGCTGTGAAGAAATGTGGCTACACCCTACAACACAGATCTGGCTCCCAGTGACTATTTCCTCTTCTCAAAACTTAAGAAGGACCTTCGAGGAAGGAAATTTTAGTGTGACAAAAAAGTGATGGATGCTGTTTATGGCAATTTTACAGATAAGATTTCGGAATATTTGGGGGGAGGGATTGAAATGTTAATTCAAAGATGTGAGAAGTTAAATTGCAATAAAGGATAACTACATTGAAAAGTGAAAAATTGTTTTTGCTTTATCATACCTAGAAAATTGTTAGGCCGGAAACTTATGGACTTACCCTCGTAAAAACTCACAGGAATTGAGATGCTGAGCAAGGAAACCAATCCACCCATTTCGCTAACGTCTATAGCCTAGGGCAATAATTCGGTCATCAGTGTTCGTCAAAGATGTTTATGGCTGGTGTGGCCTTGGCTCATCTTGCACGAACCACATGTGCTCGATGCCGTCATTGCTTTATCAATTTGAAAAAATGTGTCTGTCAGTGACCTTGTTTGTATAGCGCACCAACTTCAGCAACTTGTCCGAAGATGTTGCTGTTGGCGGTCTGCCGACAACAACTTCGGTTCATCCTCTGCACTAACAAAGTGGTGAATTTTTTTGCCATGCTCATCCCAATAGTAGTGCAAACTGCTATGAAGGCCTTTTCCTTTATGTAACATTCTTTTACTGTTCTTTCTTGAAGGGAATATATTTGTAACACACCAACTGCGATCTGAGAACTAACACATATGTTGTTCATTTGTTTTAGTTACGGACGCTTTTTAATATCTCAGGTATTCAGCATCCCATTCAATTCAGGGCGTGAAACGGCCGATAAATTTTGTTCAGAGGCCACTTCTTTCAGGCTTGAGGTTCTTTTACATGCCATAAATCTACAACATCTACTTCCTTTCCGAAGAAAGCCATACTTAGGATTTTTACCCCCGATAAATTCCATCTACCCTTGCCGGGACTGAACCCGGGATCTTGGGGGCTCCCGGGGCAAGTATGGCTACCACTACACCACAGGACCGACAACAAATATGCAGACAAAGTTCCACAAATACTGAAGTTCCATAGGAAGTTCGGAGCCCGTATCTATTAAAACAAGATAAGTGTTTATTTTTCGGTGAGGCTTATGTCATACACTATACGAAGGACATCATTGCATCCATACGATTTGCAATGTGTAGAGAGCGGAAAATGTGAAGAAAAAAGAATCCATATCACAAAAATATGAAAAGTATTTAAATAAAAGATATCTTATCCAAATTTTAAAAATCATTTAATATATATGTATTTACATATTTAAAAATGTTACAATACAAGAGGGCTGTTCAATAAAGGGAAATCATAATTTTTACACTCATAATTTCTCGCGCTAATATTTAACTTTATAATATTTTGCCAGCTTAATGCATAATATACAGTTTCGTTATTGTTACGTCCGGTTCTGCCTTTGAGATGTGCTCAGGCTGAAACGTGTTCAATTGCACCTACAACAAAATGGAGTTGACACACGACAAACAATATGCTGCTCTGAAATTTTGCTTTCGTTCAGCTCAGACCTATGCAAAGTTGCTCTTCACTATAACATAGTTCGAAGATTACGCTGCCATATCTCACCTTAAGAACATCGACACATTAATTTCGCTAGCTTCATGTTACTGCAAATCTTCATTTTTGTATGACAGAATTAGTGCTGTGCAAAAAATTCTATTCAAATGTAGAAAAGCAAGATAGCAAATGCAAAAAATAACAAGAAGAAGAAGAAGAAGAAGAAGAAGAAGACGAAAAAGAAGCTGCCAAATGCGAAGGTGATTTATTCACTTTGCGGGTAGTAAACATTTCCCGCAATAATAATTCCAAAAACATTTACAATGGTGGATATACAATGATAAGCACTACCACTGCGCACATTCTTTGTTAAAGAAATCAACGGTTTCAATTAAGAATGGGTTTAAGAGCAGAATGCTCCCTCGTCCTGAGCCATCAATGGCATGCATTCTCTCGAAGTAATATGAGAAAGAAGCTTGGACAGGCATTAAGAGAAATTTATGTAGCACCAGGGACAAATTATTACAGTTAAGGTACTTTTTTTATTTATTGGAAGCTCTTCAACATCTCAGATAATCAGCGTCCCATTCAATTCAGAGCGTGAAACGACCGATAAATTTTTGCTCAGGGACCTCTCGAGGTTCTTTTACATACCGCAACTCTATTATACAGAACCCACGGCTTTGCTTCCCTTCCGAAGGAAGCCATACTTCGGATTTTTACACCCTAAAAATCCATCGACCTTGACCGTGATTGGGTCGACGAGGCAAGTATGGTTACCAGGACTGGCAGAGATAAGGTAAAAATGCAAATTATGAATTGAAGCTAATTGAAACGGTTCAGTTGGCAACATTTGTCTCAGTTTGCGACGTAAGCTGGTTTTTGATCTTTTGTAACGGTAACATCGCGCTTACAGTTATTTCCTTAAAGAGTAACTCTCTTGTTATAGAATGATATCGTCTGTAGTTCCATCATTTTGGTTATAAAACGAGAATTATGAATACATGTGTATTTTGATAAACTGTATAATATCATTGATCTATAACTAATAGCAAACAACAATAAAAGTAGAATTGTAATGACCAACCCTTTAAAACGATATATTCAAAAGTATTGTGGATTTGTAATATCAAAAAAATATCATTCGCAAAATCCGATTATTTTTAACAAGCGGTGGACACTGATAATACATCAGATGAAATGATCAATTGGGAAAGCATTTTTTTAAAGGAAGGAAGCGTTTCAGGCCTAAGTTTAGGGTACCTCCCCGGCATTTGCCAGTTATTAGGATTGAGGAAAACTTGCAAAAAACCTCAGTCCGGAAGAACGATCCTGGCGGGGATCGAACCCCGGATCTCCGCCATCCATGGCGGTCAACTGCAATCCAGAGGTCCTAGTTTCGAATTCTGGTCAAGTCAAGCTATCTGCATTAGGCTTTCATTTGGAATGTTTCCTTACCGTGAGAAGGTTAGCGCCAGGTAACTTTTAGGCGCCAAGGACTCAGAGCTGATTTGTGCCATCATTAATTCGTTTCATTCATCTATACAGACTTATATCTAGAGTACAGTGCGAACAGTGATGCTTCCCCGGCAGCGTGGCGTTTTTTCCTATGAGCGACCTCCCAATCATTTGCCGCGCTATGGAGAGGGTAGCAAGTCTGCTTGCTTACTTGTTGACCTTGCTAATTGTCGCAGTCTTAGCGTAACTGTTCCCGAGTATGTCAGCGTTATTCGTTTATTAATTTGACAGTATATATAAAGTATATTATGTCTCGTGTTTACGTCACAGCGTATCTTATGTACGATCATATTAGTTAACTTTGTGCTGAATAACCCTAGGACCTTTTTTTTTTTTTTTTTTGAGCATACAGTTGACTCTGTTACTTATGTGAATACCATACAAACCTTTTTTAGAAAATTAACCGATAGAGGGCGTGATCAAGCATTTTTACAACAGGACTCTGCCTCTGAGAATTAATATATGAAAGCAAAACATGTGTTTCCACAAGACAGAGTACAGTAGAGATTTTTGGCCCCCATAGCCCGCGATTATTATCTTTTGAGTAAATTAAAGATATGTACAAGACAAACCTGCATACCATACAAAAACTCAAAGATAATATTCGTGAGGAAATTGTCCGGATATCTCAAAATGAACTACAGGAATAATTTCCTAAAGAGATGCCAAAAATGTACGAAGAATGAAGGCAGGCAATTTAAGCACCTCATTTGATAATTTTATAAGTAATTGGTTTGTATATTGTTGTATGGTTGGTTTGTTTTACTCTCCGAGGCTAATCACCGCGACCCGGCTGGTCGGCTAACCGGCTAACGAGCGTAGTGCTCCCCGATAGACAAAATACTCCGGCGGAGTAAAAACGTTTTACAAATCGTTAAGTGACAACTCATCACTCATATCACTATTATATAATGTTCGTGTTAAACTATTTGACCGGCATTTGTAGTATTGTAAAAATATGTTGGCAGCAGTTCCCATTGGTGGATCGCAGCTGAAAACGTTTTGGGAAATCTCTCCATATCTTGTAATAAGCAAAGAGTATTCAGAAATATAATCGTTCAAACGTAGAAAATAGGGAAGCTCCAAGAACCAATTGCGAAATATACTTCACCATTATTCGAATTCGAAGCATGCATCGTTCCCCGAAATAATAGGACATCATAGCACGGCCGTGTGTTATTTTAATACCTTTGTTCTCCCAGAAATTTCCCAGGAAATCCAGCCTTCAATTTTCTATTTTGTCACGACGTACGCTTTAACGCTACTGAAGAAGAAGCAATTGAAAAAAAAAAGTTCGTTCTCAGAGTTTAAAATTCAGGTTCATACCGCGAGTCTCCGCAAGTCTGCATCACAATGATTGTCACGTTACACTGGAGGACAAGAGGTAGGAGGGTAGGTCCATAAGTTTCCGGCCTAACCATTTTCTAGGTATGATAAAGACAAAACTTATATCACCTTTCAATATAGTTACCCTTTATTGCAATACACTTCTCACATCTTTGAATTAACATTTCAATCCCTCTCCCAAAATAGTCAGAAATCTTATCTGCAAAACGGGCACAAACAGCATCCATCACTTCTACGTCACACTTAAATTTCCTTCCTTGAAGGTCCTTCTTGAGTTTTGAGAAGGGGAAATAGTCGCTGGGAGCTAGATCTGGGCTGTAGGGTGGATGGTCGATCTCCTTGAAGCCACATTTCTTCACAGCTTCCTTTGCAACAAGAGCTGTGTACACAGGTGCGTTGTCATGAAGAAGGCTCACACCAGCACTCAGCTTTTCTCGCCTTTTCTCTTTGATGGAAGCACGTAATCTGTGCAGTAGGCCAGCATAGTACTCCCCATTTACTGTGGTGTTCCTGTCCTTAAAGTCAATGAAGAGTATTCCTTCACAGTCCCAAAAGATTATGGTTATGATCTTCTTGGCTGACTGAGTGACCTTGGCCTTTAGAGGCGGTGCTTCGCCAGGTTTACGCCACTCCATTGATTCTCTTTTGGACAAGGGATCATAGTAGAGGATCACAGTTTCATCCCCTATAACAACGGTTTGCAGAACTTCTCTCTTTCTCGTTGCCACGGCAGAGCTCCAAAAATGCCTGACAACAGATGACTCGTTGCTGTTTTTGGACTGAGGAAAGAAGATAGGCACCCATCTTGCACTAACCTTATTCATGTTTAAATGTTCGTGAATAATTCGAAGAAATGTAGTTTTAGAGAAGCCCAATCTTTCTGCTATTTCTGTAACTTTGAGCCGCCGGTTTTCCTAATTTCTCCTTCCACAAGAGCGAGCGATGTTTTCACGAGTGAGCACCTCTAAGGGCCGAACTGCACGGTCTTCGTCTTCAACGATTTCTCGATCCATTCGTAAAAGTTTGGCCCTTTCTTTTACGGTAGAATATGAGGGAGATGTTTCCCCATATACACTGTCCAATCGCTGTTTAACTTCATTTGTAGTAATTCCTTCTTTTGTGAAGAACTTAATAACTCGAAACTCCATTTTGAACATGACACAATCTTCTATACATAGCCTTCTTTATGCAACTATATCTGAACAACTGAACACAGTTACAGCTGTAATTATTTACTTAACAATAAGGTATGCCACCTGATAAGGGTTTTGTAAAGGCAATAATCCATATCGGCGAGGCCGGAAACTTATGGATCTACCCTCGTATCAGGTTCAAGATAGAAGCTCCTTACAGATTATGTAGTTTAACCAATAAAAACTCACTAAGCAATAGTTCTAGTTGAAATTTTTGGAGGTAGCGCAAATCAGTAATTTTCTAGAGAAATTACCCCTGACTTTACACATGCGTTTTTCGGTTTTAAAAATACTTTAAATGTATGTTTGTAATCAAGTGAATTTTGAGATGTTTTAAAGAGAAAACTCATTTTCCAAATGTCTGTTGATTTATAACATTATTCTGGAAGAAAAAGCTCGGGACGTTAGGCTTAGCACATATTATATAGTGTAACTTTAGAAAAAGTTTTAATCAAAGCAATAAATCGCATTTCCATTTGAACAGTGTCTCAAATCCTTATGCTCTAATCACAAACCCACGTGTAGTGGCAAGCACTCTAGAACTTGCGCTAGCAATGAGACATAGTAATATACGAGATAGTATTATGCAAATGAATCGTGATAGGCTTGGATCCTTTGCTCTGTTGTTGTTGTTGTTTTTGTTTTTTTGTTTTTTGTTTTTTTTCTGTTTTTAGGGAATATAAACACCAATTTTCGTTGCTAAAGAATTCAACAAAAAAGAATGCATCAAACATTCTTACATTCTTACTGGTAAGTATATAATTTAAAATCACTTCCATTCATTGTGCAATGTAGGACTTGACATGCTCTGTCAAAGTGCCTTTGCACATGAAATTTAAATGTGGTATTAAGTAGACGCTAAGCAAAGCTCCAGTTACGTATTTGTGGAGAAATAAGGCGATCGCGCTCAAGAATCAATGCCCTCAGGGTCAGTTAACCGTAACGTGATATCTGCCACTATTTCTGCTAATGTGGCGATAGAAAGAACGCCGTTATCTGGGCAGTGTTTACAACAGAAAGCGTGAGAACGCCCGCTTTAATGGAAACTCGTAAACCGAGAATGTGCCATCATATTTACATAACACTAGGAATTTTATACTATGTAAAATACGTTGTCGTGTTTTAAGAATGAAACATTCAGCATGAAATACAAAATCATGGGAAAATTTAATTAGTATATCCATTATGTAATCTAGTTGTCCATTATCGTACAAGATAGATACGAACTTATGGACAAGCGTTCAGAGGTATGTTCAGAGATAATGGCCGAGTTTTAATATAAGGACGACGTGGTCTCCGGTACCTTATTACAGAATAATTAGATTCTGATATATTTGCCTTTTATGTAATAATAGATTCATTCTGATACTTGACAAAGAAAAATTAATTAACTACTCATTGCCTTACGACATCATTAATAACAAAAGAGAACCAGGCAACATACAAATCACGAAACGCTACAGTGAATAATAATGAACCTCTCCGGCATTTGCCGTTTATGAGGACTGAGGAAAACCTGGTCAGGGATGACGGTCCTGACGTGATTCGAACCCTAGACCTCCCCCTCACGAGTCCGCACCATAACGACCTCGGCCACCCGTGGCAGTTCCATTTACTGTGATGTTTCTCTCCTTTAAGTCAATGAAGAGTATTTCTCCACAGTCCCAAAAGATTGTGGCCATGATCTTCTTGACTGAGTGACCTTGGCCTTTAAAGACGATGCTTCGCCAGGTTTGCGCCACTCCATTGATTCTCTTTTGGACAAGGGATCATACATAGTAGAGGACCATATCTCCTGTAACAGAACTTTGCATAACTTCTCTATCTTGCCACGGCAGAGCTCTAAAAATGCCTGACAACAGATGACCGACTCGTAGCTTTGAATCCAACAGGAATTATATTGAGAAATATTATCAAAAGTATGAAGATGAATATAGCTATGTAGTAAAAAAAATTATGAACATTCTTTATTGAACAGCCTTCCTTAATATAATGCAAATTCAACGTACTGAAAACCTGATAACTACTGTTAAACTCTTGATCAGCAACAAGTCATTTAAGTGACTCGTACCAAGTGGCCTAGATCATTTAATATAAAATAATGAATATCATATTCATAGCTTGGAAGGTTGCATTGCTAACATTGTATGAAACTGTTCCAAAAGTAACAGCCCTTAATTTAAAAGAAATCAAGAGTTGTCAATGTTCCTTTCAGAGTTTTGTCTGTTTTCTTTTATCTTTTATTTTTTATTTACAAGAAGCGTTCAATGATTGATCTACCTAAGTATAGTGTTACCTGATGATGAAACGTGTCCAATTATTTTTCAATGTAGTCCCTCTTGGCAAACGCACAGTGGCCCATTTTGCCTATCGGAATAAAACGATTTGTTGTGGCCCTCCAATTTATCATCGCCTTCCTCGTGAGGTCATAACTGGAAAATCTTCGTCCAGCAGGAATTTCTTCAGAAAATAATCACCGAGGGCTAAGTCTAAGATGGACGATTAAGCTCCAAGAAGCCACACTTTTTTATTTAAGCCCTTGCTTTTTGGGATTTTGTGTCGAGGTGCATTATCGTGTAGTAGCAGTATTTCCGCTGTCAGTTTTCCACGTCGTTTCTCTTTGAAGGCCTCGTGTGATGGCTTCATTCTAACAAGCATAAGCTCTTCCAGTGATGGTAAACCTATGTGGCAGAATTCCGATATCAGAATGTCCTCCGCATATCAAAAAAATTGTCCATGTCTTTCCGTTGAGTGACGCAAACGGAAATGCTTGGGGGATTAGGGAGCCTTATACTTCCATTACATAGGCTCTTGTTTGGTTTCTGGGGCATAATAATGAACTCATGCTTCATCCCTGTTAAAACTATTTGAGAAAAAGTCATCAGGACCTTCTTGGAGGAGATCCAAATTCTGCTGACTGAAATCCTGGCGATGTGTTTCCTGTTCTGGTGTCAGCATTGGGAACTGAAATTTAATATTATGAGGTGGGTATGAATGATTGTGAAAGCATGTGAGCTGAAACCATAGTTCAAGGACTATTATATTAGCCTTGACCGAGAATCTTCCTTAAGGGAATTATTTTTATGTGTAGGTGTGCGTGCGTGTGTGTGTACACACCATTTTATATTCGGAAGTTTCTGTTTCTATTTTGATATGCTTTTCATTAATGTTCCTTGGTTAGAAGTGTTTTAATAAAAATTTTAATATATATAAATATATACAATTACATATTTCGCGAGCACTTGTTCAGTTAAAATTCTATATCGCAAGAACTATTTGCTCTAAAAGCAACGTTTGTTTCCATGACAGTTTTGTTTTGTTTCTTTACAGTGTCGGAGGGTTTTGCTGGTGTTTCCCTCAAAAAGTTAGTTTTTCTGTATAAACATATTTGCTTGCAATTATTGAAAAACTACATTTTTTGCATAAGTTTTCTACATTTTTAGAATCTATATAAGGTATCACTTTTAAACTTTTGCAATTATTTATGATATTATTGTGATAATGTGGATCAATTATGGTGGAGCTATGAAAGAAAGTGACAAAGTAAAAAAAAAAAAATAATAAATAAAATGGTGTGAAAAAAAATTAAAAAAGAAAAAATTGAAAATAATTTATAACTTACTTTAGGTCATGGTATAGCAGTGAAAGTATACCAGAAATTTTCAATTATATGCATCTGTATGCTGTAAAAGTTTCATTTCATTAGCTGTAATAGTCCTTGAGAAAATAGGAACTGAAGTTGGTAAATTTAACATTACAAGGATAGGCCTTTCATACTCCTCTTTACCGCCAAGGGTGACCGAGGTCGTTAAGGCGCGGACTGTGAGCGGAAGGTCTGGGCCAGTCAGGACCGTCCTTCCTGACTGAGATTTTTTCCAAATTTTCCTCAGTCCTCATAAATGGCAAAAGCCCGGGGAGGCACCCTAAACTTAGGCCTGGAACGCTTCCTTCCTTTAAATAAAAATCTTTCCCAATTTATTATTTCATCTCATGTTTCATCAGTGTTCACCACCTGTGGTGCCTCAGTAATAAAAACAGATGTTAAACATCAATCATATATCATATACCCTATACCTATACCGCCACGGGTCTTTAAGGTGCGGACGCGTGAGCGAGAGGTCTGGGGTTCGATTCCCGCCAGGATCGTCCTCCCTGATTGAGGTTTTTTCCAGATTTTCTTCGGTCTTCATAAATGGCAAATGCCGGGGAGATACCCTAAACTTAGACCTGGAACGTTTCCTTCCTTTAAAAAAGAAAATCCTTTCCCAATTTATAATTTAATCACATGTATCATCAGTGTCACCGCCTGTGGTGCCTCAGTAGTAAAAATGGGCGTTAAAAACAATTAAAAAAATACTCCCCTTAATCATGACCTTCCCTTTTTGACATCCTGTGGAGGTCATCTCCCAACCCCATTTAAACGGCCTTATTTAACACTTCACCTGAGGCAACTCCTCTATACATCGCATTTTATGGCCTATTAAATTATTTTGACTTCTTTTGTTCCCTTTCAAGGCATTTATTTACGTTAGTGCGAGTGTGTTCGGGCTAAATGATGGGGAAGACGTGACTGAGATGATCATGAAACAACGGCAGAATGAGTAGCAGGGAAACCGAGTACTGGCAGATTTTAAATTGCTCAGCTTAAGGAAATATTAATCTCTCATTGTACCTGTCAAGTTTTACTAACCATCTCGCCTATTACACTTCAAAAAGTACACGTAATATAAATATCAGTGTACACACGTCTTGCCTCTAGTTCTCACGTGGACCGCCTGTACCCATTTCTCCTACAGGTCAAGCGGGTCGGAATACATTCACACACAACCGGATTCTTGCTCCAAAACCTGCCATTAGTTTCAGTCCTTTCTCCGACTTGTCCAAGTTACTTTCGTCGTTTATCAGATTACGGTACTTGAAGCAACTGGTCTTCTGCAGCACGCCCCTTAACTTGCAGATATCTGTCGGTACAGGACCATTCGACCTCAGTAAGGTTCTCTCTCAGACGTAGTTGACCACTTCCTTGCGTTTCACTGTCGCGCTGAAATAAATCACGCTTGCAAAAGAAAGCTTGCCCCGGTGGTTGTGAAAACTAAACTACAAGCGTCGTCGTACTATGAAAGAGGTCATCTCCAACAGCGAGCTCTTTTCTATTTGTACTGTATGATAAGCTTTATACATTCTTGCAGAAATATAGGTACCATTCTTTTTATTTTTGTACTCCTCCTACGTGAATTTGTCCCAAACAATATGATCTCTTCCTTTGGGTTAACAAAACACTGTCTAGTTTCAGGCCGCGTATTCTTTCTATTGATATTAAACTTGCCATCAACTAAAATACCCATAAATGTTTCTGCTTTGTTAATATAATACAAGGGTGCAAAAAATGTACACACACTATATTTCAAAGTTGGACTGAAAAACAACAGTAACGTATAGTATTATGTTCTGTAAACAAATGTGACTCACATACATTATGATAGCGTTGCTACGTGACAGGTAAATCAACAATGAACAAATGAAGCCAAGATTATTGCACGATTTCTGTAAACAGATGTGACTCACATTAAGTAATGCTGGCGTTACTACAACAAAATGGAGCTAAGATTATCGTTTGAACAGCGGAAAGCAATTTTGAAGTGGTATTGAAAAACAGAATGTTGTTGAAGTTCAAAGGCAATGGAGACGTGTGTCCAGAACAGAACCGACACGCGAGTAACAATTGCACGCATTGCAGACAAATTTGAGACTCATGGTACTGTATGCGATGTTCACAAGAGCAGATCTGGGAGACCTCGCACAGCTACAAGCTTCGCGCACCGAGTCCAAGGCACTGGATAGGACGAAGAGGTCCGATTAAGTTTCCACCGCGTTCTCCGGATCTAACTCCGTTGCACTTCTACATATGGGGAACTCTTAAGGATGTTGTATACCGTAGAAAACCAGCTACACTGACAGCACTTCGGGAAGAAATTGAAACGGCGTGTGCTGCAATCGCTGAGGACACTTTCGCAAACGTTGCCCAATAGTACTTCAACGTACTCAGAAATGTATCGACGCCGATGGTGGACATTTTGAGCAACTGTTGTAACTGTAAAGTGCTCATCATTTTCTGTTTGTGTGAATTCAGTTTTGTTTTGTTATGTTAACACGGTTTTTCTTTGTTGGAGTGTGTATACATTTTTTGGCACCCTCTGTATATTGGATTTAAAAAAAATATCTACAACAGGCACCTCGAATATTAATTACTTTATTTGAATAAAACCAACTGTAATGTTTGAGTAAACTAAAAATATCAATAAAGTGTTTCGATTTCTTAGTTATCTTTATATTGACTGTAAAATTCTATCCACCATAGATACTTTGATCATTTATTTATTTGATCGTCACAGATTATAAAGTAAAATTACGATAATTTGGTATACAGCATTGATTTCAGACTAAAATGTGTATTTTAATCGATAAAATGTATAATAAGTTAAAAGTACAAGGTGTACACATATGATTATAGCGGTTTTAAACTTATGTTCTTTTTTTCTCTCTCTCTGTGCGGTGTAAAATATAATTTTCAATATAGCTTAAATTGAAGAACAACTGTTAAAGTTACCATAACACAAATTATAAGTATTTAATATGGGATCCATTTGTGCCGGTAGTCCATTTCTTGCCACACTGATGTCAGCATGTCTGGTGTAACTGATCCAACTGCTGCGATAATCCTCCGTCTCAACTCAGGTAGGTCTGCAGGTAGCGGTGGCACGTATGCACGATCTATATGTACCCCCACAAGAAATAATCACAGAGGTGTCAGATCTGGAGACCTCGGAGTCCAACGGAAAAAAGCCAAGGCGTACGGACCATGATAACCAATCCAACGATGGGGAATAATTGGCTTTATGTAGGGACCTTTAGCAATTGCAGACGATATGGTCTCTGCTCGATGTTTTCTTAACGTCTTCCACACTGTCATTGTTGAAGTTGTTAGTTCTCGAGTCGCTCGCCCCCCAGATTTTTTAGAACTGCGCGCGAAAACTCTTCTGACTGTCTCACATTCTCATCTGATACACGCGGTCGTCCGGGGCTCTTTCCTTTTCAGACACCCAGTCGCTTGGATCTGATTGTATCACATATGGAGGTTGTTACCGGAAGGGGGAGTTAAGACCAAATTTTCCTCTATAAGCCCTCTGGACTGGATTATGTTTCGCGATTTCCAAGGCATAAAGAGGTTTTTGCACGCGAGTTGTCTTATTTTGTTTATTTCGTAACAAAATCTGCGCATTTAGAATTACTCTTCAATTCAAGTTATGATTCAAAAGTATATTACATACAACATAGAAAAAATATAAGTTTAAAACTGCTATTATCATCTGTGTACATCCTGTATTATATAGTATACAATAATTAGGTCAAAAAACGCAATGATGAAGGCATAACAAAATTATAGTTGTCAGTAATCATGGCAAGCTGTCGGAAGTCCTTACTCTTAGGTTTCCCTGAGATGGTATAAGCTTTCTATGCATTTTCCAGGTCTCTATCCACTTCTGTGGAGTTTGAGTTCGGACTTTGGACATGCAAGCTGTATCTTTCAGCATCCTTTGATTTTCTTTAGATGAAATATACCTCATGAAGTATTCCGGTAGATGTTATTGTGCTAGAGGGGAAATTTTTCCCTACTAGAAACAATCTGAATGGTGTTACATAATACTGTTCTTACCCATCGTTTTTTCATTTTTCACAATATCCCCAACTTTATTTTCTAAAACATACTGGGTGATTCTTTCTTACCGGGACAGCTCCACATTCAGTTGACTACAACCGATTAAGCTTTGCAGTTCTCGTCTCCTTCCCATGCTTGAAAGCCGGCCGGAGAGCCGAAGGGGAGGTCTGTACGAGTTTAAACTCTAGGAATGTATGGACAAATTCTTGTATGTTATGTGAATGACTGCGTATTAAATATTAATTAGACGGCGTAATACAGTGTACTAATTACGTTAATACGGCTCAATGTGGGTTTTCTATTCCCCAAAGAGTGTTTATTTACGATTCGTATGTGCGTACAGAATCAGCTCGTGATGTACCGAGATTGTTTCAAGAGAGATTTCCTGATATTCAGCTTCCAAGTGGAAGTTCAATTCACATATTGATAAATAAATTTCTTACTTTTGATAAAAAAAAACTTACACAGACACGGTCAGTAATCACAGAAGAAACATTAAATAACATTGAACATGCTCTGAAACTTTTCCCTAAAAAAATCACGTCGACGTCTTTTTTCAGCAAAAGTCCTGTTCTCCTTTACGAACGGCTAAAATACTACTGAAGTTAAAATCCTATAAACGAACTTAAACCGGGTGACCCTGCAAGCAAGAGTAGATATTGTGAATAAGCTTTAGAACAGTGTGCATGACTGACATTGGCCCCAAGTTAATTTTCTTCACGGATGAATCTTGATTTCACCTAAGTGAATATCTGAATTCACAAAACAAACTGATGCTGGATTTCAAAATGCCTAACCCGCTTCACAAGGAACCTCTGCATGATATAAAGATAGGAGTGTGGCAAAAGAATAATAGACCCTGTTATTGTTGTTGTTATTATTATTATTATTATTATTATTATTATTATTATTATTATTATTAAATAATTAATAGTGTTAGCTATTCGTTGATCACTAACACCATATGGCACCCTCCGTCCAGCAATTTAAAACCCTGCGATTTTTATTTCGGAGGGGGGAAGGGACATTAAGGATAAAATTGTAATTAACAAATCCACACACATTAGATGAGCTGAAAAATAACATTAATGAAGTCATTTCTTCCATTTCACAGAAGGAAATGCACAGGTAATGGGTTAATTTCTTAAGCCGATGCCAGAATGTATGGAAAATGAAGGGGCACAGTTCCAAATTCTTCTTGCTTGATAAGTAATAACTAAGGTCTCGTTTTTAAATGAAAAAAAAAATGTTAATTCAAAATGGTCAAAAGAGGGAAATATTTTGCTGAAAAAAGAACCTAAAAAGTGACATTTTCATTTGATTTATTTACGGATGCTCTTTAACATCTCAGGTCATCAGCGTCCCATTCAAATCAGGGGGTGAAACGACCGACAAATTTTACTCAGAGGCTTCTCCTTTCAGGCTTGAGGTTCTTTTTCGTGCCGTTAATGTACGACACGGGACCCACGGCTTTACTTCCCTTCCGAAGGAAGTCATACTCAGGAATTTTACGCCCGAAAAAAATCCTGGCCGGAATCGAACCCACGACCTGGGGTTTAGGAGGCAAGGTCACCACCAGGACCAAATGAATGAATGAGTAGTGTTTAACACCCGTTTTTGCTACAGAGGCACCAAAGACGGTGGACACTGATGATACATGAGATGAAATGATATACTGGGAAAAGATTTTTTTTAAGGAAGGAAACATTCCAGGCCTAAGTTTAGGGTACCTCCCCGGCATTTTCCATGGAAGAAATCTCAGTCAGGAAGGACGGTCCTGGCGGGATTCGAACCCCAGACCTCCCGCTCGCGAGTCCGCACCTTAACGACCTCGGCCACGTGTGGCGATACCAGGACCGACAAAAGTGACATAGAGGAATAAGATAATAAAATGCATAATCAATGTTGCTTTGTTTACTGCATTAAGAAAGATTTGTACTTGATACAATTCAACATTTAAATACGTTTGAAGATTAGATTCTGTCTCTTTGAATGTAGATGTCTTTCTGCATGGAAAATGACCCCTCTACATCGACGGAAACCAGGGGTGAATACTTGGTTTGGACTCGACTCCAAATCACTGCACTTGACTAGTTTTTCAAGGTCTGGATTTTTGATAGCCTTTGTTTTAAGTGTATATTTTGCAAATCCCTCAAGCATACTGTCAATTTTTTTGTACCACACCCCACTGCACTTTATTAGATATACTCTCCTCTTCTGTTGACTGGATAGCCTCTGGGATGAACTTAAATGTATGCCTGCCTATAGTTCCGTCTCCAAAAGCGTCATTTTCTCGTACTGTAGCAGTAGAGTCTGCACTATGCAAAGATAATAGAAAATCCTTAATTTTATACACAAAAAAGGTACAATAAATATGTTCCCCACCTATGGGACACATAGGTACTAGCAATCTTCCTTGTAATGCTGTTTGAAGCCTTAATCACGTGTTCTTACGTTGAGAAACGAAGGCATTTGCTACAACATATTTAACTCTTACTCTCTGTATAAAGTATGAGCTACAAAGGTTACATGATGAAGATTGCATACATACACTTAAGCTGTGCAAATGCTGAGACCTAGTATTGCTCTGTAATAGCCTGCCAATTTTGGCGGCCAGGGTTTACAACAACAGTCGTTGAAACTGTGCGTGACGGTTATAGTTTAAATGGATCTCCTGTCAGCGATTCACAAGAATATTAAGAACAGCCCTTAAAAAGTGATTGTTGTATCATCCAAAATGAAATGGGCCATCTCCAACAATCTCGTTAACTCCTTCAACAATAATTTTATAAACTGGTTGCAGATAATTTTTTACTGAGATTGCTTTTATAACGAACAGAGCGTTGTGTATACATTTCTAAGAAATGTTTCATTGTAAAATAATTTACCTTGTTAAGCGGAATGCCACATTGAACAAAGGTAATTGTGAAGTCACTAAAAATGCATTTTTTTTTTTTTTTTTTGTATCCTCTGCAAAGATTCCTGAATAAATGTCTGTTTTGAAGCTTCTGCACGAATTTTTCTATTATATTGATGTTTTGCGCAATTTGCTGAAGTATTCGGTCCTTTATATGGTTTATATTAAACTTAATATTAACATCACAAATGAAATACCAAATAATCGTGCCATCTGTTAAAATTAAATCGTCCTTGATCGTCTTTTATTGTTACTGCTGTTGCGCGAGTTCGCCATTTCAGAATAGTTTTGTATTCTATCATTAAATAACATCAATTATCGAAATATTGTCATATATTGTAAATAATAATAATAATAATAATAATAATAATAATAATAAGGGCCGTTGTTACTGAATAGACGAACACACTAAAAACGGGAAAGAAAGGGGAAGTTAATATCTCGCTATCTGGCCTACTTTAAATAGATATAAATCATATTATCGCTTATTTTGTGTTCTGTGATAATATGCTAAAACTAAAACCGGCTGTTACGCGTAGAGCAGCCCCACGAAAGAAAAAATCCGTCACGCAGGAGTTGCGTAAACTAAGGGAATTCCTCAGCAATTTGAATCTGATGTTATTGTTATTTTTTGTGCCTAGAAAATATAAGCAATGGAGTTGACGCACACAGCTATAGGTTTTGCTGGTTTTTGAATTCTATGAATCGTTTGTTAATTGGTCGTTATATGCCGAGTTTCGTTGAGAAAGAAACATCTTCCCAGCATGGTCTTCAGAAAAGAATTTAAAAATCCAAAGTATGCCCCTAATGACATAAGATATCGCATTACTGGGTGGTATTAGCGTGACAGTTCCTAAAGTTAGCTAATAAAAGAAAAATTGAAGTATAACACATTACTTAAATAGGTTTGTCTGTTTATTTTTTTTTAATCAAAATCACTTGAAAATAAATGTCTATAGTGAAATTGCGCAAAATTTCAAAAGTAAGGGGAACTAAATTAAAATTCTTCCAATCTATAAGTATTATAAAAAAGAGAGAACATTTTAGAATTATTATTTTTGTTATTATTATTATTATTATTACAATTAAACCACAAAAATTAATGGTATACTATTAATTCAATGAAATATATTTTCATTATAGATAAGCATACTGTATGGGTAATTTAAAAACATTATATATATACATATATATATATATATATATATATATAAGAATAAAACACTGAGAAAAAGTCACACTTGAAATTGCACTTGTCTAGCTTCTTGCCATTGTTCGAAATATAGCAGTGTTTTATCCTTATCTACTTTTATTATTACTATTAATTTGTTACATTGTTAATAGTGTTACTTTATTTTTATTTTTCATTTATATTATATTTATATATATAATATAAATGTATATATGGGTCCGTGTCGTACATTTACCGCACGAAAAAGAACCTCAAGCCTGAAAGAAGAGGCCTCTGAGCAAAATTAGTAGATCGTTTCATGCACTGATTTGAACGGGACGCTGATGACCTGAGATGTTAAAGAGCGTCCATAAATAAACCAAATCAATCAATTTAAAAAAATGAATATAGCATCGCTTTAGGTTAATCCCCACCCTCCTAATGATCCGATTTTACTAGATTTTGAACTCGATAAATTGTTTGTTAATTAATGTTTATATGCCGAGTTTCGTTGAGAAAAAACAAAAACTGCGGCCACTAGAGCGTTAATACACACACGCGCGCGCGCACACAGATACATATAAAACAATTGTTTAAAATCCATTGGAGAGTGTCACGGTTAAAAAAGAGGTCAACACTTAATACTGTAAAATACTACCTAAAAACTCGGTATTTTACAGTGTTAAGTGTTAACCTCTTTTTTAAATGACAATGAATATATATATATATATATATATATATATATATATATTCATTGTCATTTTCGGTGTCTAGTAGACGAAACTTTTTTAAACAATTTAAAAATCGCTCTAGTTACCGCAATTGTTGCTTTTTTTTCCCCTCAACAAAACTCTGTATTTTCTTTAAATTAAAGTTATAAAAGTAGTTTCCAAAAAATCAGGGAAATCGGGCTATTAGAAGTAGGGGTTTACCTGAAACCCAAAATTTAAAAACCGCTCTAGCAGCACCAATAGTCATTTTTATAACAAAGCTTGGCATACGCCATTTAAAAAAAAATAAAAAATAATTTCTGAAAATTAGTGAAATAAAATTATTATGAATGGGAGTTTATCTGAAACCAAAATTTTAAAAATTACTCTAATGGCACCAATATTTGCTTTTTCGCAAAAGGACAATATAAAGTGAATGTGCTGAAAGAAACCAGCAAATTCTGTTAAAGGGATATCATTATTACATGTGAATTATGTAAGCCGGATGATATAACTGAAGAGGTTATATCATTACAAATTAGGGTACATTTTCAGCATTACTCTTGAGCAATTCAAACAATATTAGTGACCTAAGGTAAAGAGTGGTAAAGAATTTTTTGGCAGTGTTTAAAGACCGTTTTTACTACTGAAGCACCATAGGCGGTGGACACTGATGATACATGAGATAAAATGATAAATTGGGAAAAGATTTTTTTTAAGGAAGAAAACGTTCCAGGCCTATGATTAGGGTACCTCCCCGGCATTTGCCAGTTATGAGGTCTGAGGAATACCTGGACAAAAACTCAGTCAGGAAAGACGGTCCTGGTGGGATTCGAACCCCAGACCTCTAGCTCACGAGTTCGCGCCTTAACGACGTCGGCCACCCGTGGCGGTGGTTAATGAATTAACACTGTGTACTTATGATATATAAACATTTGGGAACAACAACAACAACAACAACAACAATAATAATAATAATAATAATAATAATAATAATAATGAGTATTTTAAAATGTAATAGGTCAAGTTCTATTTGTCATAATAACTGCAGCTCGCGTGGGAATGAAATAAAATAATTAAAATAATGGAAGTACTTGTTTTGATTTGCCATTGGGCAGGTCCATAAAATGCTGCAGGACTCCCCCCCCCCCCCCCCCCCCGCAGTACAACGTTCTCCGTTCATTTAACAATTCATCACCTGTACCGGCTTAGCAGAAACAATTAAATATACTACATGAAACGTATGAAGCTGCAAAACAAATTACGATCTGACAGAATTTGTCATCACACCATTAGCTGCGCATGCGCAGTGTGTGGAACGGTTGAAATTGCCCTAGTACGTAAATAAAGAAGGAAGGAAGACGAGAGCTGCACATATTGCCCAGGTCAAGACAAGTCTGGCTTGTAGTAAGCACAGAATGAGGTCAGGCCGGCTTGCGTACAGTAACATGTGGTACAGTTACAGACAACATTATCCGCTTCCACAAACTTACGCATTCTCCCGACGTCAACCAATCTCATTAAAAAACAAAACAGAAATACCGCTTTCCTGCAAAATGTTCCTCGTCGGTCTTTACACTTTGCAAAGAGATGGACTTAACCTTTCTTTTTAGTTCGCAATCTATTATTGTACATAGCCCGCCACTACAAACATTACTTAGCATGAAATACCACAAATTATCAAAAGCGAAGTTACGAAGGTAGGCCCATAAGTTTCGGGCCTAACCATTTTCTAGGTATGATAAAGTCAAAAACATATTTCAATTTCAATACAGTTACCCTTTATTGTATTACACTTCTCGTATCTTTGAATTAACATTTCAACCCCCCCCCCCCAAATAGTCGCAAGTCTTGTCTGCAAAATCGGTATAAACAGCATCCACCACTTCGTCACGCTCAAATTTCTTTCCTCGAAGGTCCTTCTTGAGTTTTGAGAAGAGGAAATAGTCACTATGAGCTATATCTGGGCTGTAGGGTGGGTGGTCAAGCTCCCTGAAGCCACATTTCTTCACAGCTTCGTTTGCAACAAGAGCTGTGTGCACAGGCTCGTTTCGTTAAGAAGGCGCACACCACCACTCAGCTTTCCTAGCCTTTTCTCTTTGATGGAAGCACGTAGTCTGTGCAGTAGGCCAGCGTAGTACTCCCTTTTCACTGTGGTGTTCCTCTCCCTGAAGTCAATGAAGAGTATTCCTTCACAGTGCCAAAAGATTGTGGCCATGATCTTCTTGATTGACTGAGTGACCTTGGTCTTCAGAGGCGGTGCTTCGCCAGGTTTACGCCACTCCATTGATTGCCTTTTGGACAAGAGATCATACTAGAGAACCATGGTTTCATCTCCTGTAAAAATGGTTTGCAGAACTTCTCTCTCGTTGCCATGGCAGAGCTCCAAAATTGCCTGACAACAGATGACTCGTTGCTGCTTTTGGACTGAGGAAAGATCTCTAGGTACCCACCCATCTTGCACTAATCTTACTCATGTTTAAATGTTCATGAATAATTCGAAGGACTTTTGTTTTACAAAGGCCCAACCCTGCTTCTATTTCTGTAACTTTGAGTCGCCGGTCTTCCATAATTTCTTCCTTCCACAAGAGGGATGTTTTCAAAAGGGAGCATCTCCAAGGGCCGACCTGCACGCTCTTCGTCTTCAATGCTTTCTCGACCTATTCGAAAAAGTTTGGCCCATTCTTTTACGGTAGAATGTGAGGGAAATGCTTCCCCATATATACTGTCCAATCGCTTTTTAATTTCATTTGGAGTAAGCCCTTCTTTTGTGAAGAATTTAATAACAGCTCGATGCTCGATTCTCCATTTTGCACATGTCTTCTTTATGTAACTATATCTGAACAACTGAACACAGCGGAGCGGAAGTTACAGCTGAAATTCTTTACTTGGCAGATAAGGTATGACACCTGATAAAAGTGAAGACGATAATCGGCGAGGCCGGAAACTTATGAACCTACCCTCTAAGTTCGAAGCCAAAAGATTCCGCACTTCCAGATTCAGCCTTTAATCTTTCGTTACTTTAGATTAATACAATCGATAGTATTAAGATGGTACAAGTTCAAAAAAAATTAAGTTTACAGAAAGCTGCATTAAAGCAATTAAATTTGTATTACAATACTGGCATACTATCAAGGAAAAATAGCCTGTAAGAGAACAAGTATAATATTTATTATAGTTACATCACAATGCACTTTAAATGTAATATTTTATTTAAAGGGGTCGAAAATATAAAGTGTCCATACTGTTATTGTTATGTACTTGGTTTATTTATGCACGGTCTTCAACAACTCAGCTCATCACCATTCCATTCAATTAAGGACTTGAACGGCCATTAAATTTTGCTCAGAGGCCTCTTCTATCAGACTTGAGGTTCTTTTACGTGCCGTAAATCTACGACCGGGACCCAAGCTTTATTTTCCTCCTCTTCTAAAGGATATTACGCCCCGAAAAATAATTCATCGATCCTGGTCGGGACTGAACCCGCGATCTTGTACGAGGCAAGTGTACTAGCCCATCAGGACCGACGCCCTTTCTGTGATTGCAGCCTTTCGTTTTAGGCTGACAGTAATACCGAAACGGGTGGCCGAGTTTGCTAGGAAATGGACTTGGGAACGAAAGGTCTACTGTGCGGTTCCCGCTAGGACCACTCCCTCGACTGAGGCTTTTCTCGGGTTTCCTCAGTTCTCATTGACAAATGGCGGGAAGATATATTAAACTTCAGTCTGAAGCTCTCCCTTCCTAATAATTATCGTAATGATAATAATAATAATAAAATAATTCTGAATTTATAATTTCATTTATATCATTAATAGAACAGCACAAGGCGGATTTTCTACTTTTTACAATTTTTTTGTCTATTAACCAATTTTTTAGGCTTTTGCCAGTTAAATTAATTTTAGAACTAAAGTATGCTTCCTTTTCCCCAATGTCATCCTGCTGTTCTCATGAACATGTGGGTTTTCCCCCTTAGTGTGACGGAATTGCAGCGTAATTACCCATAGGGCGTCACTACATTGTCCCAGTGAAGATGATGGCGAAGATTGATAACACCACGGGGGTCACCTTAGAAACAGGAAAAGTCCCCATGTCAGTTCCGGGAATCAAACTCGGGAATAAAAGTCAGCAGTCTAACCACTAGAGAGTGAAGATAATTTAGATGAGCTATTTTATAAGTGTCCTCCTGCTTGGTCTAGTGGTTATCGTTGCTGGTTCGATTCCCGGTACCTGCTTAGGAATATTTCTAAGATAGGGAGGTCTGAAACGGTGTCCACAGTCTCGTGAGGACAATTGGGAAGATGCCTGATAGAGAGGTGGCGATCTTCGATCTAGTAGGCCGCGATATAGCGACCGGCGGGATGCGGTGTGCTGATCACTGCCCCCTTTCAATACTGCACTCTACCAATGGAGGTAGAGGACGCAGCGAACGTCGCGGTAAGCTAAGGCCCATATGGGCCTATTAAAGGCTATAGAAGAATTATATAAGTAGATGCTAAAATGCCTATTTTGATGACCAGTGCCTATCCTTGAAATATTTGCATATAAATGCCGTATTGTTGTTTTTATTTTACATATTTCTTTTTATAATTTCTAAATATACACTGCAGCTTCCACAGTATACACATTGTCAACAACAATCGCTCAATATGAATTTGCTATTTTCTCATTTGTGCATTTCAAGACAATGTTGAAATTGTAATTATTTAAAAACGACTTAAAAATATAATATAGTGTTCGCTTGAAGTTGTTGAGTTGAATTGATTGTTTGGACTGTTAGTTGCTTTGAATATAAACTGTTAATTTTTCTGAAATGTGCCGAAAATAAAGATAATAAACTATTTTATACAAGCTGTGGATATATGATGAACCCAATATTTCCACAGCCGGTCAAGTCATCTTCTGAAAACAGTGCTGCTAAAAGGAATGTAACAATATTGTATCTTAAAAATATTTCATGTTGATTTTATTCGGTTTTTTTTTACTGTTTAGAGAAATATATTTTTAAGAATAGGGGTTTTTCAAAAATATTTAAAATTCATATTTTTAGTTTAAAATTGTATATCTTATTTTTATATAAAACGTGAGAAAAATGCAATTTAGAACAGCTTTAGAATACAAATGCCACAAGATAACAAACAATTGCGAAATCAATACAGCCCTTTTTTAGCGCGGAATCCTAATCTACTTCGTTGTCACTTGTGCGAGGCAATGGTTGTTTCAGATAAACCATTTAAAATCTACCTCCACTGAAAATATGAAAATTTAAGTGCAAGCAATCTCGTTATTAGATACCACGTGTGAAATTTGTTTGTTTGATTTGATTTATTTTCGGACGCTCTTTAACATCTCAGGTCATCAGCGTCCCATTCTATTTAGGCATGAAACGACCGGAATATTTTGCTCAGAGGCCTCTTTTTTCAGGTTTGAGGTTCTATTTCGTGCCTTAAATGTACGACACGGTACCCACGGCTTTACTTCCCTTCCGAAGGAAGCCATACTTACGATTTTACGTCCGAAAAAATCCATCGGACCTGGCCGGGTTTGAACCCGCGATCTTGGGCTTAGGAGGCAAGTATAGTTACTACTACACCACCAGGAGCGGTCTAACTGTGAAATGAATTCTCATTTTGAGAATATGTACCAATAGCATAAAAATATAGGACATTTTGTCGGAAAAGTTTGCACATGTCTTTTATGCCGTGTGGTCAGTTACTCGCTAGCCGGTTAGCCGACCCGCCGGGTTTCGGTGTTTAGCAGGACAGTAATACAATAAAACAAACCAGCCATACAAACTACAAACCAATTTAAGAAGTTCATTACTTATCAAATTATCAAATGAGGTGTTGAAACTTTCCGCCTTCACCCTTCACACATTTTAGCATCTCTTTAGGAAATTATCAGCTGTAGGTCATTTGACAAATACGCACAATTTCCAACGAATATTATCTTTGAGTTCTTGTACGGTCTGCGGGTTCATCTTGTGCATGATATTTTTAATTTGCCCCAGGGGGGACCGAGGAGCCCAAAAATCTCTACTAATAACTATGTCTCGTGGAAACACATCGTGGATTACTTTCATGAAATTATTCGCAGTGTGGACATTTTAACACTATCACAACAATTAACAATATCCACATTTTTAAAGCGTCAAAAAAACATTTTTTACACATTCTTGGTGCACTTTTAGATAAAGGGTTTTTAGTTATTTATAACACGTTCATAGCAATGAATTAGGTATTATTCATGTAAAAGTTGCCCACAGGAAACTTTTCTTCCCGTAAATGAAAGCAGCTTGAGAAAACGAATTCACAAAGGTCCTTAAAAATTCATAATGTGTGTGGGAACTTGAATCTCTTGCTTTAGATGGTTTTTACCTTTCACCTTTATTTCTACCTCATACTTTTATATTTTAATGTGTTGTTTAGAACTACATTTGGCAAATGCCGGGAAGGTACCCTAAACTTAGGCCTGAACGCTTCCTTCCTTTAAAAAAATCCTTTACAGTTTATCATTTCATCTCATGTATCATCAGTGTCCACCGCCTGTGGTGCCTCAGTAGTAAAAACGGGCGTTAAACACCGTTAAAAAAATACTTTGAGTCTAGTGAAAATTCTTCTCTGGTCTTTAAACTCTATGTGGCATAATTTACAAAATATATTAGATTTTTAAAAGTGAATACCTCAACAAGTATGAGTAACCTATGCGTGCTTATTTTCGCTATGATTCACCGCTTTGTTTACAATAATTGTGCACTGCTTAGAAACGGTTGAATAACACACACTAGGCTACTGACTGCTCAAAGATAGGATATCATGTTGCACTGTCTGACATCAAAGTAAAGTAGCAAAACTTACTTTGAATAACCGTGCAATGAGCAGTTACTATGAGGTAAAAAAATAAATAAATAAATAAAACTAAAATGCTGAGTGTCCGTAAAAATGGATAAAGATTGTTTTTATTACTTGTAACAGGCTTTTTATTTTAGAAAATTTATGGATAGTTTCCCAAGGTTTAAGCCCCTCTCAATTGTTTACTAGTTTACTTCTTGGCCTAACGTAACTTCAGACATGCCCTTACAAACAGAGGACTCTTTGGCTGTATTCACGCCTCATTTCATAAACGGCAACGGAGAGAGCGGAGCCCAAATAGTGGTAGTGTGCAGACGGATAGAACAGTCGCAATGCACGAAAACAAGCAATCGTGCGCCAAAAATTATCTTTTGGGATGCATGTTAATAATTAATCACATTCAATATACAGTGAAATGAAATGGGAAACTGTAATGTAGCAATGTAAAACGTAAAGGAAACAATTGATACTAGAAAAAGTATACACTTTTAACAGTGTAAGTTGTGGTACTATTTTTAGCTTAAGCTAATCTAACCTAACCTAAATTTGCAACCGATGCTGCAAAGAAAACAATGACGTGCAGCTTAAGTATAATTAAAAGTACCATTTATAATATTTAGAACAGAAAAGACAAATTGTGAAGATTGAAAAAGAAAAAAAAAAAAAATTACACGTGGTGACCGTACCCCATAAGGTCAATAGGGACATGGTGGTAATTATCGTTTTACATATGTCGAAGTCACACTACTTGGAATTGGGCTCGACTTTCTCCATTGCCGTTCGTGAAAGGAGACGTTACTCCAGCCCAGCAGCACTCTGTCTTTAAGATAAACTGACTTCTGCTATTGTGAACAAGTGAGCGGGGCTAAACCTTGGAATTCTGGTTATGGGTGTTGTACTACGTATGTTTCACCCTTTCAAAAGTGGATCATTTCCAGTTTTTAACAGATAAAACCGCATATGAAGAATCCATTAAAGGAGCTAATTGAGCTGTGAGTCAGAACCAAGCATTCGACCCAACAATTAAAGTTTTTGGAAAAAAAAATCTGGTATTTTCTTTTAATCAGTAGCCCTTGCCATAAAAACCTCCGTGTGGTCCGTGATGCAGACGAAATTGAGGTTAGAGGTCAATTAAAGTACTAGTAATAGTGCGGGGATAGATGTGCTGGGATGTTTATTTGCATTCTAAGCAAAGCTTGTGAAACACAATAGATATTTTGTGGTTTGTTTATAAGGAAAATGTACATTTTTCTGCAGAAAAGAAACAGAACAGACGCACTTCCACAAAGTCCTTGGCTAAGCTAGCAGGTACAACAAGCGAGCCTTTAGTCAGAAGTTTGCGTGAACCTATGTGCGCGTTTCCGTTTCTAGACCACCGGATTTGTTAGCTCGTCCTTTATCTAATAATAATTTGCATGTTTATGCAATGCAGTGAAGTGCATTGTCGTCTACTCTCTAAAATTTATCGCAAGACTTTAAATTTAGCGTTTACTGTTATCGCCGGCACTAGTAGCAACAGCGATATGGAAAGTGGTAATTAGGTTATGCCTATCAACATTTAAAGCTAAAAAAAAATGCAAAATGAGTCCCATGTTCCCTAAACAATAAACAGATGCGCGAGGAAATTGCTCAGAAATTTTCCACCAAACAACCCTAAATAGTTAAAAAGACATTTGCAATGATAGTAAAAGTTATCTTTAAATAATTATTTTATTTTTGATTAAAACATATGCAAGAAACAATGTTTCTCGAGTCTGAAAATGTACATTTTATAATGCTTGTTTTCCATATTATGAATATTTTAATAATTCCATAATATTTAGGGGACATTATTACAATTATATATATTACATGCTTTTCTAATTTCACAGGAAAATTTTAAATATAATGTATTACTTTCCATTTTAAAATAACAATACAAAGAATTACAACACAAATACAGAGGGTGCCAAAATGTATACACATTTCAAGCAAAGAAAAACTGTGTTAACATAACAAAACTGTGCTCACACAAACAGAAAATGATGAGCACTAATCATCTGAGACTTTTACAGTTACAACAGTTGCTCAAAATGCCCACCATCGGCGTCGATACACTTCCGAGTACGTTGAACTGCTGATTGAGCAACGTTTACGAAAGTGTCCTCAGCGATTGCAGCACATGCCGTTTCAATTTCTTCCCGAAGTGCTGTCAGTGTAGCTGATTTTCTACGGTATACAACATCCTTAAGAGTTCCCCATAGGTAGAAGTCCAACGGAGTTAGATTCGGAGAACGCGCTGGAAACTCAATCAGACCTCTTCGTCCTATTCAGTGCCTTGGAAGATTGTCATCTAGGTACGCACCTGCATCTCGGTGGTAATGTGGTAATCTGCCAGATTTTCCCTTGTGAACATTGCATACGGTACCACGAGTCTCAAATGCTCTCATTTGTTACTAGCGTTGGCGGTTCTGTTCTGTACACACGTCTCCATTGCCTTTGAACTTCAACAACATTCTCGGCTTTCCAATATCACTTCAAAATGGTTTTCCACTGTTCAATCTTGGCTCCATTTTGTTGTAGGAACGTTAGCATAACGCAATGCCAGTCACATCTGTTTACAAAACAACATACGATAATCTTGGCTTCATTTGTTCATTGTTGATTTACCTGTCACGAAGCACCGCTATCATAATGTATGTAGTCACATCTGTTTACAGAACATCATACTACACATTACTGTTGTTTTTCGGTTCTTCTTTGAAATATATTAAATAGATATCTACTGTGAAAGTGTGTATACAGTTTTGGCACCCTCGGTATATATAATTGCCGTTTATAATGCTTAACTATCCTAGCCCTAGAGACGATTCACCACGGCTGAATACGACTTGAGATACATGAAATGGAAAGCTGACACTTTTCAAGGTATCGAGCAGTTTGACCAATTACCTTTAAGTACCTATTCCAACAGCACGCCATACCACGCCCATCAGTTAGCGAGAGAGTAGCTTGTAACGTAATCTAATTGCCAGGGACTATACGGGATTGCGCCTGCTTTATAAATTAGGTGGCCGGTCTATTTCGTAGCTGTTACTTTAAATCCATTAAAAATTGATGTTTTATTCTTAGTTTTTAAAAGCCTGTGAAACCTTGAACTGCGGGCTACTCTGCCCTCATTTAAAACATGGCATAGGCCGCCACTTAATGTACAGACTGTTAATAAACTACAACGTAATAATATCAGGGATTGTAGAGGATTCTTAGACAAGCATTTTAAGGCACGAAATTTATGTCCTGCCTGTTCACATTACAAATTGATAGCATTAAGTTTCTAAAGGACCGTTTCTGTTTGAAATCGACGTCGCTAATTAGCGGGCAGAAGGTGTGTAGCATTCGGTGTGATACGCTATCGAGTAAAAGCGGAGCTTTGTTATCGCGTTCCAGTTCCTTTATCTTATGTAAGAGTTACTTCGTCATAAAATAAAAATATATAAATAAATAAATAAATAAATAAATAAATAAACACCTTGGTAGAACCTAATTAGGCCACATAGTTGGATAGTTCCTTCTAAACTAAATACATAATGGAGTAATCCGTTATTCTTATTCATATGATTACTTAAGAGCTTTTTATAGCTGTAAATCCTAAACACGCTGATTTTAAGCTGCTCGCGGGGCAGTTTGAATACATTCTAAGGTAAATTTTACCACATTTTGCTTTATTACTGACTTAATTTAGTCGGTCCAGGTGGGGTAGTGGTTACCATACCTTCTAAACCCAAGATAGATCGTGGGATCGAACCCGGCCAGGATCGATCGATTTTTTCGGGCGTAAAAATGCTAAGTATGACTTCCTTCGGAAGAGAAGTAAAGCCGTGGGTCCCGTGACGTACATTTACGGCACGATAAAGAACCTCAAGCCTGAAAGAAGAGGCCTCTGATCAAAATTTGTCGGCCGTTTCACGCCCTGATTTGAATGGGACGCTGATGATCTGAGCTGTTAAAGAGCGTCCATAAATAAATCAAATCAAAAAAAAAAAAAAAAACTTATTTATCAACATCTAATTTCAACTTCATCACCATATAAATCCATTAATTTCTTAATGGTCCATAAATTACCTATCTCAAGTTCTCTGTAATATGTCATTCTTTTAACACTTGGTATAACACAACCAAAATATAAGATCTCTAAACAGGGCTTGTTTGTAAAAAACCAAAAACCAAGATTACTATTTCTGGTCTACACAAATTTTGCTGAATGAAAACTGTTCATATTTTCTGGTACCTTACAGTCAAACCAGCCTTAGTTTTGTCTCATCAGTCTACAGTTTTGTCAGAAACCAGTATAAAATATTTTTATTATTAATTCATTGGGCAGATACATAAAATAAAAAAAAATCTCAGAGATTTAAATAAGATAATAAATGGTTCACTTTGTTAATAGGACAATAGGGCTAAATCTGAGCAATAAATCAAAAGAAATTGGTCACAAAGGAGCAAGTTAGATCCTAGGAAAAAAATATGAAGTATGGAATTATTCGTTTCTCCTTCTAATATTTTTCTACCACTCCATAGTTCAGTTAAGCCTGATGAAGCAAATTTTACTACTCTGAATAAGGATAGTGATAGTTTCAACTTCCTTGTTACAAAGTCCCCACAGAAAACTGAAGCTAAGATAGCAGCAGGTATTTTCGATGTACCCCCAGATTCTGAGCTTATGCAGGATGAGACCTTTTCTCAGTCGATGTCCGAGTTACAGAAGTCAGCATGGTTGGCGTACAAAAAAGTGACAGAAAACTCTCTTGGTAACAAAAAATCTGAGAGATACAAAGAAATTATGAAGGAAATGTAACAAAAATTTAGAAATCTAGAGTGAAGAATGAGAGTTAAAGTGCATTTTCTCAACAGCCATATCAATTACTTCCCTGGGAATGCAATGAGCGAAGAACCGTGCGAGTGGTTTCATAAAAACATTAAAACAATGGAAACCCGCTATCAAGGTCATTGGGATGTGTCAATGATGGATGATTGCTGTTGGTGTTTGAAAAGATACACTAGAGAACAGGCGCGGATTCAAAGGGGGGCAGGGGGTCCGCGTCCCCCCCCCCATCAGATCATACGACAATTATAAAGTTTAATGGTTCTGTGCTTACGTACTTCTTGTACTCTTATTTTTTATGTCGAGTAGCAAATTATGTTGATTTATTTATTCATTTATATATACCAATTTTTTGTAATATAACCAGTTGTAAAAAAGTAAAATGTTTATTGTTAGATCAAGTTGAGGCTATTGAAATAAAAAAATGTCACCATAAAATTTATCTTACCAGGAATCGAACCCGTTTTTAATGGTGTTTAACGCCCGTTTTTACTACTGAGACACCGCAGGCGGTGGACACTGATGATACATGAGATGAAATGATAAATTGCGAAAGGATTATTTTTTAAGGAAGGATGCGTTCCAGGCCTAAGTTTACGGTACCACCCTGGCATTTGCCATTTATGACTGAGGAAAAACTGGGAAAAACTTCAGTCAGAGACAGCGGTACTGGTGGGATTCGAACCCCAGACCTCCTCCACACTAGTCCGCGCCTTAACGACCTCGGACACCCGTGCCGGTAAGTTTACTTCGTGAGAGGCAACAAAGTTATTTTACTATTACAATATCTTAATATGATACGTTTTATATTATAATGTAATGAAATATAAATGAACATAATTATATTATAACCGTGTTCATTTAGTTCGCGCAGGTCATTTTAATAATCGAAAATTAAATATAAGTCTGGAGGAAACGATTAGCAGATAGCAGAGCTCTGTTTTCATAATGGAAAAGCGGCAAAGAAAAAACAAATCTGCCGACTTGGTTATTTAAGTAATCATTTGAAATGAATCCATTTCATTAATTTGAACCTCAAGGCTCAAACTGTGATCTGTTAACTGTTTGTTCAAAAACACATTCCAGTTACAAGAACTCTCAGTAGTGTTCATTGGAGTGAAATATGCAGTTCAAAATTCGATTCTTCGTGGTCCATTGTTATTTTAAGATATCGAAACGCAAAATTCAGACTAATTTAAAATGATTGCGATGAACTTGACATTAGACATTTTGTGAACCAAGTTTTTGGCAATGGCGATATTAATTATAGAGCCGTGACTAATCCGTGGCTTCTAACGTAACGTAACGTTTTCGTTGCGACTTTACGGTAACTTTAGAAGCCAGACATTGCAGACGTTTTCAGAATCCCTGGTTAGATTTACGTACAGTAAAACAGATGAAGGTGCATACTGTCGGTGTGTGTTCTGTTTGGCCCTAAGGAGGGGGTCATAGTAGGATTGACTCACCATCTCTAGTTTTAAAGTCTCTAAATAAATTTTAGAAGGCACTTCAAATACTCAGGGAGCATTCAGAGAACAGTATCATAAAACAGCCCTCGTTAAAAGTGAGAAGTTTAGGGCAGTGTATGAAAAGTAAAAACAAAATGTAGAAGTTCAACAATGAAATAAAAAAAAAAAGTAAAAGAAAATCGTGTGAAAGTGGTCTCCATTGTGAAGACCATTATTCTGTGCGGTCGCCAGAACTTTCCACTTCGAGGGCAAAGGGATGACAGTATCGTTGATTTAGAGCACAGATTTGAAGATGAAAATAGGAGGAATTTTAAGGAACTTCTTAAATTTCGAGTTGAGGCAGGGGATGAAATTCTCAGAGGCCATTTTGCAAAGGCACGTAAAAAAATGATTCCCATCTGAGGGGACATATGCTCCAATAATATTGCAATGTGATCTGCCAGTTCTAAATTTTTACGTTACTATTCTGTCATTATTACAGTATCTTAATATTCTTGTCTTTAATATCTTATGTAATATTATCCCTTGCTGCTCTTTTGTCTTTTTCAACCCCTGGGTATAAGAAAATGTAGTTCCCGATTTTCTCCAATCCTTTGCCTTTTTTCTTTGTCTCTGATACAATTAAAATATCTACGTTTCTGTTTTACACTTCTTTAATGATTTCTGACATTTTTTAATTAATGCCTTTGTTATTCCAGTAGCAATTGTCATTTTCCCCAATAGATTAATCCTTTGTGTATATGCATAGTGTTGTAATTTGATACATCTGCCCGGCTCTTTCCAATGGCGTAAAGTTGTGTAGCTTTTACATAAGTGAGCTACCTACCCAACAGTACAACCCCCAACCTGGAGGACCAGAACATTCGTAATCCAGATTTCTTTCCTCTAGCCTTTGGCGAGTCAATGTCTATCTGCAAGGCAACGTTTTTGTTTTATCTTTTGGGGTTTTTTTAATTGCCCAAGGTGATAATAATCTTCCTATCTGTTCTTCCAAAGAAATCGTTGATAGAGAGGTGGGGTTACTTATACCGGTAGTCACTCAATTGACTATTTGATGCAATTGCTACATCCCTACGTCATTCTTTCAGGCTTCAGTATATTTTATTGCCGTAAATCTACGACACGGGACCAACGGTTTTACTTCCCTTATTTTCGATTATTAAAATCATCTGCGCTCTAAAGCCGTATTCGCATGAAAATTACATCGCAAAAGCATACAAGTCTCGAGCGATGGCGGAGAGAGCCAAAGGTAGTAACTTCCACAGATAATAGCTAGATAATAAGACTTTCAAGAGAACGGTGGGAGATTTGTCACCATTACAATGATTTACCCGTCCCTATCAATTTATACTTACGAAAAACCACTGGGTCCACCGGTTTCTAGGATTTACCCTTAGCGTTAGTAAATACCGGGGTGCCAAAAATGTATACACACTTTCACAGTAGATATCTATTTCATATATTTCAAAGTTGGACTGAAAAACAACAGTAATGTGTAGTATGATGTTCTGTAAATAGATGTTACTAACATTACGTTATGCTAGCGTTGCTACAACAAAATGGAGTCAAGATTATCGTTTGAACAGCGGAAAGTCACTTTGAAGTGGTATTGGAAAACAGAGAATGTTGTTGAAGTTTAAAGGCAATGGAGACGTGTGTACAGAACAGAACCGCCAACGCGAGTAACAATTGCACGCATTCGAGACAAATTTGAGACTCGTGGTACCGCATGCGATGTTCACAAGGACAGATCTGGGAGACCTCGCACAGCAACAAGCCCCGCGCACTGGATCCAAGGCATTGTCCGAGACATTGGATAGGACGAAGAGTTTTGAACATTTACTTATTAACAGTGAAGTAATGCTCTGTATTTGACACAATAAATTGTTTGTTTATTAAGGTATTGTGTTTACAATCCTCTTGTCTGTCAATAAAATCTTTCGAATTAACGCCTGCAGCAACAGCAAGAAGCGTTCGAGACAATATGTTTCTATTTTTGAGGTGCTATTTCCCAATTCCCTTTCTACTCGTATAGTCTTTGTATATTTTTTTTTTGCGCACCCGTAAAAAATATACCGTGCGGCCCATTTCACACCTGCCTGCGTTCTAGTTTACTGGAGAGAACGAACTGCTCCCTGACGGGAAGAAAATCAATCACCACCCACACCGAGACGCTCAGTGTCGTTTGAAAACACGAGAGTTACAGTAAATCCCTTGTCGTTTTCCTGAAACTACCGTCCCTTCAAGATAGCGCTAACTGAACTGTTTAGAAAGTAGGCCTGTTAAAAGCAAAAAGGAAAACCGAAAGAAAACAGTTTTGACAAAAGAGAAACTTACAAGAATGCAGGAAAGTCCGATTAACACCAGAATGCGCCATCACAAAAACATAAACATTAAAAAGACTGAAAATGCTATCCATTAACCTCATAAAGTGGCAGTGGTTCATCGACTACAGGCACGGAACCCAGCTGGTCGTGTGAAGTTTTGTGCGTGATGTTGCACAATCTGTTCGTTTATCAATCTCAATTAATTATGAGGGACGAAGCTTAGTTCCGTTTAACGGTTATGTCCACTCTCAGAACACAAGGCGCTGGACTTCTGAAAATCCTCATATCATTCATGAAGTTCCCCTTAACGATCAGAAAGTGGGTGTGTGGTGTGCCGTTACTGCATGCAGGGTAATTGCCCCCATTTTCTTTTACGATACAGTCAACTCGCAAACGTATGTGCAGGACATACTGCAACCTTTCCTTGCATTGTTTACGGAAGATGAAAGACTACTACTATAGTTTGGCCATTTCAAACTTGCCGGCGTTCTAGCGCTTGTTAACTGGAGAGATGCGAGCGAACTAAACCCAAAACCCATGTGCGTGAATGATGGAGATTAGGCCTACCGTGCCATACAAATTAGGAGGTAATAAGAAAATTTAACGTTGATCTTCTTTTTATCAAAGCATGTGTTGAAAATGATGTCCAGCTTTCTGCATGCAAAGATCGCAACGGCCTAGAAAATTCTGAAACACGTGCAACTCTCTATCTGTAATTTCATTGAGCACTCGCTCAATGCACTTTCTGTTTTAAATCCCCCCCCCCACTGATAAAAATCGCATTTAAATCAGGGAACGAGTTGGCCAACATCCGCTAGAAATTATACCATCATCAAACACTCCCTCTAATGCTTCTATAGCGACACTATGCGCAGTGTCGTTATCGTGCTGGAAATAAGCACACAACATTTTATCACAAGTAAAAAATCTAAAAGATTAAATGTTTTTCAAAAAAAATAATTGATTTAAGCAGTCAGTTCAAAAAAAAAACGGAATACAAAAAAGAAAAAGAACGAGGTAGAAAAAAAGAAAATCTCAGTGTAAGGAAACTAATAAAAGGTTATGATGACATACATAAACAAGGAATAAGTTATCTGAAGTATGAGGTCCTTAAGTTTCCGGCCTAACCATTTGCTAGTATGATAAAGACAAAAACTCTATTTCACTTCTCACATCTTTGAATTAATATTTAAATTCTCCCCCCTCCAAAAGTAGTCAGAAGTTTTGTCTGCAAAATGGGCATAAACAGCATCCAGCACTTCTTCGTCACACTTAAATTTCCTCTCTCGAAAGTCCTTCTTGAGTTTTGAGATGAGGAAATAGGCACTGGGAACTAGATCTGGGCTGTAGGGTAGATGATGGATCATCTCCTTGACGCTAAATCTCTTCACAGCTTCCTTTGCAACAAGAGCTGTGTGCACAGGTTCATTGTCGTGAAGAAGGCGCACACCACCACTCAGCTTTTCTCGCCTTTTCTCTTTGATGGAAGCACGTAGTCTGTGCAGTAGGCCAGCATAGTACTCCCCATTTACTGTGGCGTTCCTCTCCTTGAAGTCAATGAGGAGTATTCCTTCACAGTCCCTAAAGATTGTGGCCATGATCTTGTTGGTTGACTGAGTGACCTTGGCCTTTAGAGGCGGTGCTTCGCCAGGTTTAATCCACGCCGTTGATTCTCTTTAGGACAAGGGATCATGGTAGAGGACCATAGTTTCATATCCTGTAACAATGGTTTGCAGAACTTCTCTCTCATTGCCACGACAAAACTCTAAAAATGTCTGACAACAGATGACTTGTTGCTGCTTTTGGACTGAGGAATGAAGTCTAAGCACCCATCTTACAGTAACTTTATTCATGTTTAAATGTTCATGAATAATTCAAAGGACTATTGTTTTATATAGGCCCAACCCTACTGCTATTTCTGTAATTTTAAGCCGCTGGTCTTCTATAATTTCTCCTTCCGCAAGAGTGATATTTTCAGGAGTGAGCACCTCCAAGGACCTACCTGCACGCTTTTCATCTTCAATGCTTTCTCGACCCATTCGAGAAAGTTTGGCCCACTCTTTTACGGTAGAATATGAGCGGGTGTTTCCCCATATACACCGTTCAATCGTTGTTTAATTTCATTTGGAGTAAGTCCTTCGTTTTTGAAGAACTTAATAACAGCTCGAAACTCCATTTTGAACATGTCACAATCTTCTACACATAGTCTTCTTTATGCAACTATATCTGAACTGAACACAGCGGAGCGGAAGTTACAGTTGCAATTATTTACTTAACAGACTTGATATGACTCCACATAAGGCTTTTGTGAAGAAGATAATCCTTATCGGGAGGCCGGAAACTTATGGACCTACCCTCGTACAAGTAACAAAATGTCTGAATGCTATTAAACCATTTATGTTCCTATCGCTATACATAGTTCAGACATGAAACCTTGGGAGAGTTTGTTAAGCTATAGTGAAGAAAAGGCTGATGGAAGGGAAAGTTACAACAAACATGCAATTGTCTGGTGTCTGGCAAAATGATGCTCGTATTGAAAGAGTGTCAAAAACTGGCAGAAAAACTGGCAGCTTCCATATTCTAATTAAGAATAAGTGAGCGAATAGGAAACATTAGATTCAATTTCTCTTCATTTTTTCTACTCTTAAATACATTTTATTGCATTTATTCACTTTAACCAAATAATATGTCAGTGTATTTTTAATTTTCTGAACAATGCTCCTAACTGCTTCATAGTATTGTTGGGGTTTTTAATTTTATGCTTTTCTTGTATCTTTATTTCTTCTTTCAGGATTTACGTAGGTTAATATATGTATAAACTGTCATTGCTGTTATTTCTTCTTCTTATTTTTCTTCTTCTTCATCTTCATCATCATCATCATCATCATCATCTTCATCTTCATCTTCATCTTCATCTTCTTCTGCTCCTCCTCCTCCTCAAGTTAATACTTTTCATTGTCCATATTTATGTATTAGCAAACATTTGTTTATATATATAATTTTTACATAAGTTTATTATGTACGAATATTGTCAACCTTATTCTCAATGTAGTGATTGTAATATTTTTTTAATAGTTTTAAGTCCGTTTTTAATACCGAGGCATCAGGGGTGGTGACGCGGATGATTAATGAAATGAAATTATAAATTGAGAAAAATCTGACATTTTATGGGGACTGAGGAAAACCTGGAAAAAATCTCAGTCAGGAAAGTCGGTCCTGGTGGGATTCGAACTTTACACCTCCCGTTCACAAGTCCGCGTCTTAACAACCTCGGCTGTCCGTAGCGGTGATCGCAATATTGTCACTATAACTTCATGTAATTATTATTAGATTGATAGAGTGGAAGAGAAGGCCTAATGACCTTAGCACTGCCAGAATAAATAAATAAACAATAAATAAATAAATAAGTTTGCACTTTCAGGTTTTTTTTTTTTTTTTGCGAAAAATATTCAGTTCATTGTTCATATGTTATCAACATGGGCGCTGAATTACAAAAACTTATAAATAAATTGAACGTATTGAAATAATAAAACAACAACTATCTGAAATAGCATTCATATGGAATATCTGATGGCTGGCGGAGAACCGGAGCAGTTCTGCAAGGTTTTAAGTTCACTCGGGCGTTTCTTTTTTATTAAAACAATTGATAGACGGTTACGCATTCTTTTGTTTGTTGTTATTTCCTCGTCTAATGAATGCTATATTTTTTACAGAATTGTGCTGCATTAAACAAAATGCACTTATTTTGCAAGATGTTTACGATCTTTTATAGAACTTCCGGATTGCACGATGTCAACGATCATTGCAGGATAAATACTTTTTGTCACGAAAACTGAATTTGGGAACCAGGTGTGCCTGAAAGTTGACTGTCTTGGCTCAGAAAAAAATCCAAATAGAAGCCTTAGATAGGGAGATTGTCAAGGATTCAATTTTTGGCCTCCAAATGGTTGTACCATGAAGTTAATAGCTCATCCACATTGAAAGAAAATTTTCATGCGCTCGGCTTATGCAGCCCGTGCTCGTTAACATGTAAGGGAAATGGGAGAGGCTAACTGCAGTCGAGTCTTCAGGTTGCATGGGAGAACTGGGTTTTTCGGTTGCACAGCCTTATACCTCGAGGTCATGATCCCCACTCGTACATTATGCTTCATGTGCTCCTTCAATTACTCTCGAACACTTCACCTCATTTCATATCGAGGTCAGCAGAGTGTTTTATTTGTTCCAACTTACACGCTTTAGCAGCCAGTCATATATGCTACACTCGTTTATTTAAAACACAGATACGAGGGTAGGTCAATAAGTTTCCGGTCTAATCATTTTAGTAGGATAAAGACAAAAACTATCTTTCACTTTTCAATATAGTTATCGAGTCTGGTCAGCAAAATGGGCATAAAGAACAACCATCACTTCTTCGTCACACTTACATTTCCTTCCTCGAAGGTCCTTCTTGAGTTTTAAGTAGAGGAAATGCTATATCTGGGAGCTATATCTGGACTGTAGGGTTGATGGTCGATCTACTTCAAGCCACATTTCTTCACAGCTTCCTTTGCAACAAGAGCTGCGTGCATAGGCGCGTTCACTCAGCTTTCCTCGCCTTTTCTCTTTGATGGAAGCACGTAGTCTGTGCAGTAGGCCAGCATAGTACTCCCCATTTACTGTGGTGTTTCTCTCCTTGAAGTTAATGAAGAGTATTCCTTCACAGTCCCAAAAGATTGTGGCCATGGTCTTCCATGTGGTTGATTAAGTGACCTTGGCCTTTAGAGACGGTACTTTGCCAGGTTTACGCCTTTCCATTGATTCTCTTTTGGACAAGGGATCATAATACAGAACCATAGTTTCATCTGCTGTAACAATGGTTTGCAGAACTTCTCTCTCGTTTCCACGGCAGAGCTCCAAAAATGCCTGACAACAGATGACTCGTTGCTGCTTTTAGACTGAGGAAAGAAGTCTAGGCACCCATCTTGCACTAACTTTATTCATGTTTAAATGCTCATGAATAATTCGAAGGACTGTTGTTTTAGAAAGGCCCAACCTTGCTGCTATTTCTGTAACTTTGAGCCGCCGGTCTTCCATAATTTCTCCTTCCACAAGAGCGATGTTTTCAGGAGGGAGCACCTCCAAGGGCCGACCTGCAGGCTCTTCGTCTTCAATGCTTTCTCGACCCATTCGAAAAGATTTGGCCAATGCTTTTATGGAGGATGCTTCCTCATATACACCGTCCAATCGCTGTTTAATTTCATTTGGAGTACGTGCTTCTTTTGTGAAGAACTTAACAACAGCTGGATACTCCATTTTAAACATGTCACAATCTTCTACACATAGCTTTCTTTATGTAACTATATCTGAACAACTGAACACAGTTACACCTGCAATTATTTACTGAACAGAATAAGGTATGACACTAGATAAGGGTTTTGTGAAGCCGATTATCCTTATCGGCGAGGCCGGAAACTTATGGACCTACTCTCGTATTTCACAACTAAAGAGCGATTAGTGTTCAGCAAAATCTTCCGTAATTTTTTTCTACATTGACAAATTGCAGGTTAATGTTCAGAACCAATAATTCATTTAAGAATTGTTCGTTACTAGATCTCAGTCAGGAGTTTGACTCTGGACAAAACTGAGACAAGAAAAATTCAAACCACTAAAAATTGTTACTTCTTTTCTTCTACCATGTAGATATGAGGGAAAGGTTTAAGTGTCAGACGTAGCGACCTTGCTTCAATCGCTTACAGTATGACGTAGTTAAACAAATGGATATACAAGCGCAGACTTTTTTTGCAGGTTCCCGGGAGTGATGGATGCCTTATGGCCGCAAGAGCTGGATGTGCTTCCGCGGTGTCCGCGCATGTTTCCTGTGTGTTCGCATTCTCGCCCGATTTCGTTTAATAATATTAATAGATACTGTAGTGTATGCATGTACAATAATTATATATATATATATATATATATAGACCTATATAGAAACGAAAATAAAGACGACTATTAAGAATACTGCATGAGGGATGTTTTCACAAAACTCGCTATCTATAAAAACAACAATTTTCAGTATGAACTTTTTGTTTTTTTAACTAATCAAAATTCTATAAGATATATATGAGGGTAGGTCAATAAGTTTCTGGCCTCACAATTTTCTAGGTATGATAACGACAAAAAATATTTTTTACTTTTCAATATAGTTACATTATTCACATCTTTGAATTAACTTTTCAATCCCCCCCACCATAAATACTCAGAAATCTTGTTAGATAAGGGTTTTGTGAAAGCGATAATTCTCATCGGCGAGGCCGGAAACTTATCGACCTACCCTCGTACTACAGAGAACTAGAAAAAAGTTCCAAGTAAAGAATATAATTTCTTATAAGAGAAAATGAGAGAAAAGATCTACATTTAAAATATGTCTCTACTTTCGACAGAAATGTGTCCTTTATATTGAGCTACATATTTCAAGAACCATAAACAAATTCGTAATTAAACGTAAGAAAGGAAGAAAAGAAAAACGAGAGCTAAAACCACAGGTTTTAAATTTTCGATTTGAATAGTCGAATCCATTGGGTTTAATTGCGTTATTTTAATATATATATATATATATATATATATATATATATATATATATTAATGAGAAACAAAATATCTCTTGAAACAATGTAATTAAAATAACAAGAACTAGAGAAATAGAACTAGATTAAAACACTTAATAGTAACAAAGTTAGCTATATTTCGAACCGCTTGTGTTCTTTTTCAAAGGCAAAAGACAAGGGAAGATGGTACAAATAAATATTGAATCTCGAAAGTAAAGTATTAAACAGACAAAAACAAGGAACAAGGGGGGAAACGGCAAGAAAGAAAAAGTAAGAAAATATAAATAATTTGTTTATCTGCTCAGTTATAAATGTGCTTTAAATTGTTTAATTTTATTAGTTTATTAAATAATATAAAAGATAATTGCCTTACTCACGTGCTGGTAAATTAAATATGTTTCACTTTGCAGCATTTTTATATTACAATACTTTCACCATATGGTTGCATTGCTAGGCTATAAAGCTATGGAATTTAAATTTCATTATGGAATATGTAGCGACATACGCTATAGCGTCCGCCTCCGTCTTTGGAGTAGAGTAACCAACGCTCCATTTCACTGTATCACACGAACAAGCAAGCGAGATAAGGAATCCAGGTCTTCAGAGGCGCTTCTACTGGAACGCCCCGAGAGCTCTCTAGTTCAGCGAATTGTGAAGCATTAGAGTACTCTTAACAACATTTGCTTTTAATGTACAGATGCAAATGAAAAAAAAATGGATTACGAGAAAACGAAAGATTAAACAAATTTACGATGTACATATATTGGGGAAGTGAAGACCACGTAAGGTGAAAATATGTATCAGATAATCCGTACCGACATACATAGTTTCTCTGGGAACAGCTGCGTAAGCTGGGATAAGCGAGGCCCAGATATTCCCGGACTATCAAAGAAAGCCATGAAATTGTTGATTACTTGAATAAAAAAGGTGTTCTCTACATTCATTTATATAAACATAAATAATAAAATATATAAAAAACGTAGAATCAGAATTCAAAGTGCAAATTTTTCTTATTAGGCCCAATATATGACGACTTGTAAGTGAAATTCAGCATCTACCTTCCTCATTCAGGAATTAAAATTAAAAAATAATTATTAGAAGACCTGGATTAGTAGATATGAGCCTTTTCTGATCCTCGCTAAATATTGCCCCCCCCCCTCATTTTATGCACCAAATAATAGCATACGTAAACTCTAATATAGGACACGTGAACAGTTTGAAAGAGATACAGTACTGACATTTCACAGTACTAGTCTATTTGAATTTCCACATTAAAAACAGCCATGATTAAATGTAAATTCTCAAGAAATACTATACAAGTTGGAAATGATAACAGCCTTACTACAAATAAGAACGATATATACAGAGGATGCCAAAAAACGTATACACCCTTCAAGCAAAGAATAAACTGTGTTAACATAACAAAACTGAATTCACACAAACAGAAAATGATGAGCACTAATCATCTTAGACTTTTACAGTTACATCAGTTGCTCAAAATACCCACCATCGGCGTCGATACACTTCTGAGTACGTTGACTATTGACTGAGCAACGTTTGCGAAAGTGTCCTCAGCGATTGCAGCACATGCCGTTTCAATTTCTTCCCGAAGTTGCTGTCAGTGTAGCTGGTTTTCTACGGTATACAACATTCTTAAGAGTTTCCAATAGGTAGAAGTCCAACGGAGTTAGATCCGGAGAACGCGGTGGAAACTCAATGGGATCTCTTCGTCCTATCCATTGCCTTGGAAGATTGTCATCAAGGTAATGTGGTGGTGTTGCATACGGTACCACGAGTCCCAAATTTTATATCGAATGCGTGCAATGTTCTGTACACATGTCTCCATTACCTTTGAACTTCAACAACATTCTCGGTTTTCCAATACGTCCTCAAAATTGCTTTGCGCTGTTCAAACGATAATCTTGGCTCCATTTTGTTGTAGCGACGCTAGTATAACGTAATGTGAGTCACATTTGTTTACAGAACATCATACGATAATCTTGGCTTCATTTGCTCATTGTTGATTTACCTGTCACGTATCAATGCTATCATAATGTATGTGAGTCACATCTGTTTACAGAACATCATACTACATGTTACTGTTGTTTTCGAGCCAACTTTGAAATATATTAAATAGATATCTACTGTGGAAGTGCGTATACATTTTTGGCACCCTCGGTATGTTTGGTTTATTTACTACATGTACCTATATATTTATTAAAAATAAACTTAAAGTTATATTTCTTCCATATTATTAACAGTATTTTTCGGAGAATGTGTATTCTACCTTTACCTCCTCTTTATTCATAGGGGCCAGCAGGAAAACACTCCCACATGCTGCAGCATCAGAAATCGGTAATCATTTGACAACTTTTGAAAAGAGGAATAGCAGAACTTAATGCAAAGGTCTCACTGCCACCAATATGTCAATTGCTGCTCTCCAGAAGCAAGTTCTGAAATCTTTTTTAGAAAAATGTGCAATAAAAATATCAGATAAGTTCACTTTAAGAAAGAATTACTTGCTCTAGCTTTATGAAAAGGGAAATTGAAGAGTTAAGGGCAGAAATTGCTGACAATTTCATCTGAAAGTATGAATGAAACAACAGATTTTCACCATCATTGTGGGTATATCAGAATCCAAGTATACTCCAAATCCAAAGTTTATTAAACAAATCCCTCCACAACCAATAATTACATTGTGAGGAGCCTGGCTTTCAGCCGCAAAATATTATGCAGAAAATTATGGGAGCATTGTGGAGGTCATTGATGCACTGGACGAACGTGAAGATATCTCAAATGTTAATGCAAAGAAAGCGCTATCCTCATTTTCTGCTGCATAAAAGTTTATCTATATGGAGTTTTCCATAAAAAAAAAATAATTCAATGAAGCAACTCTGCCAATGAGGTAAGAGCTTCAAGGCATCCAAGGAGTGAAGAGCAAAATGGTTCCTGGGCAAGTTGGAGGCTATTTTGGCACGCAGTCCAGATTTCAGAAAGATGGAACAAGTACCTCGTGTGCTTTATTGTTTGTTTGATTTGTTTTATTTATGGACGCTCTTTAACATCTCAGGTCATCAGCGTCCCATTCAAATCAGGGCGTGAAACGGCCGACAAATTTTGCTCAGAGACCTCTTCTTTCAGGCTTGAGGATCTTTATCGTGGCCACGGCTTTACTTCCCTTCCGAAGGAAGCCTTGCTTAGGAATTTTTACGCCCGAAAAGATCCATCGGTCCTGGCCGGGATCGAACCCGAGTATTCAAACGGACTTTAATGGAACACAAAAGAAAGCCTACTTCTAAAAATCTTACTGAACATTTTATTGTTGAGTATTAGGATAAAAGCATTAATAATTAGTTTACAGTTAGTACAATAAAGATACAGGAGTATCAATAGTAACCTATGTTTTGCATTTTAACATGTTGTAAATTTTATAAATAATAAAAAATTTAAAATCCATAAAAAATTAAAACATGGATTGAAAAAAAATTAATGTTAGTTTTTAGACGCTAAAATCTGGGGCTTAGTGTATATCAATGTTGCCATTTTATATGTTTTATGTACTTTTTAATACAATACTGTTATAATGTTTAGTATTATTGTGAAAGGATTCACTACAATAAAATGGAAATATTAAAAAAGGCGCGTTTGTGTTTTTGTGTCTGATTTTTTTTTTTTCTTTCTTTCTTTTTTCTTTTTCTTTCCCAAAGTTTGTAAACCAGTTATGTGATGAACAACTTTAAAAAAGAAATATTTAGGATGTAAATTTAAGATTTAAACTTTTAAACTTTGAGTTAAAAGTCTGTGACTGAGTCCTTTAAAGTGGTTCTGAAGTCAAGGACAGTTCGAAAACAGCTGCTCTAGCATTTGTGAGCGGCCTCTGCGGAAATGACCGCAAGAGTTTTAACAAGAGAGCGGCGCTGTTGCAATAAGAACGTGCGAAAAGAAGGGCAGTGTGACAAGAGAGGAGAGCGGAAGAGAATGAGCATACAGCATTTGAAGCCACCGCCTTGCTCGCGTTAAGTTATAGTGCACAAGCAGTAGTTGGCATTTTCAACTGTACATGCTGCACACGGTATATACAATAAATATATTTATTATTTCACGTTATGGAGTTTCTTGAAGTACATATTAATTGCATAGTTAATAAACCAATAAATCCACGGTTGTTTTGTTGTTTAAATCAGTTATATAAAAAAAGAAAACATACGTACACACCTATAACTTGCAGCAGAAAAATATCATGTTAAAATTAATTTAAAATCGTGTTTAATTTATCATTATTATCACATGACATTTTTAAAATTGAGTCACTGGAATATGGGGGGGGGGATTTAGCATGCTTTTCGACACTGTAATGTTCAGGTTAGGGCTAAAATTAAAAGTATAAAGTGTAAACCTGAAGCATAATAATAATAATAATAATAATAATAATAATAATAATGCCTAAAATATATATAAGAAAAATGTCGTTTCAGCTTTTACGAGATTTCAGCTAGATGGTGTACTGATTTACCATATTAGTACTCCTATATTAAAATAGATATTCCTTCAAGTAAATTCTTTCTCCAAAATTAAGTCATGACAACGAACATGTATTTACACTAACCTTAAAGAGAAAGCACACGATTAAAGGGAAATTTGTTATTAAAACTACAGATCATGAAATAAATAAAAACCAAAAAGTTTTTATGGAAAAAGTTTTATGGTAATAATACTTCTTTCAATGTGGCTACTAGCAAAGAATATTAATGAAGTATTCCAGTTTGGTGCTTCAAGTTATGTGGAATATTATTTAATAAAGTAGTGGATTCAAAGTAGTAGTACAAGTATTCAACTTCAATTTCAATAATATAAAACATTGCAAGATAGATACTCTAACATAAAGAATTACCCAACTATAGGAGCTAATATACGAGGTCTGTTCAAAAAGTATCGCGAATTTTGTGTTTTTTCAAAAAGTATTTATTTATTCATGAATATCTATTTTCTCCCCTTCAAAGTAATCCCTACCAGATATTATACACTTGTGCCAACGTTTTTTCCAATACTCGAAGCACTTTAAAAAATCTTTTTTTTTTTTTTTTTTTTTTTTTTTTTGTGATCTTGTTCAGCTCCTCCTTCGATGCCGTCTTTATCTCCTCAATCGTGGCGTAGCGTCTTCCTTTCATGGGCCTCTTCAGTTTTGGGAACAAAAAAAGGGTCACAGGGGGCCAGGTCTGGGGAGTACGGTGTCTGCGGCATAAGTGTGTTGTTTTTGCCCAAAAATTCGCGCACAAGCAACAATGTGTGAGCAGGGGCGTTATCATGGTGCAAAAGCCAAATTTTGTTTTTCCACAAATCCGAGCGTTTCTGGCGGATTGCTTCGCGCAAATTGCTCATAACTTGCAGGTAATATTCCTTATTGACCGTTCTACCCTGTGGCAAGGACTCATGATGCACCACGCCCCTGCAATCGAAGAAAACTGTAAGCAAAACCTTCACATTCGACCGAACTTGGCGCACTTTTTTCGGTCTTGGCTCGTGTGGCAGCATCCATTGAGATGATTGAGCTTTAGATTCCGCGTCATAACCATAAATCCCATGATTCGCCACCAGTTATGACCCTCTGGAGCAAATTTGTGGGTCGTCGCGGACAGAGTTCAACAGCTCCTTAGCAACGTTAATGCGATGGTGTTTTTGGTCGAAATTGAGCAACTTTGATACGAATTTTGCGGCGACCCTTCTCATGCCCAAATCATTGGTAAAAATCGAGTGGCACGAGCCAAACGATATGTTTAGGTCCTCAGCAACTTCTCTAACGATAATTCGACGATTGGCCGATACTATTTTCTTCACTTCTTCACCAAGATCGCGGGTTCGAATCCGGCCAGGACCGATGGATTTTTTCGGGGCGTAAAAATCCTAAGTATGGCTTCCTTCGGAAGGGAAGTAAAGCCGTGGGTCCCGTGTCGTACATTTACGGCACGAAAAAGAACCTCAAGCCTGAAAGAGAGGCCTCTGAGCAAAATTTGTCGGCCGTTTCACACCCTGAGTTGAATGGTACGCTGATGACTTGAGCTGTTAAAGAGCGTCCATAAATAAATCATTCAAAAAAAAAATTCACTTCTTCAATGTTTTCGTCTGTTGTTGACGAGCTCGGGCGTCCGGAACGCTCTTTGTCGTTCACATCTTCTCCACCCTCTGAGAACATTTTGTACCACCGATAAACGTTGCTTTGGTTCAAGGTAGCTTCACCATATGCCACAGCCAATATTCGGAATGCATCCGCGCACTTAATTTTGTTTTTCACACAAAATTTGATACAGATTCTTTGTTCCATTTTTTGGAATAGACAAAAATCGAAGACGAGCCAAAACACGTCCAAGCAAAATAGCTGTCAACAATTAACTGAACATTCAAAATGGCCGAGCTTGTCAACATAAGTGAGGGACATGAGTACCAACATAACGCCACAAAACAATCGAAAATCGAATATACGTAGTCCGCGGAAATTCAAAATTCGCGATACTTTTTGAAGAGACCTCGTACGCATAGGGAAGGAGCTATTTTTTTAAAATGCAATTTATTGTTAGCCAACTATAATCATGTGAATGCTGTGCAAAATAAAAACATAAAAATAAAATATATGCTAGTAAATTTCATAAAAAAAAACTTGTTTTGCTAGTTGCACAGAAAACAAAAAGAGAGAGAAGTACTAAATCTCTTAGTGTGACGTGTATACAGATGTTCAGCCCATTACATAAATCTGTAATCGTATTAGCATCACCAAAAGTCCTAACAAAGTTATAGTAGCAGTTAACACATTTTCTTTAAAACGATATAAGGGTTGCCCAAACGAAAGTTAAGATTTTGTCATACCGTCGTGCCTTAACTTAACCTTAGGCAGAACTGTGTGTTTGTTCTGGCAGGTGGCGTTGACTATATGAGGGTAGGTCCATAAGTTTCCGGCCTCGTCGACCTGGAGTCATATCTTATCTGTTAAGTAATAAATTGCAACTGTAACCGTGTTCAGTTGTTCAGATATAGTTGCATAAAGAAGAAGAAGTAGAAGATTGTGACATGTTCAAAATGGAGTATCCAGCTGTTATTAAGTTCTTCGCAAAAGAAGAACTTACTCCAAATGAAATTAAACAGCGATAGGACGGTGTATATGGAGAAGCATCTCCCTTGTATTCTAACGTAAAAGAATGGGCCAAACTTTTTCGAATGGGTGGAGAAAGCATTGAAGACGAAAAGCTTGCAGGTCGGCCCTTAGAGGTGTTCACTCCTGAAAACGTTGCTCTTGTGGAAGGAGAAATTATGGAAGACCGGCGGCTTAAAGTTACAGAAATAGCAGCAAGGCTGGGCATTTCTAAAACAATACCTCTTAGAATTATTCGTGAACATTTAAACATGAATAAGGTTAGTGTAAGATGGAATGGGTGCCTTGACTTCTTTCCTCAGTACAAAAGCAGCAACGAGTCATCTGTTGTCGGGCATTTTTGAAGCTTGCCGTGGCCACGAGAGAGAAGTTCTGCAAACCATTGTTACAGGAGATAAAACTATGATCCTGTATTATGATCCATTGTCCAAAAGAGAATCAATGGAAAGGCGTAAACCTGGCAAAGTACCGTCTCTAAAGGCCAAGGTCACTTAACCACATGGCCACAATCTTTTGTGACTGTGAAGGAATACTTTTCATTGACTTCAAGGAGAGGAACACCGCAGTAAATGGGGATTACTGTGCTGGTCTACTGCATAGACTGCGTGCCTCCATAAAAGAAAAAGGCAAGGAAAGCTGAGTATTGGTGTGCGCCTTCTTCACGACAACGCACCTGTGCACACAGCTCTTGTTGCAAAGGAAGCTGTGAAGAAATGTGGCTTCAAAGAGATGGACCATCCACTCTACAGTCCAGATCTAGCTCCAGTGACTATTTTCTCTTCTCAAAACCCAAGAAGGGCCTTCGAGGAAGGAAGTTGAAGTGTGGCGAAGAGGTGATGGATGCTGTTTATGTCAATTTTGCAGACAAGATGTTTGACTATTTGGGGGGGGGGATATAAGTGTTTATTCAAAAATGTGAGTAATGTATTGCAATAAAGTTTAACTATATTGAAAAGTGAAATATAGTTTTTATGTTTGAAAAGTATGATTTTTGTTGGTGTTTTATCTATTGGGAGAACCGTTTCCACTTGCGGGCTATTTGGAGAAATTAAGAAATAATAATTTATGAGGGGAAAAAGCTAAGAACCAAGATGTTGGAATTCTTATCCTCTTAGACTTCATTCTCATGTTAAGTAAACTCAAGTTCTTTCTTTCGTTTTCTTTTCCCATTCTGTCTCTTTTAGGAGAAAGCCGTTGACCCAAAATCTCACTATGTCACTAATTGTACAATATATAAAATGATATTTTGTCAATAAATTTTGCCAAAAAGTATTAAATTATTTAAGTATTTTAAACCGATTTAAAAAATATATGTGGAATTTTGAGGGCTAAAATCGAACTGAATCAGATTTAAAATGATTTCCGCTGCAACTCGAACATTGTTCTTTCTTCTTCTTCTTCTTCTTCTTCTTCTTCTTCTTCTTCTTCTTCTTCTTTTTAAGGGGGAAGACACGCTGATTTAAAACCCTAAAACTCTAAAAAAAAAAAAAAAAAAAAAAAAATCCTCATGACAAACGTCAGGTCTGGGATTGGATTCTCTTCAGGATTCGATTTCTCCAGGTTTTCCTTTTAAATGGCAAATGCCGATGAGTTACCCTAAATTAATGACTGGGACGCTTCCATCCTTAAAAAAAAATATTTTCCCAATTTGTCATTTCATCTTATGTACGAGAGCTATTTTTTTTTTTTTCAGCCTCCGATGGGGTAGAACAAAAAGACAAATGTAAATCACTAAATTGTTTTATTACCAGGAATCAAATACAGTCACAGTTACTGTTCCACATAGTCACCGTGAAGATTAAGACATTTGCCATATCGATAGACGAGCTTTCCAATACACATCTTCATAGAAGCTTGCCGCCAGCGTGGGGAACCCAGCGTGCACAGAGTTTTCCATAGCCAAGGTGTTCTGTAACAACCGTGTACAGAGCTGATCTTGAAATGTCCAAAAATTCCACAGACAAATCACTGGTGGTAAACGTCCGTCTTTCTCGAACCGCTGAACCAGATCTTCACTAGCGACAGACCTGCGTCCTTATCCACCTTCATCATGAACATCAGTTCGGTCTTCTTTAAATTTCCTGCACCATTCACACACAACATCCTCATTCATAAAGTTTTCAACATAAACACGTCATTTTGCGATGAATTTCTGCTGCACTGTTCTCTTCTACCTGTAGAAATCGAATGACGCTTCGCAACTCGCACTTGGTGGGAGAAGCAACCATGCCAGCCATGTTGAAGAGCCTGTAGATCAACGCCAACTGATGTATTGAACTTGGCGTTATGGTGGGGTAGTAGCGCAGTGGCACAGTGCGCAGATCGCCTCCTTATGCCTGTCCGGTCACGTAGCAGAGCGATCGGAGGTTGAAAAAAAAATAGCCCTCGTATTATCAGTGTTCGCCTGCGATGCTACAGTAGGAAACACTTGCGTTAAACACTATTTAAAAAATCGCCATCATATGTAGATACTTCTTGTAGGCCATTTTGAAGGCCAGCGCAGAAATATCGCAGCATAGAATTAGCAGTGACGAATTTGCGTAGCTATGTAGTGATTTAGTTAATGCACAGCTCTTGGTACTGGATTCTTGTGTCCAGACCTTGATGCATAACAGAGGAATTTGCTCACTTTTATCGCTAAATAAGATATAATTCTTTTTAAATTTCTTTAAGCTATTATTCAAGCAGAACCAGTTTTTAGTTCATTTTCCTACCTTTTTCGTTATATAATTTTAATAACTCCTATTAATCAAATTTTGCGATAAAGTTTTTGAGAGTCAAACATACAAAAAAATGTGCAAATCATTGGACATAATCATTAACTGTGCGATAACAATGTACTTATTGTAAGGGCTAAAAAGAGAAGCGCTCTTGAAAAACATGCAACATTCAATTGTTTATTAAATTATGTAATCCACTAACCAATGAATAATCCATTCTTTTAGTGCATTTTCTATTTTCATTCTTCTTATTTTTTGCAAAAATTAAGAAACAAATGTAAATATTTTGTTATCTGCAAGAACATTTTTCAAGGATGAAAATAATCACTCCACACCAATTGATGTTATTGGGCTAAAAGCTAATACACAAATATATCAGTTCGTTATGTCTAAACGTCAGATATTCATATTTTCTTTACATGAAATTTTCTTCACTTTAAACACAGTACTGTACCAAAGGAATTTTTACAACACACCATCTAATTTTATCTTAACAGCTTCATCAGTGGGCCCTTGTGTTTGTATGCTGTTACAGGTTCTACAACTTTACAGACTCACACAATTACATTCTTTAGTTTCTAAATTCTTAATGAAGTCTGAAAGTTTCCAAAATTAATATTTTTACACAACTGTTCGGTGTCAATTCGACTTACCCTTACAGACAGCACGATCCTGGTGCACACAGTCACGCCCCTTTTCACGAACGGCAGCGGAGAAAACAGAGCGCAGGAACAGACTTAACGCACGGAAAAAGCAAACATACGCCAAACATTAACTTTTTAGAATTCATGTTAATTCCAAAATTTTCCACGAAGAAATTTAAACTATGGGAAAGCAACGTTTTAAAACAGCCGATTATAAATACAATACAAACTTAAGTGTGATTTAAAAGATTTGTTTTGAGTTCAGGTATAAAGACATCTTGTTTAACAAAGAGAAAATAAAAGAAGCGTGTGCAGGTTTTGTGCTATTGAGCTGGAAACAGCTTGCCGCTTGTGATTGGGATAAAAACTGTATTAGAAGTGGCAATTGCGAGAAAAAAATGTACATTTCTTTTTTTATAAATAGTGTTTTGTATATATTTAAAATTATAAAATATTTAAATTTTATATTTTATGCAACAAAATCTTCAAAATATGTGCAGTAATCTAATATAAAAAGAAGCAATATCATCATATTCATGTTTACTTTCCTCTTGAACATCTCAGGTCATCAGCGCCCTATTCAATAGTGCGCAAAATGGCCAATAAATTTTCTCAAAGACCTTTCTTTCAGGCTTGAGGTTCTTTTATGTGCCGTAAATCTACGACACGGGATCCACAACTTTACTTCCCTTCCGAAGGAAGCCATACCTAGGATTATTAAGTCAGAAAAAACCCATCGTTCCTGGCCGGGATCGAATCCGTGATCTTGGGTTTATGAGGCAAGTATGGTTACCACTACACCACCAGGACCGACTGATTCAATTGGAGGGGGAAAAGAAAAAGAAGAAAAAAATTAATTTCGACATTAGGATTGTCACTGGCAGGAAATTGAATTAAGTGCAGTACAGGCGAATTTATGTACAAAAATGAATAAATCAATAGTATTGTCATAGTGTTAGGCACATGGTCCTTGGCACCAATTTAACTATAAAATTTGGGTGATCTAATTAAACTACACCACCAGGACCGACCTTCATTCATGATTCAAAACGTGTATAGAGCTGTTTTTGAATGCATTTCAATGATCAGGTAAAAATATGCATTTGCACATGAGTTCTAGAAATTGGTTTTACACATACCTGGTTACTACCCCTAATACGAAGTAGAGAGAATTCAAAGTGTGTAGTAATAAAAAAATCGAAGTTTCTCCTATATCCCCACCTAAATGTGCATAAAAGCTTGAAATTTAGGTACAAGTTTTTCTAGAAGTCAGTGTTTATTCCAAAGCAAGTGTTTTAATTCGTTGCATTTGTCTTAACGTTGATTTTCGTTTGTTTAAAATGTTCTGTCAACAAAACAAAGAAGTATCGGTGAGAGTGTGAACGACAAATAAAACAAAGAGACAAAGGTATAGGTGTTGTACCTTTTTCCACGGGTTTTTCTAATGATTTTTACGCTATGATTAACCACGAATTCATTTTCTAGACCGTTGCATTTATCGTTCAAGTTCAAATGGAAGTGAAACCTGGTAGGTGCATTACTTTCACGTCAGAGTGACAGGCACAATTAGTGTCATGGTTCAATGTAAACATGAAGTTGCTGAGAAAAACGGGCATGCCTTCTCGCTACCCATCAGTTGAAATTGAAAATCACTGTTTCCACTTAAGAACAAGAAAGTGGGAACTTTCCGGAACTCTGCTCACTGACCACCATCTCCATTTTCACATCGCACAACGGTTTTTATTACTTGTATTCCTTTACGTAGCGTTCTAACATGGGTCTTTATTTTACTCTCCTCCTTATACAAGCTGAATCCGAACTCCGCCGACAAAGTTTCACAAGTTGTGCCGGAAACACTTGAGTGTTCTGATATAAGAAACCCATGGTCTTTGGTGGTTTGTTCCACTTGTCACTACAAACGCTGTTATTCATCGGGAAGCACGAATGGAGCCTAGAAAAACCTTTACTGAACATAAAGCGCGCAAGACTTGTGCAAAAATTCTGCTCACCATAGTTTAATACTCCGAAATATAGGAAGATGCTCGCCAATTCATGGGAAACATAAGTTAAGAGCAAAAAGGATAAAGCTATTTTAATAAATTTCAAACAGGCGCAGCGCCCTGAATTGTTGTACATATTGTATGTATACTGTACATGTTAGGTTAGGGTTTAGATATAAGCTGACACCTAAAACAAAATCCTGCGCCCAGGCAACCATACCGGGCGTCTTAATGCATTTACTTAATAATCCAGCCACATACACTACCGAAAATTGTAGAGAAATGTAAAACTAAACCTGAAAGACCATTTAAAGTATGTTAAAGGTCAAATTTGTTAGTCTTTCTTTCAGTACATTACTTTAGTACATTTAGTGCATTGTTTGTGATATAGTATGGATAACTTCACTTATAAAGAATTAGCACCGTGTCCTCCCACATTTTCTGGAAGATGTGTCGCTGATAATTCGCAGGCGTATGTTGTTTCAACATGATGAAGCGCCAGCACATTTTGCAGTGAATGTTTGAATACCTTGATGAACAGTTGATGGATTGGTCGTGGTGGTCCTATTCCATGGCCAGCTCGATCACCAGCGCTGACGTCCATGGACTTTTTTTTTTCTGCGGACACATGAACAGCCTAGTGTATGTTGACTTCTGTCGAAACTAATATGAACCTGGTTGCTAGCATTGTAGGAGCCGCTATGTCCGCCAATCTCCTGAGATGCCACAGCATGTACAACAGTCCATGAGTCGTCGCTGTGAAGTTTGTCGTGATCGTGGTGGTCGATATTTTGAACATTTACATTAAACAGTAAAATTTGAATTTTTTCACGTCATTTTTTGTAATGTTTGGTCATTTATCCTTAATAAATAATTGCAATTGTCAGGAGGTGACGAGTAGGTGACAGACTTTAATATGAACACGCTCTACAGCAGTCAAATGTTGTGTTTGGAAACAATCATACTCCGAGTAAACAGATACAAAGGTTAAACAAAACGAAAACAATGAAATTTTCCGGTAATGACACTATGGGTTCCTTATATAAACACACTCAGAAAAGATTCCTGAACATCTTGTGAAAGTTTGTCGGTAGAGTTCGGATTCACCCTGTATATTTCGCTGAACAAGGAGAGAGAACTGACGTATTTGTTTTTAAAATGTCATTGTTGGTAGATAAAAGCATATTCTCAAATCACCACACAAGTGCTTGTTGCTAAAGACCCCATTACAGTATGAGCTTTACATTTAACACTCGCACTTTTCTAACAAGCTTTCCAATTTTTTTTTTCCACGGAATTGTATAGATGATATTATTTCAATTTTGGACTTAAGGACTTTCGATAGGACTAAAATCTCCTATCGAAAGTCTTTAAAGTCCTTAAGTCTTTCAAAAAGTACCTAATGAAAGCATCTTTATGTAGTTATTCTGGATTGCCGAGATTTTTACAGCTTTCTCTTTGCCAGCAGTCTTTTAATACCCGAGACGATGGTTTGAGTAATACCCAGTCGCAAGAATGTTTTCAATTGTTCATCACTTAGTTAACTTTTATGGAATGACTTTGTAAACTTCATCAAGGCAAACAAGTGCTTCGCACATGGAACTAACTGAACATGTGGAAAATTCTTGCAGCAAGGTTATGGAGTTTGAGAAAATGTTCTGGAAGGAAAAGAATGAAGAAATTATTTATATTTTTTCTATTTTGATATTTGTTCTTAACTCAATATTATTTTGTAAGTCAATTAATTTTAACCATAGTTCAGTAGCACTATCATAAATAATGCACTGATAATGGTGTTGTGAGTGTCTTTAATTGTTGTTCAATTTTAGAAGTCTTCGCGGAACTGTTGCATTTTGCTTGTATTATTTTACCTTCAAGACTTCTGCACATTGCACCACTGAGGCTAGGTTTGAAAAATGTCTGTCCCCTTATTGGTTAACTGATGCTCCCAGAGAAGTAGAGGCTGTTTAAACGCCTGATGATGATGATGATGATGGCGACGATGATGATGATAATAATAATAATAATAATAATAATAATAATAATAATAATAATAATAATAATAATAATAATGTGCTCTTCGCCCATAATTTTATTTTGAGTTCATTAAGTTAGCCAGTTAAGTCTGCAAAGAATGCCAAATTATTTATACCCATTGCTGGTTTTGCAATTCTGCAACAGGTTTTTGTTGTACATCCAAAAAGAGCACATCTTAATTCCTAAGTACCAAAAGATACTGCGGTATTTTTTCCTTGACTTTAACCATCTTATCTCGATATGGTAGAATAAATCTCCATACTCACTGCGAAAGTCAACAAGCACGGCCTGAAACACTTTGTCATTAAGTCTCCAAGAGCAATAAAATTTAATTGTTCGCGCAAAGCCCATTACAATGCTGAGGTAAGAGTTTTTAGCCCATAAAACTTTCTGGTGTAAAATACTGTGCATGGGTAAAATTGTTTAACTTTAATGTTTAACTTTTTCCTTCTATGTTGCACTATAGCCTCTGTTTTATTTCCATGCATAGTTGCTGCTCCGTCAGTTCAAACGGCCCATTCTCTCCTCAGTACAAGTAAATATATCGCCAGTGTTTCATTGACACAATATCCAATAGTTCCTTATTTCAAAATATTCATCCACACCCTGGATGAAAATGTCAATTTACGTTGTGTCCATTATGTTATTACTGTCATCAAGCAATGAATGTTTTGGGTATTTCAAACAGGTAAAATACCTCCATGGGTGGCAGAAGTCGTTGAGGCGCGGACTCGTGAGCTGAAGGTCTGGGGTTCGAATCCCGCCAGAACGTCCTCCCTGACTGAGGTTTCTTCCAGGTTTTCCTCAGTCCTCGTAATTGGCAAATGCCGCAGAAGTACCCTAAACTTAGGCTTGGAACGTTTCCTTCCTTAAAAGATCATTTCCCATTTTATCATTTCATCTCATGTATCATCAGTGTTCACCGCCTGTGGTGCCTCAGTAGTAAAAAACGGGCATTAAAACACCATTCAAAAAAGCAGGTAAAATACGAACATCGTCGGCAAGCTCCGGTACACGACGCGTTATTGTGGATGGGAATATACTGATCGTCTGATAATTGTAAATATTCTCGACTTAATTCTTCAGCAGTACCAATTAAATCCCGTAAGGGGGGCGCGGTAGACCGTTGCCCTACAGATGCTCCAGGTGCGGGCTCTGCTGACCCCTGAGTGCCCGTGGTACCTCTGACGTACTAGAGGGAGCCGGGCCGGACTTGATTCGAGCCCCTCCCGGAAGGGAGTTGTCCGGATTGGGTTGGACTCAGCTTGGCAGTGGACCCGTCACTCACGGGGAATTGAGGACCTACGATGGCGGCGTGTCCCGGGGGAGTGCCTAAGGCGTGTATCCTGGAGGCCGGTGCGCCAGAATCGCCGTTGTTTGTAGGGAGGGTGGTGGCTACCTTAATGCTGGGGTGACTCACCTCTTAAATACGAGTAGGTCTAAGCTAGTATGACCTATCCACCAGTGAGAATCTGGAAGCTAAGGGAACTTAGCGCGCCTGGGCGACGCAATCGTCTGCAGCCGAATGGCGGGTCGGTTTAGAGTTACAAGGTACCGTCCTAATGCAAAAACCCACGGAGTGGCACAGACCTCTGTGTAGACCCCTGGACCTAGAGCCTGGTAGTACTCGAAATCACAGTACTAATTAAATATTGTTTAGCCTACTCACCTTCTTGAAAGGTTTCATTTTCCTGCCAACGCGCAACGCTATTTTGTACCTCACAACACCAGCACGATCATCTTCATCTTTATTCTGCATGTTAAGTTCAAGATTTTCAACCAAAGGTGTGCGTTCATTGCCTTCATATTTATCAGAATCCTTCGAGGGCATAATTAATGTCGTTGAAGATTATATTTTGAGTTTAGACTTTTGTGACACACTAAACACTTTGCTGCATTATTTTCCTCTATAAATAGAACAATTTCGTCCCATATTTCTCGAAAAAGTGTAGGATACGATGCACTAGCTATTACAAAACTGAATTGTGTTCCACCACGGGTTAACTCTAATGTACATTATTTTTAGTTGGACGTAAGAAAGGCGTTTTTCCTCAACTTCCTGTCTTCTGTAAGCCGTAAGCGCTGCCTCAGCTTTTTCATTCAAGTCGATTTTTGGAAAGGGTTCTCGGGCTCTCCAAAGGAACGTCAAACTGTTGATGTCATGAGGAAGATGGGTCGTTATGAAGATACGATTAATAGTAAAACAAGGACGGTGAAATACTGACTTAGACTAATCCAGAGAGACGCTAAATGCTATAGACACCAAATATAAAATATAACACTAACGTTATGGGCTGCAGAGGTGAAAAGATGACTCAGAGGAATTGGGCTGTGCTCAGTATGGCAACGAAAATGTAATGAAAATAATAAAAAAATCATTGATAAAGGTTATAACAAGACTAGATAAATTTTTTCATTGAAGAAGGTTTGAACAAGGTTAGAGGATATCAGCAGGCAGGAAATCGAGGAAGAATGTATCACGAAAGTCCCCTTGAGCCTGTCGAATGAAACTAAACTAACCTGGGGTAAAGAGGTATATATGCTTGTTCTAGGGAGAAAGGCAAGACCATGGATGAATTTTTGAATTATTTATTTATGGACCTCTTTAACAGCTCAGGTCATCAGCGTCCCATTCAACTCAGGGCGTGAAACGGCCGACAAATTTTGCTCAGAGACCTCTCTTTCAGGCTTGAGGTTCTTTTTCGTGCCGTAAATGTACGACACGGCACTCACGGCTTTACTTCCCTTCCGAAGGAAGCCATACTTAGGATTTTTACGCCCCAAAAAAATCCATCGGTCCTGGCCGGGTTCGAACCCGCGATCTTGGGTTTAGGAGGAAAGTATGGTAACCACTACACCACCAGATCAGGGATGGCCAGATTTAGACTAGAAAGCTGGAAGGCTCAAAAAATAACGGATAGTTCCTGTAGGAGAATCTGCCCATTTTGTGGAGGGAATGAGGAATGGGTACATATTCTAACCCAGTCTATTCACTGGGAACGCATGGGAAAAGGGCTGTTTCTATAAAAATTTTGGGGGTAATTAGAGGTCGATTGGCATGGTGGGACCTGTAGGCGAACCACGCTAATTGAATGAATATGAGCATTTTCCTAGTCAAAGTGCGCGAAGCTTGAAGCAATTTCTTTTCTGGTTAGAACGCGATAATTAGTGTAATGATAAATAATATGTAATATGTTTCGATTCAAATATCTGTAAATGTGGTTCTTCCCATTTTTAATTTTTTTATTTGTTTGTTTATTGTTAATGTTGTTTTATTTTTGTATTTATTTGTTCCTTTTTCAAATTGTGTATCATGCTTAAGCATGTACGGTCTACGACCCAGCATAAAATATATTTTAATGTGTATGCAGAATTTTATACCAAAAAGACACCATCGCCGCCACCACCACCACTACTAACTCTAGTTGGCAAGTGCGTGGCATACAGCGAAAGCGGTAAACAGCAATGCACATTTTCAGTTGATGGTGCTTATTTTAGGGGAAGAAACCTCTGCACCGAGAGTTATTTTTTGCCTGCGTCCAAGCTGGACATAGGTCACACCAATAACATTCATAATAGCATTCGTTCCTGCTTTAATGGCTGCACATAGACAGTCAGTCGCAGTTGGCTGTTACAGAGAAGGCATTATTTCTGTTTTTATGTTATAACTCAGTTTGTGGTTAATAGACTAAGATAACTCAAGCCATTAAGTTATTAGAGGCTACTGTTGATGTTATTAAGTACATTATGAAGTATATTTTACTGCAGAGTGTGTTATTGGCATTACCACCAAGAAAATAGATAATTAAGTATTTAGAAATAACCCCATTACTGTAGAGGAACATGAAGGAAATGGGAGAGTTGCAGAAGCAGTTATGCAAATGTCATTAAAATTGTCAAAAATTGACTGCAGACTTCGAATAAACTCCTTAAGGTATTACTCACTATGAAAGAAAGCTGATAATGTGTCCATGCTACTATCGATCAAAGTTCATTATCAGAGAAAACTTGCCCATCGACGAAGCCGACGGTGTTGGGGTGTAGAATCCACACATTTAATAAAATGAATTTCTACTCAGCCAATCGTGTCCGAGAGGGAGGGGAAACTGATAGACCTGGGTAGCAGATGTTTTGCATAAACTTCCCAAGAACTTGGACAGACGCACGCAGTAACTACAGCAATTCTCTAATGGAGCCTCATTGCCGACATACAAGTAGCGACTATTCACCATGAATAACGGGGTTCATCTGGTTGCAAATATATGTGCAGATAAATCAGCATCATCGAAATATTAAAACGGCTGCTTAATTTCCAGACAAACGCTGCACACAGGTCAGATTAAAAATTGTGTTTTAACTGCATCATGGAAAGGATTAATGTGTAACCTGGTGGTAATAAAATTATTTGCAGTAGATATTAGAAAGCTGCACAATTTTTATTTTTATAAGTCGTCTAAATGACACAAAAAAACAATAAACGGAATTTAAAACGAAGTGTTGATACCGATGAAATATGTAAATAAGAGTAAATACCATTCTCGATTATGGCAAAAGTTTATTTTAATCGTATAAATACTGTATAAAGCTATCATAAACAATTATTGTATCATGAAAATATAATAATGATATTTTCCATTCTAAATGTGAAGTTCGCGTTGATTTAATATAATGATAATTTATGTGACAAACACCTAAAATGCATTGAATTTCCTGATTATTGTTTGTTTGCTTTTTGTCATATTTTCTTCTTGGAAGCCTTTAAGAAAATATTCTACTGAGTTTGAAGATATACGAAAAATTATCTAAAGATCACATTTAACGTAATATCATTATTGTAAAATAGTTCATATGTCAGCTGTGTGCAAAAATTCAACAGCACAATTTTATTATTTACTCTAATACGACCGCCACGGGTGGCCGAGGTCGTTAAGGCGCGGACTTGTGAGCGGGAGGTCTGGGGTTCGAATCCCGCCAAGACCGTCCTCCCTGACCGAGGTTTTTTTCCAGGTTTTCCTCAGTCCTCATAACTGAAAAATGCCGGAGAGGTACCCTAAACTTAGGCCCGGAACTTTTCCTTCGTTAAAAAAATCCTTTCCCAATATATCATTTCATCTCATATATCATCAGTTTTCAGTAGTAAAAACGGGCGTTAAACACCATTAAAAAAAACTCTAATACGATAGCTTAGAGACGGTAGTTTGGTGGTTTCTTTTTTTGCGTGTTTATTTAAAGAACATATAAACTTCTTCAAAGAAAATTAATGTTTATTTATTGAGACAATATCAGAGCACAAATGCAGGATCAAGTTAAATTTCCGATATAGAATCTGTTTTTGACAATTTAAAAAGAATCATAAAACAAATTTCTATAAATGTAATATTGATGCAATGGAAGTGAGTATGGTTAATGAATGCCTGGCACTAATTTCAATGTGTGTTGCAGGGGACAGTGCCGGCGGAAGTTCCAGCTCAATGGTCAGCGAAATGGTGAAAATGTTAACAGAGAGTGGAGAGGTGAGTCTATTGCGTATTATTAATTCATTATCTCTTTATGCTAAGTCTAAAACACCGGCCTTCGTGTTTTTTTTTTTTTTTTTTTTTTTTTTGTTAGTTAGTTAAAGAATTTCCTTTTGTGCAACACACGCGTTCTAACAGGTTTTATACAGTACATGTTTCACTCCTAATGTTACATTCGCGTAATGTTGATCACATTGCTATTGATAAGTTTATTCATCAAAATTCTAAAAATGTCACCCAAAAATAAAGTATAAGTGTTTATAAGGAATCATAATTATATAAACTTAAAACACGAATGTAAACACACTCCACCCTCTCCGCTTTCAGACCCTTGTATTCAAGCAGCAGCCGTGTGTGTTTCCCGTGCAATGGCGTGCGAAGGTGACAGAATATTAATTACCATCATATGTCATTTTCTTATTTACAAGCACTTACACTTCAAGAATCCTCGCAAAATTAAGAACTAAAATTGAAGCCAGTGCAAAAACAGTCCTCGTCAAAACGTGTGATTTTTCAGGAGAACGAAAAAGCAACTCCAACCCTTAAAATTTACATTCAAAAATAAATTAAAAATAGACAGTATCTTCAAGAAGCAAGAATCAAATGCTTGATAAAATTTGATTTATTTATTTATTTATTCCTATTTCAAGCCGATAAATAATTATTGAATGTGAAAGCGTGTAACGTGGACTATTTTGTATAAATTAATGAATTACACCTTTCTTTTCCAATACTGTTAACTGATTCATCAAAGTCTGTCATATGCTTATTAGAAATATCCGCTTGTGAACGAGTTTGCAGGTTCCCAAAGAATTGACGGCATTTTGGAAATAGGTATTCCAGGTCCTCCATTTTGACTGTTTGATCTTCAAAGGTATATTGTAAAGAGGAGCAAAACAAAACAAATGTTTCATGGCAACTGCTTTAATGGCTGCTTTTGTCTGAAGTTTGGCACTCAAAGTTGAAAAGAAGATAGCAGAGGTTCTAACACTTGCTCTAGGCTCATTTTTACAAAAAATTATCTCATAACAGCAACTTAGAATCAGTGGCAGCTCGTGGTTTCTTGGGCCAGGGACATGACTACATGGCATCCAAATGGCGTAGGGGAAGGCCTCTTTTATCAAGATTTAACTTCTCTCCGACATTCTCTCACAACTGTGCTATAAAGTTCTGGTTTTTATGGAACTCTTCTAATTCAAAGTACGCCTTAAGCCTTTCAAAAACTGCAATGAACTATATGAATCTTTCAACCGGTTTACTCACTCTGATGTACCGTAATATCACAACAAATTGTATTGTCGGTCCTGGTGGTGTAGTGATACTTGCCTTAAAATCGATGGGTTTTTCGGGCGTGCCAAAGAGAAGTAAAGCCGTGGGTCCCGTGTCGTACATTTACGGCACGATAAAGAACCTCGAGCCTGAAAGAAAAGGCCTCTGAGCAAAATTTGTCAGTCGTTTCACGCTCTTATATGAATGGGACGCTGACGACCTGAGATGTTAAAGAGTGCCCACAGAACAAGAAGAAGAAGAAGAACAAGAACAAGAACAAGAAGAACAAGAAGAGAAGAAGAAGAAGAAGAAGAAGAAGAAGAAGAAGAGGAAGAAGAAGAAGAAACAAAATTAACAAATTGTGACATACAGTAATAGCTTTCGTTTAATCGGTCTGTACAGAAACAAAATTTGCTCTATTTATTTTCTAATCTCATTCCTATAGACAAGATACGTTTCTCACTTCACACGCCGACAGCCAAGATTTTTTTTTAAATAATAAAAAATCCTTCTTAATTTTGTCATCATGCTGAATAAACTCTTACAGCTTTCGTTTGATGAGGTCTCAATCGTTTCACTTCCAACTTAATAGTTAAACTTAGAGGTATAAATGGAGTCTTCACTAAAACTTCACTATTCACTCCCAAAAAAACAGATACACTTTTTTGTAGCTTAATAATAAACACTGTGAAAGTCAATTTTCCGCTGACAAACAGTGAGGAGGCTACCCAATTTTAAACAAAGTACAAAAACAACTCCTAGTCTGTAATGAATGCTACCAATAACCCCTCAACACGTGGTTCCTAAGAAAAGAGAGAATACCGAACGCTGGCCAAAGAGAACGCAGAAATAAACAGGAGAATGGCTAACCTATCTTGGAGGAATACAAATATAAGTTTGTAAATATTTGCTGAACCATGAAGGTATAAGTTTAAAGCGTAAAATTTTCCGGGCCGGCCCATGAGCTTCCCTTCGCTAACGGAGGACCCGCATGCTACCGCTACTACAGTAGATAGGAAATGCGCTTATTGCGTAAGATACAATTAAGAACGGTTATACATCCATTTTTTTTAAAGTGGACCAGGAGAAGAGAAAATGATAAATAAGGTTTTTTCTTGGGGAAGGAGTGAGCCCATCTGGCCCTTATTGACGACCCGCTCCTGCTTTGAATTATGTAATTTGCTTAATGCTCAAAGAGAAATGAATTAAATTTTTATTTGGTGAGGTAAGTTGTATGATTCACTTGTTAACTGATATACATATGATGTGGTATCTATTTAAGTTTCCCTGCCCCTAATCAAGCAAACCTATCGGTTAATACAAAAATTTAATTATGCACTATGGGATAACAAAAACTTATTTTCACTTGATGTACATTTGTAAATCCTTTAGTCATAAAAATAAATTGATTCTAGAATGAACTGAATCAAGACACTGCCTCTATAACTCCTGAACACTATCAGTTTTGCTGATCTTACATCACACTTTTCCTTTATCTATTTAATTTTTATAATTCCTCCTGCTAATGAATAATTAAATTCTCTTTCTACAATGGGTCATGAAGTGAATAAGAATGAGATATAAATATATTTTACAATCTTGTACAAGGGTAAGTTCATAAGTTTCCGGCCTAACCATTTTCTGGGTATGATAAATACAAAAAGCAAATTTCATTTTTCAGTATAGCTATTCTTTATTGCAATGCACTTTTCACCTCTTTGAATTAACATTTCATTCCCCCCCTCCCAAAAATAGTCAGAAGTCCTGTCTGCAAAATGGACATAAACAGCATGCATCATTTCTTCGTCACACTTAAATTTCCTTCCTCAAAGGTTCTTCTTGAGTTTTGAGAAGAGGTAGCTAGATCTGAGCTGTAGGGTGGATGGTTAAAAAAAATAAGATATATGGAATAAGTTTGATAGATTATAGGTATTACTTATGAACAGATGAAAATAAAATGTGTCCAATTGATCATTAACAACCATTATTTTTTGAGGTTCATTTAAGCTTAAATTTTTTAGAATTGTTCCATGTTTTATTAATCTAAATAAACCAAGCAACTTTAACTTTTGAACAAAAAGTTGGATATAAATGGGTTCAGCATAGATTTTATAATCAGAGATGATGATTATAATCAGAGCATTAATAATGATCCTCTAGTAGAAGCAGTTAAAGAACTCTCTATTTCTGTTATACAGATTGATTCCTTGGATAGCCATGAACTGAATAACACAAGAAAGGCTGCAATTGATGTGGTGTTCTTCAACAGGGTACCAAAGGTGGGAAGTCAAACATTCATGGAACTGTTGAGAAGACTTTCTCTAAGGAATCATTTTGGTTTTCATCGGGATCACATTCAGCGGGTGGAAACTATCAGACTTGCTCCCAGAGATCAGGTAAAGGACTTTCTACTTATATATAAAATACAATTTGCAGTTTTTAAAACAAATGAAACATAAAAAATAATTATTTAAATAAAAAACTAATAATGTCACATGATATTACCATAGGTATTTATTAGAGATAAGTAAAAATAATTCATGAAAATGCAAATGAATCCATAGTCCATAGATACCTAAAATTACTTTATTTCTGTATGCTGCACACTGCAAAACAAGTGCTAATTTATAGAACACCGTGCTTTGTGTAAAACATTAATTGGAAAGGAGCCTGCTGCATTGATGCTCTAACCAATAGAACTACCATATCTTCCATGCTTAGAATCACTCATCTGATTCTATATGAGTATATTACATAAACCTCCCTAAGGTTTTTTCTATTGTGAAAAATTTATTCCTTAAGAGGTAACTAGCTGAAGATCCATGGTTCGAATTCTGGCTTTGACACACATTTTTCAAGGCTCATTCTTTTCTTTTCTATGTATTAATTAACACCTTTATAGTTTAAATTTGGGTCAAAAGTACTCACAGCATTATAAGTTATCTCTTACATTCCCTGCATATAATTTTATATGCAGTAAAAGTTAACATTCAGTAGTATTATTGTCTACACAGTAACTAATCTTTAATCCAGAACACATCAAAGTACTAAAACAGAAGAAAGAAAAGTATAGGGAATCAAGATTAAAATAAAAATGTTTACTAACATACCCATGTTCTTTTTTCCTTGTTGGGGGAAGATTATATTAGTATTATTTTTATACTTTGTAAAATTATTAATTCACTTGTTGCTATTAATATCACTTGAGCTTATTAAGAAAAAAATACTTTAAAATATTATGTAATTTGTTTTGACATTTCGCTTCCGGGTTTCCCAACTTGGATAATTGTATCACTAACTCAAGAAGAGTACTGGCATCAGAGAATAGTTATTTTTTGTTACTGAAAACTGATGCTAAACAATACTTTCTATCATTGTTAGAATAACCAACACTGCAGATATATAATATTTTCAATGCAATGTTGCTTGCATCAAACCATCTAAAATATTGATTGTAGCATCCATTTATTGGATGCACTATGCAAGTTAAAAATGTTACATTTAAATGTTTTTATTTCATTAGCTGTAGTTTTTAATCACTACATGGTATATGTTAAAAACAATATATACATATATAGTATAAATACAGTATTAAAATTCAAGTAAAATTAATTAAAATCATTCAATGAACTAGCTTGTTTTGTGAAAATATATTATACAGCAATTTATTGAACAATAATTAGATACCAGTTTAAACTATTGCATAAAAACTGGGAGGGGGGACCTCTCAGGCCCTAGGCTAGAACTGCTTGTTATGGCGCCATATAAAGGCAAAAGAGCTGGCTCAAGGTGCCATTATATGAAGAATAAACCAAAAAATGAGCATTTAAAATGTATGTGAAATCAGATATTACAGAAATTGTGCACAACTTCTTTATGTACAGAGGGTTTATTTGGTTTAATTACAGATGCTCTTTGACAGCATCCCATTCAATTCATGGCATTAAATGGTCACTAAATTTTTCTCAGAGGTCTATTCTTTGAGGCTTGAGGGTTTTTAAGTGCCATAAATCTAGGACATAGGACCCATGGCTTTACTTCCCTGCAGAAGGAAGTCATACTTAGGGAAAAAAATCCATTGACCCTGGCCGGGATTGAACCCATGATCTTGGATCTATGAGGCAAGTATGGTTATGACTAGATCACCAGGACCGACATGTACAGAGGAGTGGATACTTTTCAAGGGTTTCACAATCAGTACTCAGGAAAAGAAAAATCACTTAATTTGGTGAGAAAGTGATGATTTTTCTGTTTGAATCTGTTTGATTATCCATGTTTAGTGGTGTACTTCAATAACATATTTAGTTCCTTAGACCTCATACAAAAATATGAGATTCTAAGATTGGGTACTAGCACAGTTATTGACTGAGGTGAACTGCTGTAAGAAGTGGCAAGACTCTTAAATGAGAAAGACATAGAATCCAACACCAGCGTGTAAACAATATTAACAAATTGTGCCTTGTCACAATAATCATATTTCACTTTAGCAATAATTGCTGTCAACTCTGTTTCTACCATTAAATGATATGTAAAAGAAGCAGCAGTGAAGACTGACATCAGATACCCTTAAATATTGAAGCATTTTAATGCTCACATGGGTGAAGTAGATTTGTTGAACATGCATATTGAATTACACCAAACTGGATTTAAAACTTATGACCAGTACATGGTGATATTCTCCCAGGTGTAGGATATTTGTATCAATAATGGATATTATTTGGGAGAGAGATAACTGAAATGGAACAAAAAACTTCAATATCAGGAATTCAGCTTGGTTGTGAGTCAATCTCTACTGTACAAAGTTAAAAAGTATGGCTGACCATCAAATGAAGACCTCCTAGCACTTCCAATTAAAATTTCTTAATAGCACAAGGACCTATTGATGAGGTTTGCTATAATGTTGTGGATCATTCCCCAATTCATGGTTAGAAGGGAGATGTAGACTTTGTCCCAAGGGATAAATTGTCCTATGTAGAAAATATAATTTACAATGTGTTTCTTGGAAAACAGGAATTGAATCCTTTCTTAACGATGCCAAATGGCTGCAGCACTAAAGACTGGTGTTTATCAATATTGGTTTTGTTTTGTGTACTTGGCACGCATTCTGTGAAACCTAGTAAATTCATTTAAAATAAACTATTTTTGATATTGACTTTGTTTTAGTATCTAAATTCTTCTATATACCATATTAAAACAAGCTTAATTTTACTCTGGTAGTTTTGCCTTGTTAAGATTAAGAGATTATATAAGCATAATTATTAAGATACTAATACAAATATTCATTCTGTCCTATAGACAACAGCAGGAGGAGATATTAATATCAACAAATATTGTGAAAGAAATTTCAGAAATTTTATTTTGAGAAAAATGAATTAATTTACTTTTTTACATGTAACATTTTTTATTTTGCATTGTATTTTATTTATTTATCATCTAGGATGGTATCTTTTATTTTGCATTGTATTGTATTTACTTTGTATTAAATTTATTTTAATTATGCACTTTTTTATGGATCCTAGTCTCTTTTGTATCTCTTATATCTGAAATCCAAAATAGGATCCATTATCTTAATTTTGGCTATGTTTTAATCTGTGTGTATGTGTTTTTTTTAAATCAATTTTATTATCAGCATGCCCCATAACATTCAAATATTATATGCTTTTTGTCAACAAATTTAATAATAGTTTGTGTAAGCATTTTACATTTTTTTAACAGTGAAGAATATTTTAAATACCTTAGATTCTACTTATAGCAATACATATAAATATTTTACAATACATTTCTTTTTGCAGTGTTTTCTCTATATTGCCTTCTACTGAGTTGTCATGTAATAATAATTAATCTGTTAATGCTAATATAATTTTTTTCTAAACTATGATTCTAATATTGAAAAAATCTACTTTTTTAATTATTTTAATAAACTGCTAAAGATGGCAATGAACAAGTTGATCATTACTGATAGGCCACCCTCCACACTGATTCTAATACCTTTTATTAGCTGGTTTCATTATTCAAAAAGTTTTACACAATGTTAGGTGATCCACAGTTTGGTCTCCTCCTTTACAGTGCATACCAAATTGGTTATGAATCCAAATTTATCACATTATGATCTGAATTTCCCATTTTCAGTTAAAAAATATATTATGAGATCAGGAAATTCAGGGAAGATCAGGCAAAGTCTACTGTTTTCATTAGAAAGAATGTTTTAGTACTGTTCCTTTTTTATAAATGCCCACTGATATTCCCTCATATCAATTCCATTTTTCTATCTCTTGGTATTTTGTCATACAAAGCTTGCCCTGCTTCCAGTGCAGCTTCTTTCACAAGTGGATATGCCATTCATTTCCTGCTATCCCTGCATGTCCTTTGACCAACTGGAATGTATTATCAATTGTGTTTTGGCCAGTGTGATAATTTTGTTTATCATGAATTCTATTAATGTGCTATGTTTGATTTTTTTTTTTTTTTTAACAAATCTGTTGTTATCTTGCTGTCAGTTTATATTACTGCTCCCTTAATATGGTTCTCACAGTCCTGAAGTTACTCCAATTTTTCGAAATAATTTAAGATTGTTGATGAGAAAATGTTACCATTCTATGAGTAAAATAATTCACCAATTATAAAAATTTTTCACGTACTTCAATCTCTTAAATTCTTTAAGATACCAGGCCATCAGGCTGTATCAAATGCTCCTCTTACATCCATACTATCTATAACTATTTCTTTTAAGTCTAAGGCTCTCTTCTATGAATTATTTAAGTTCTACAGCATCAAATGTCACTTTCTGTGGGATGAATCCATACTGGTTGTCACTTAGTAAGTCATTAGGAAATATGTGGAAAAGGATCATATTAATCATCGCTCTTTACAACAGTTTATTTATCAGGTTTATTTGTCAGTATTTTATATGTCCCTCTTTCTAGGTTTAACATGAGTGTGTGTTGCTTTTTTCTTTTCTTTTTTTTTACTTACATAACAATTACATATTTTCATATTATTTAGATTTGTTCTTAGTGTATATCTTTCCAACAGGGCATTGTATAATTTTGGAGAATTTTTAATCTCATTAAAATTGTAATTTGTGAGAAATTTAATTTTAATAATCATTTCACTCTGCTAATGAATTTTTACAATAATTACATTAATATTATCATTGTCCATATTGTATTTGACAAATTTTACATGAATGTACTTATTTGACAAATATAAAAATTATAGAATACTAAATAAATGACCTCTTTTTACAGCTTCACCTAGCTACACATGTAAATAGCTATTCACCTCCTGCAGTGTATGTGAAACATGTGTGCTTTACCAATTTCACACAGTAAGTATGAGTTCAAGAGATTTTCTCACATTAATGCTATAGTCATTTAAAAATTAATGGTCCTAATGCAATGTCTTTTGTTCAGTTTGCTATATATAAGTATAGTACTTCTTCAAATTGCCACATAGCAAAGTTCTGTGTTAGTTACTCTATCATGTTCAATGTCATTCCAAATATCTAGTCCCCCAGGTTTTATAAAGTATGCCACAGGATAGCATCCTGCTAACATGGTAATATTTCACCTATTATGTGTGTTTAATTTACTAGACCACTAGTCTAGTGTTAGCATTTGAAACTACTAATCTAATCTAGAGGTCCTTGATCAATTCCAAATCAGGTTAAGCTGTCTGGGTAAGGCTTATTTAGGAGTTTTTCCCTACCCCGAGAAGATGAATGCCAGATACCAAGGTACCAAAGAATCCAAACTGATATGTGCCATCATTAATTCATTTCATTTATCCATAAGTTTAAAGACTCCTCCCTGGTGCATCATAACCATATCATTTTCACCATCAGCTTTACTGGAACAATGTAATGATGTCCTAAGGCCCTTACAAGTCTACTTAAATGCTACCTGTTAGGGAAGAATACCCAGAAGTTCATGGGATAAGAGTGGCATTGGGAAAAAAAATGTCATTTGTCCAACTGTGTTTGAATATCCTTGCTTCTAACTGTCACACCTAGTATTTTCATCCAAGAAGTTCATAAAATAAATTTGTGCTGCATGTAGCATCATTTTTCTTGGCTTCTTAAGTTTCATATTTTAAAGCTGGTTTAGAAATTATGTATATAATCCATTTTTTATTCCTATGTTCATTCCGTTTACGTAGCCGAGTTTTGAAATATATTCAATGTTTTGATCACTTTTATGCACCCTCATATTTTCTTCCATTTTAACCATGGTTAGGAAGTAATTTCCTTAGCATGGTTTCTAAGTCTTGATAAAGGGCACAAGGTTTCATGTTATAAGTTCAGGTTATCATCCAAGACCTTTCCCTACTCACCACTTTAGACTTGTGCACAAATATAATTTATTCTATAATATTTATAATACTGAACATATACTATTATAGATCCAACATTTTGCAATCTAGAGCAGAATTCCATGTAATGTTTTGGAATTAAGAATAGCTGATATGATTCCTGTTCCTTGGCCAATCAAAATTAGTTTGCCGAGGAATTATATTATATTATAGTATTGACAAATTTGAAAGTGTAGCAATGTTTTTGGAAACAATATACCAATAGAACATACTATTTGAGCAACTTTAAGAAAGTACTGAAGTTATTAAAGCTAATAACATAACAGAAGATCATGCATTATCTATTCCAGTGAATATAAAGCTGCAAAATAGAACAATCTAATAAAATCTAATCTAATAAAATTCCTGCTATTCAAAACTACTCATAGAACAATTTAAATTCGCTCTGTCACATCATGTGATGTTGAGCTGAGTTTTTCATTGCACAAAAACATTTTCACTGACAGATATTATAACCTCATGCCAGAAAAGCTAATGAAAATGTTTGTAATTTACTGTCAAACTAGTTACTATATGGTTCAAATTAATATATTATAACAGCTTAATTATATAAATGAAAGTATATTAAATCTTATTATTATTTAAATATGCATATGTTAATATTTTTTCAATAAATTTCACATTTATTCATATTTTAGCAATTTTGATTTCAAAATATTTTTTTTCATTTTTATGCTCTGTAATTATAACCTATCTTTATTGTTTATTTATTCACAGACGCTCTTTAACATCTCAGGTCATCTGCGTAACCTATCTTTAAACGCACTAATCACATATTGTTTTGCATTAAGTAGTTTCACAATGTTGTATACGATTTGCTTGTGCTGTTTTGCTAGTATTAGCAATATCCTACCTAACATTTTTAATTACTGCACATCTGAGTCAAACTACTCACTATTGTGGCTTCACTAGTTTATATCTAGTATATGTTTAGCAGACCATCATCTGCATCCTCAGATAACTGTCAGCTAATTAGCTGAAGTTGCAGATGACAGTCTGCAAAACATGTTCTAAATGTAAACAAGTAAATGAAGTCACAAAAGTGTATAGTTCACTCGTCATAGAATAATTTAATTATATGATTTGCTTCAATGTGCAAGTTTCAAATCACATTTGAAGTTAATAATCTGGTAAAGAAAAGCTAATCATACAATGATCTTAATTTTATTGCAGTAAATTTTTATATAGGTACACTATTTACAATTTCAATTAATTACTTAGTTATCTCAAATGAGTGCCCAGTCTTATTATTTGAATCTGATTGCAGTTTTTAGTAATGCAAACTACCTATCCATATGTATTTTACTAAGTTCATATGCTCTTATTGCTTGAATATTTACAATTTCAATTAATTACTTAGTTATCTCAAATGAGCACCCAGTCTTATTATTTGAATCTGATTGCAGATTTTAGTTACGCAAACTAAGTATATGTATTTTACTAAGTTCATGTGCTCTTATTGCTTGAATATTTATAATTGAGCAAATTTCATACTGATAGCAAAAACACTCAAATGGCTTCAGATGTTTTAATTACATCACTGTGATTTATTGGCCAGTCTCTTGCACTCCTAGATTCCCATTTCTCTTTATAAAATGCACATAAATTAAGAATAAAAACTGAAAATAGAATAGGACTACTTCTGTTTACTTACACGCACATAGGTACTGTTGGGAACTAGAGAGATGGCTAGTCAGAGGAATATGCTGATAATGCAATGTGCCAGAGGAATGCATTGTTCACAAATAGCACACATATCCTAAAAAGAGCCCGTGCTTGTACTATATGTTTAGAAATCATTGACCACTTACAGACTGAGGTTAATATGTTTAGCATTTCCATTAATAACGAATTAATAAAATATAACTGAACAAATTCAGAGACTTCATTTTAGGTCACTACATATGATAAACTTGTTACTTTACATTAATTTGTATGTTTATTAATGCATACCATTAATAGAGATTTAATTTTTAATTACAGAAGGGTGAACATTTACAAACTTTATGTTGTGGTTAATATCGCTGACATGTGTATTTACAAATATCACAAAGGGAGGTTGCGCACTCCCCCAATATATAACAAAAGTTGGCGCTATGTTCAGGAGTGAAGGAAGAAAAAGTCATAAGTGTTTTGTTTCAGTAACGCTTCATATTAATTTCTCCATTAAAATTCTTTTTTCTCTTAACAAGAGTTTTACTTTGGACCATATAAGCTCAATGCGGTTCAGTTCACACGTGTATGTGGGCAAACGTAATGCTTCATGGCCATGTAATTTTAATATTTTGTCAATATGGAAAACTTTTTCTTGCATTTATGGATCTCTATTAAAATGTAGAGCTTAGGTTTTCTCATGTGTCTTGATGAACGAGGAATGCTATTTTGCAAACATAATTTCACCTCTTCTTTTATGGTGAATCTCAAGAAGGATTTGTTTTCCTGAATATTTTGGAGCATTATCCATAACCATAGCGCTCTCCTCTGAGAAGTTAGAAAGAAGCTGATTGTTAATCCAAAGCTCAAAGTTTCTGAAATTAATTTGACCATGATAATCTCCTGAGCTTTTGCCTGCTTGAAACATTAATAATGAATTCTTCACAATGTCTTTTAGGGTCCTGCATGGGCGACAATGAAACAGTTACCGAAATTCATCTTAGTCAATATGCCTGGTTGACTTCATTTTGCCAGCATTACCTAACTGTTAAATTATTGTCCATTCAACATACATATGTATTAAAAATGAAAAATAAATTCTTAGAACAATGTAACTAAAATAACAAGAACTAGAAAAGCAGAAATATATTATATATAATATTGTACAATTCTGTTTCCTAAAGTGGCACATTGCTTTCAGATACATCACCATTCCAGTTATATGTTTGGCTTTTCAATTAATATTTTCCTTTAATTTGGCACTTTTTCCATTTGTAGCCCATTTCTTCAAGAACCATTTCAGAGAGTGAATGCTTAAGGAAATGCAATTCTTTCTTTTTCAAATATCATATAAAATTTTTGGACATGTAGGAACTTCCTTCTCACTAAATAAAATTCTCCTGTGCAGCAGCATATCACATTCTTGTCAAAAACATTCAAATTTCCTTTTGTATGCTCCGGTCTATTTCCTGGAGTAGACAGAGAAGACTCGAGGGCTTCAACCCCTTCTCTTCTTACCCAGTACTTGTTCTCACTGGAAGACCGGTAGAGTGAGGTACATGTAAGTTTGATTGTTTCAATCTAAATTTTACTGCCTGGACTCATCACTTGCAGCTATCAAAATTCTATATTCCTTGAGCTTTACTATGTATAATTTTTTCTTTCTTTTGTTGTTATGTTATGTATATAAAATTAATAGGCCAACATGTAACACTATACACCAACACTCAACTAAAACATGCAATTTAAAACACCCACCTGTTCACTATAAATATTATGCTTTCATTAATGCAATGAGAATGAACTGCTATAAGTATATGAATAGACAATACACCTACAGTGCATAATGTTTTACTTGGTAGATAGAGCTCTCCTCTCCCTGTATATGTTGCTGGCCATCTCTCCAGCTCCCAACAGTATCTGGAGTTTTTCATTAGGAAAAATTATTCATCCATCATTACAAAAATCAGCAGCATGTAAATTGTATAATCTCTCTACCCTAATATTTAACCGTTTGCAGATATGGACTGCCAGAACCAATTTATGTAAATATAGTTCGTGACCCAGTGGAGCGTGTTATTTCCTGGTATTATTATGTAAGGGCACCATGGTACTATGTGGAAAGAAAGCAGGCTTTTCCTGACATTCCTCTACCAGATCCACTGTGGCTGAAGAAGGTAAATATAGAAGCTGCAATCACAATGATCTATCATAATAACTCAAAACTTTTATCATTATGTTTATTTCCCTCTTTCCAAAAATGTTCTCTTAATATTCCGCTAAGTGAAATTCTGGAGCAAAGAAAATAACACATACCATGCACATGCACAATACTCGCTCTCTATTCATTCATCCACTTTTACTGTTTCTGTCTTGTTTCCTCTGCTACAGTAATTTTTTATTATTAAGCACATAACAAATATCTGATTATATACTTTCTTTTTTAAAATAGCGGAAAAATGGTAAAAATTACCATACAAGTATTTTCTTCTTGTCAAAGCAAATTGTAAAAAAAATATTTCCAATTACAGCAAGGCTGTGATGAAGTGTGAGATTTCAGGGATAAAAAGAATAATCACAGAATAACTGAAACATATGATCACTTCCATGGCCTAGTGGTAACATTTGCAATTACTAATCCAGAAGCCCTGAATTCAAATCTTAGTCAGGTCAAGTTATCTGAATTTTTTTTTTTCCCTGCCGTCATTAATTCATTCATTTCATTGAATTCATCCCTACATACTTAAACCCATAGTATTCAGTTCAAAATCTACAAACATTGCAAGAAGACCATGCAATCAAAGTATAATAAATAAAACAAAACATTCATGCATACATATATAGATAATTGCAATCAATGTATGAAAAAACAACTTTACAGAGGTGCGTGTGCATGTGCATGTGCGTGTGTGTGTGTGTGTGAGAGAGAGAGAGAGAGAGAGAGAGAGAGAGAGAGAGAGAGAGATTATGTGTATGTAAAATTTTATAAAAAGAATGTTGGTTATCATTCAGTCTATAATCATAAATTATTCCTGTAAATTTAAAAAAACACAGAAACTGTTTATATATAATTTAAATGTTTGCTCAACAGGATTTTGAAACCTGTGTTTTGAGAGGAGATAGGGAATGCCGTTATATAGAGGGAGAAACTCATGAGGGTATTGGAGATCACCGTCGACAATCATTGTTTTTCTGTGGACACAGTGATGCTTGCACGTATGTTATACTTCATTTGCTTTCCATTATCTACTATTGGTTTTTTTTTATTGGCCAACTTGTTATATTGTCTTAAAATACAAAATTATGCTTTATAATATAATGTTCATAATTAGGGCTCAGCATTTTAAGTTTTTATAGCTGTATTTTGATTATCGAACATATTAAAATAGTTATTTTTAGTTTTTTAAACATTTTCAAATATTTTTTTTAAGTTTCTCTTTACAAAAATTGAATAAACACATCGATTTTTTTTTAATTACTTTCACCATGGCCCAGAACTGTAACAAAATTAATACTTTGGTTAATTTACAACAGTTTATAGAATATAATTTTAAAATTATTCCTGTAATTTCCAAGTCTTTATAATTCCAGGTTCCAAACCTTTTAAAATAAGTTACAATGGATTAAACCCAACAAGTTTATTTTTCAGTTAAACAGGGGATATCCTTAATTAAGATTAATGAATGACTGAGTCTAATTACACACTTATTAGCTCCACTTTTACTTGTTTATACAGAATGTTTCGTAACTACTTTTACAAATTTTATTGCACCTTGAAACACGTTGAAGTAAACTTTTATTAATAGCTCAAAAACTCAGGATTTTTGGACATATGATTACATGCCCTTATTCTCTAATTTTGGTAAACTGTTATTAATAACTTAAAAACTAAGGATTTCTGAACCTTTTTTTAATGTAAGGAACCTGCCATCAAAGTTTGTAAAATTATTTCTGGAACATCCTATATTTAGAACATTTTTTGCAGACCATCATCCATATTTCAGTGTCAAAGTTCATTAATCTTTCTCTGTATTTATAAATATAGTTTTTCTCCCATAGCTCTGTGGGTCTCTGTGCTGAATTTTAATAATTTTGCTTTTTCGTTATGTTGTGGTTCTCTGCCAAGGAATGAGATACCACCACTGATTTCCCCATTTGTTTCCATTTTAGTTAGTTCCTGGAGCATTCAGTGAGTTTGTGGAGTAGCCACAGAGACCTACGAACATAGAACTTGTCATATACAATTACCACAGTAGCTTTCAATCTATATTTACAAAAATTTGTCTGCATCTACATAAATAATGCAATAAAAATTAAAAAGAACACCTAGAACAACTCAACCAAACAACAAAAACAAACAAGTCACTTAATCATACAAATTTTATTATATACATGTTTACATATACATTGATATGTTGTGCAGTATAATATTGTCACTCATATATTCCTTTACAGAATAATAGGCCTTTATACATAGGTATTTTCTAAGAGCGGATTTAAAGGAAATGTTATTGTTTATGAAGGCTTTTAGGCTAGAGGGAAGAGCATACTGTACTAAAATGCATTCATAATAAATGCCTTTTTATTGATATGAAAGTGTTGAAGTTGGGAGATGTAGATTTGCTTTTTGTCTAGTATTCTTGTCATGTATATTTTGATTTTGAACAAATTTTTGTTTATTTCTTATATAAAAGTTCATGAGGGATAAAATATATTCACAAGGAAGAGTTAAAATTTCAAATTTCCTAAAGAGGTTTCTGCATGAAAGTCTGCTATGTGTACCAGCAATTATTCGTATGACTTTTTCTGTAACAGGAAAACATGTTCACTTTTAACTGAATTTCCCCAATATATTAGACCATGCTTCATTATTGAGTTGAAATAAGCAAAATAAACTAGTTTTAAAGTCTTAATTGACTCCAACATTACTAATGCATGTATTGCATAGCATGCACTGCTAAATTTAGGTGTAATAAGATCAATGTGATCTTTCCAATTCAGACGGTTAACAATTATTAAACCAAGGAATTTAATATATTTGGTTTGTGAAAGTACACTGTTATAATATCCTATCTGTAATTGTGGATTCGGAGATCTGTGAGTAATAAATTTCATAACATTTGTTTTATCTAGATTTAGAGACAATTTGTTTGCTTTGAATCATACACACAATGAACTGAGAATCAGATTTAATTTAATGGCACAACATTAAGGCTCATTCCATTTATCAATATACTTGTGTCATCTGCAAATAGAACAGTATTTCCTACATCTTGGATACATAAGGAGAGATCATTTATATATATCAGAAAAAGAAGAGGGCCCAGAACAGATCCTTGAGGCATTCCATGGTTAATCATTCTCCATTGATGCATTGTTTTTATTTTTGAAGAGAAAATTTATCACTACTTTTTGTTTCCTTTTGTCAAGGTAGGATATAAACCATTTTAAATATTGGTTTTTATTCCATAGAAAGCTCATTTATCTATCAGAATTTCATGATTGACACAATCAAAAGTCTTTGCTAAGTCATAAAATATTCCTCCTGCATGTGCTCTTTCGTTAAATGCAGTTAAAATTTCATTAGTGAGTTAATAGATTGCATTTTCTGTTGAAATTCCTTTTCTAAAGCTAAACTGTTCACTAACTAGAATATGTTACTTTCAAGGTAATGATAAAGCCTATTGTACATTACTTTCTCAAACACCTTAGAAAATGTAGGTGAAATAGCTATAGGTCTGTAATTAGAGACATTTATCTTTTCTCCCTTTTTGTACAGAGGCCTCACTATTGAATATTTTAGCCTCTCAGGAAATACACCCAATGTTAAAGATCATTACACAAGTGACTAAGGGGGGTACTAATTTCCTTTGCACAGGACTTTATTTTTTTATGTTGATCTCAACATAATTTGTGAAATGCTCTTTTAACTGTGTGCCTATGCTTATTTATCCAATATAGATTTTTTTGCATTCTGCACATTTTATTTCCTAATTACCTGCTTTTTTTCTCCAATGGGATACTTTCATTAATATTGGCATTCAGAAACATAAAATAGAAACAATTCGAGAAATCAATAGTGACATCTCATTTTGGGCAGAGAACCATGACATAGTAAAAAAGCAAAATTATTAAAGTCAGCATAGAGACTCACACTAGCAACATTGGAGAAAATCTATATTTATAAATACAGAGACAGATTAATGAACTTTAACACTTTCAGAGATGAAAACATAACATTAAAGTTCACCACACCTCCACCAGAGTAGAATATGCACCCCTTAAGGAACACCATGAATTATCCAGCAGTCAATAGTTATGGATGTGGACAATAGTCTGCAAAACTTATTCTAACTATAAACAAGTGGAGCCAATAAGAGTATGTAATTCCACTTAGTCATACAATAATCTTAATTTTATGATTTGCTTCAAAGTACAAGTTTCAATTAGCACTTCAAGGTGGTACACTGTTGCACATTAAATACATTGATTGCTAAGTTTTGTTATGGTGAAACATTTTCAGTTGTCTTTCAAAGCATTTTCATAGGAAAAAATGTTCTCTCTACACAGCATAAAGTCATCAGTGCAAAATTCAATGCAGCCACCATAGCCAGTCCCCATAGCAAATCATCTGTAATTTTTCCCCCTGGATAAATACAATTACTTTTTTCATTATTGCAAACCCTAGGTTTAAAGCCAGGAGTGGTGGAAGTCATTAAGACACATGCATAGGAGGTCTGGAATGTGATTCCCATCAGGAACATTCTCTGTAACCGAGATATTTTTTCTGCATTTTCCCCAGTCCTAATAAATGCAAATGCCAGGGAGGTACCCTACACTTAGGCCTGGAACAGTTCCTTTCTTAAATAAAATTCTTTTCCAATTTCTTATTTCATCTCATATGTTACCAGTGTCCACAATGTTAAACACTCTTCAAAATAAAAAATCCTGAGTTTGTTGCAGAATTTTTGTAAACTTCAAATAACAGACTGTGCTTAGGCATCTTTCTTTGAAATTGTGTTATGACTTCCATTGTATCTTTCAGTAGTAAAAATGAATATTCCAAGTGCTGAATAACTGCATAAGGTTACTTAATAAAGGCAAGTGACATGCTTATTCTGGAGAGAAGTTTTAATCTTGGCTATACAGATTGCATCGCTGATGTCAAATGGATCCAGAACACCTTCAAAATGGTCAGCTTAGTAGATGGCTTCTATCAGGCAAGTTCCCCAGTGAGTGATAATGGGTCCTAAGGAAGAGGTGTTTGCTTGAAAACCTGAGTGTAGCTGGGAGTTTTAGAAAGACTTTCTTCATGCATGAAATAGTGCTGTTCACTTCTGGGAAATTGTTCCTAACCTCTTCAGCCAATTGGTGTAAATCATGAGCAAGACGTATGATATAAAGCATGTTAGGCTAGAACCTTTTCAATGTCTCTCACTATGATCATGTATGCCGCATTGTCAGAAAGAAGAAGTAGAAGCTTCTCAGTTCAGTTTTATGCTGTATGGTATCTTTGACATTGCAGGCTAATGTGTTGTGACTTGTTTTGTTCAGCATCTTGCATAATATGAGGTTGAGTTAACAGGTTCTGTGGAGTCTAACTTGCCCACCACAACATTAGTAATAAAACGACCATAACTATCAGAGATCTGATTTACTGAAAGCCAGATATTATCAATCTTTTCCTTGTGAGTTGCAGTAAATACTTTTTCCTTAAGAATGATTCATCTTGTATGTTCTGGCCAATGATATCTATAAGAACTTTATTGAATACTGGATTCTGTAGCACATGCCATGGCAGCACATTTTCTGATACTACCACCTCACATAAACGTATATTAAAACTGTCTTCTAAAAAGTCTGAAAAACCTGAAGTTAGTCCTTGGTTTCCTCTCAATGTAACTGACATGCCCTGCAGACTCATGTTGCAGAAATTGTGATTTTTGGTCACAAGTCACCTGCTTTTAGAACCCTTTACTTTTGTATCTTGCTGAAGCAAATGCTGATAATAAGCTTCATTAATAAGCTTCTTAAGAATGCCCACAGTTTGCTTCTAGAATCAAATTTAAAGGTTCACTAACAATTTCTTTTACTGCAATAATGTAACAATACGTTGTAACGGCAAAGGAAAATTTTAAATACAATATTTTCTAAATATTGTAAATACATGTGAATACATGAGTTGAGGTTACAATATTTTCTCTTTAAAATGTAACAATGAGCATTGTTGGCTAATGGTTTAAATGAAGCTTTTAGTAAAACAATATGTATTTTTCATTTGTTAGGTATATTATTTGTTGTATTATCATATATCTTAATGATTTTTAACATTTTATTTAACCACACTGCTACTTCTTTTATGTTTTATAAGATACAATATTTTCTCTTTAAAATGTAAAAATGGGCAAGATGCATAATGATGGCTAATGTTTTAAAAGTAACTTTTAGTAAAACAAACAAATATCATAACATGCATTTCAATTTGTTGCATATTTTATTGTTGTATTATCACTTTTTTTTTAAAATAACATTTTTAGCAATTCTTAGGTTTTATAAGATTTGACTATGTGACTCCCATTATAATGAAATGCATAATTATGGTAAAATCTCACAGTTAACTAGCAAAGAACAATACAATTTTAAAATCTAAGAATCTGGGTCCTATTCATAATGCATATAATGCTTCTATGTTTCATTTTTAAAAATCATCAATATAGCTATAAACAACTTTCACATTTTATTTTTAAATCTCTAGCATTCATTGAGAATATTTCAATCAGTCTCCTGCAATTAAATAATAATTTGTAATTTCATTTGACTAATTTCATTTTTTACAATTTTTGTGTACCAAAAAAAAAAATATCCAAAATGTTCAGATATTGAATAACTGATAGTTAAGTAAATTTTCTAAATGATGTTTTAATTTCCTTTTTAAAAACTGTAATTGGGTTATACGTAAAATGATGTATAATCTAACATAGTAGCATCTATTGGTTACTAAGCTTAAACATCTCTTAAATTTATGAAGTTTTAGCTTGTAATTACTGTATAAATGATTTATTTTATAATACATTCTTATTTTTATAGACCATTCAACACAGCAGGTGCCTTACAATTGGCAAAGCAAGCTGTTGAGCGCCATTATGCTGTAGTAGGTGTTTTAGAAGACCTGAACACAACCCTTACTGTAATGGAAAATTATATTCCACTTTTTTTTAAAGGAGCATCAGACGTATACTGGGGTATGTAATTTTACTACTAAATCTCTACTATGTCCGTTGGCAGCATGCTGTAGTATATATATAAAACTCCCTGACATGCTATTGTATTAACTGTCCAAGATTAAGTGGTAAATTCATGCCTAAGTTCAAAATATAAATCAGGAATTTATTTTCAGGAAAGGTAGTGATCTCCAATGATAATTTGAAACCTTCTACTGTGATTTTAGTGATGCACTATAGAAATAATTTCTGCAATTAACATGTAGATTTCAGTAACAACTGTTTCCAATGAGCTTTTTTTAGATAAAACTCTTGTGTACAATATTTTAAGTAAGGGCAAGAAGGGTGCTGCAGTTATTTTTCTTTTAACAAAAGCTTGTCAAACTCTGGTCTAAGAGCCATTAGCAGTAATAGTCTTATAGCAATATGAAAACATATTTCTACAACTTCAATACAGTTTTATTTTTGCTTATATGATGAATCTACTCGTAATGAGCATTATAATTATCTTCTCTTATACCATGTGGAATGAAAATGCCAAAAAACAAATTATAGTCACAGAAATGGAATTTTTGAGATGTGAAGTTATAAAGTCTAGAAGAGAGGGAGTATGAATTAGAATATTATGTTAAAAAGAGTATTGTTCACATAATGAAAAAAAGAAGAATATTATCAAAATATGACAGAAAGAACAATAATATAATTTGGATACATAAAAAATATGCAAAGTAAAAGTAATTGGAGTGGTTGAAGCATTTTGTTTTCATGTATTATAACTTTTATTAAATGTGATTATTTGACACAATCACATTTAACAAACAAATTGATGTTTGATAATTTATAAACATCAAAAGTTTAAGGTCAAAACCGGGAGTCAAACAACAGAATCTTCAGCTTATCTTGCTGATAATCATCTGAGTTACTGTACCCTGTCCCATCATAACTGTGATGTTCAGAGCATCGGCACAGTAAACCAAAGATCTGTGGTTTGAGCCTTGATATCAAATCTTTCCTATCTAACTCTGAAACCAAACCTTAGCCTAACGCAGTGGCTTGTGTGAAAAAAATCATATTTCAAACTATTAACCTGCTTATGACCTCAAAAGCCTCTTATCTGACTCTGATTCCAAGCTATAACTTCTATTTCTAAATGAAAGAGGCTACATTTGTGTTACTGTCCAGCAAAATGCAATATCATGAACAGAGCTAGGGTTGACAGGTTTTGTAACTGAGAAACCAGATATATATAAACTCAGAGAGCATGGATATGTTCTAGAGGTTTTGAATGAATACAGTTTTATGCAAGGTAGGCCAAAGGATCCAGTTAAGTTAAAATAACTTGTTATTATACATTAATGAATATATTTATTATACTATATTAATGAATAGAAATATACTTCCTATTAGAATTTATTAAATATGTTCACACTCACTCCACTTATAAAACATTATGATATGTTTCAGGGACAATTGCTTCCATTATCAGCTGTTGACTCCATATAAAAGAGTCAATGTGTTGGCTGGATCTAAGGTCCTTTTATGGCAGTCTCTGATGTCCATGGGTGGAACATCAAAATTCATTTAGTTTTTTTCTATTTTCTATCAGATGAACATTTTTTCCAAAGTAGATAGCTATACTGGTGTGAATTGACAGCACTTGTTTCCGCATGTGTGGAGAGTCTCCCACTTTAGTTTGCATCTTTAACATATCCCATGCTAAAAGAGTTTTTCTTCCACTTCACCAAGTTACCACAGCTTGGTAGCACTTTACCAAAATGAACTCAAACATTCTACATGATTATACTCCTTTTTTATGGTATAAACCTGTTCATGACTCACAGAAAATCCATAAGTCTTCCCTAAACTGAAAACACTCATATCTATCTTCTTCTTCTTCTTCTTCTTCTTCTTCTTCTTCTTCTTCTTCTTCTTCTTCTTCTTCTTCTTCTTCTTCTTCTTCTTCTTCTTCTTCTTCTTCTTCTTCTTCTTCTTCTTCTTCTTCTTCTTCTTCTTCTTCTTCTTCTTCTTCTTCTTCTTCTTCTTCTTCTTCTTCTTCTTCTTCTTCTTCTTCTTCTTCTTCTTCTTCTTCTTCTTCTTCTTCTTCTTCTTCTTCTTCTTCTTCTTCTTCTTCTTCTTCTTCTTCTTCTTCTTCTTCTTCTTCTTCTTCTTCTTCTTCTTCTTCTTCTTCTTCTTCTTCTTCTTCTTCTTCTTCTTCTTCTTCTTCTTCTTCTTCTTCTTCTTCTTCTTCTTCTTCTTCTTCTTCTTCTTCTTCTTCTTCTTCTTCTTCTTCTTCTTCTTCTTCTTCTTCTTCTTCTTCTTCTTCTTCTTCTTCTTCTTCTTCTTCTTCTTCTTCTTCTTCTTCTTCTTCTTCTTCTTCTTCTTCTTCTTCTTCTTCTTCTTCTTCTTCTTCTTCTTCTTCTTCTTCTTCTTCTTCTTCTTCTTCTTCTTCTTCTTCTTCTTCTTCTTCTTCTTCTTCTTCTTCTTCTTCTTCTTCTTCCTCTTCTTCCTCTTCTTCTTCTTCTTTTCTTCCTCTTCTTCTTCTTCTTCTTCTTCCTCTTCCTCTTCCTCCTCTTCTTCTTCTTCTCCTCCTCTTCTTCTTCATATTATTTCAATATCTTTTTTCAATATTAAAATACAATTATTTAAAATCTTGAAAATGAAACAGTGAACCCCATTAATTTCTGATATGTTTGAAGACATAATTTATCACAATCCACACATTTTCAATCCATATGGGAACTCAGGAGTAAAGAGTGAGGATAAAAGTTAAGGTACTTTGATTCCTGCATAGGTTTTTTGAGCAAACGGAACTTAGTCGACACTGCATATTTAAAGTACTTTCTTATCCACATCATTAATTTAGTGTCTTAGCCTCTCCAGCTGATACTCTTAATGTGCAGAGATTCGAAGATGATATGCACACAAAATGTCTCTTCTTACATTGTATGTTAGAAATGGCTCTTAACCATTTGTGCCACATATGGTATTAGCTCTTTATTCTCCAAATGCTTGTGGGCATTTAAATTTTGAGCTGTTTCTACAGATGTTAAATCAAAAGCAACTTATTTACCTATGTGTAATAAATTTTAGTAAACTATCATTATACTGCCTAATTAAATTTGCGTGTTTTTAATTATATTTGTATTGCATTTAGTCAGATTACAATCTAGACTATCATCCCTTTAGAGACACGTAATTTTATGTGTGCGCACCCTTATGCAACAAATATTTTCTAATTTCACACCATTAAAAATATTAACTTTCGTCACTTTAAGATATTAGAACTCAGTTTAAAAATATGCTCTTATATTGAAATAATTTAAATAATTGCAGCAAAAAATGCTCTTGTACTCACCCCTATAAAATTTACATGGCCGTCGTTGTAGTGAAGATGATGCTGGTCACAAAATCTTATATACACTATTCAGATGCACAATATAACCACATATATACACTTAAGTTTATTAATGCTCTCCTATATACACTGAAGTTAGTTTTGAATGTGCACCCTTTTGTCCTGGTGGTAACTAAGGAAGCAGTCAATTCTACACAATACAATGTCACACAGTTTACAATTGTATTGCAACTGTATGCCACGATCTGATTATCTTCTCCTTTTTTTAAACCTACACTGAACAAATGTTTTCACACTACCTTGTATTTTCACGGATGCAGGGGTAACATGCTGAAATCCTGCGCGCTTACATTACGTAAAGCCTGAGATAAACTGTTGCATTAAATTCTGCCTACAGTTCAGAAGCCTGTTGGCATGAACTGTTGAAGCAGGTCTGTTTGAAATGTCGTATATTATAAAGATATTAACAATAGTTACATTCACTAAGAAATGAAACAAGTATTTCCATCATTTTTTTAGGTCCGACCGACACCAAATATTCCCTCCTTTGGTCCGCGATGTCAACTCCTGGCATATTACGGTATAGTTTATTATTGCATTAGGACAGGGTATTTTTATTTTTTCTTATCTCCTGCCACTCTTCCTTTCTACTTCCCCATCTATTCTTGGACCACAATTAGTAGATAACAAAAGAACGTCCCTATTATCGTGCCAAACAACTGCAGCCACGTCCTTATGTTGCAATTTGCGATATTCGCCTTGTTTTTGTTTCAGTTGTTTCGGCCTTGAAATTTTTTTCGGCCAGTCTTTCCTACCTGCACGAGCTGTACCATACGCGTATATTGTCCTGTTCAAAAGTAAGTTCATTGGCTTTGTGGACGTAATAAAATTAGCAAAGTACACGTGATGTCACAACCCCGTGTATTTTTCACATGTCTACTTGTTCTCCAAGTAGAAGATCGCTGTTTCTCGCCTCTTTCTTCCCCAAGTAGATTTTACAGTGTAATGAATATTCATTGTTACTATCTGCAATACCCCATTCCTCTATACCCCATTAAGTTAAGTTTAGCAGGCATACATTGTTTTAGAAAGAAGCGACCTTCGAAGCCTATCGTCGATTCTTCAACAGAGATTTTGCGATCAGGTTTATAGACATCGGCAAACTTCCTGATAATGTCTAAAACAGGTCGTACCTTATAAAGGTAATCGTAAGAATCTTCCCCTAATTTTGGCTTTGCAGATTCGTCGTTCAGATGAGGGTATTGTGATATCTTTTTGAAAGCGAAGCAAAGTCATCGCTTGTCTTACAATTGGGCACGCACAAAAATCCCCGAAAAAGTAATCTCTGGTTTCAGGTAAATCTACCAGCCCCATATATACTAAAATACCTAAATAGGCCTGAATTTCCCTTGAATTTGTGTCCTCCCATTTTGAACCATTCTTTTTAGCTTTTATTTGAGCGGCATATTTGTTGGTTTCCTCCGCGATAAAAATTTGAATTGATAAAAAGTTAGAAATAAGCTATTTCTGGATTCCCTGGTGGGATATCATGTTTGGCACCTATGGGGGATGAAAATTGTTCTAACACACTGAAAGTCAAATTGGAGGACCATTGTACAGGAACTTGTTTGTAGTCCGCCTTTGATATGTTTGTCCTCCGTGCCCTATCTGTTCAACACATTCACAGTCACTGTCACTTCGTTCCTTATCACTTGTCTTCCGCTAACTCGCTTAACCAAGACGCATCGGAACTAATTTTTCTTCGCGATCTAATTCCTCGTAATCTGCTGCATTTCCTCTTGTGTTGTCAGTCATTATTCACTACAGCGTTTTCTTGCTTGAACCCTCCTCCATCATACTGATAGAGGTACGAACGCGTCATGAAAATGCTTACAAAGCCCTCTGAACGCAGCGCTGACTGGTTAAGTTGTGGTTTGTAATTCCACCCTGGCATGTTAAAATCACTAGTTTAGAGTAGAAGGAGTGTGCTTATATCAACACACTCTCAAAAGGTTGAGGTCAGCTTGAACAGAAACTATGGGAAAGAATAAACAAAGCTGTGCGCAGTCATTTATCGTTTCACTGCTAGTTACTATGCAATGACCAGCAAAGGGTTCATTAAAACGACTCGTCCAGTTTTATTAACTAAGTGGAATTAGTGTGAACAAATTGAACACAGTGTAATATATATTATTTGTTTGTTCATGTGGACAGAATGATAATGTTCTGTCAATAATAATTGTAGCAACTCTTAGAATACCTAGGTACCCAATTTAATGAGATCAAGAAGATTATGATACAGACAATGCCTTAAAGGGAAAAATAATGTTAATGAAACATGTTTCGAGATAGCTAAAATAGTTAATTTGCTTTCTGGGTAAGAAAGTAAACTAATAGTAGAAAATATCAGAAACGTGACAGTACCTATACCAGAAAGAGAGGTATATTTTTAACAATGCATGTAAAATTAAGGGATGCAAAACGGAATTGTAAATCTTATAATAAATTAATTTTAAATGTATTTTAATAATGATGAACATAGGTAAAGTGTACAAAAAGAACACATTTGACAAAATATTATTATTATGCCAAGTCAAGTGAGAAATCTGTGCAAATGTAGGAGTGTATGAAAAGATAAATTAATATCATCATGGAAATGACTTATATTTGCCAATATGCCGTAATATAATTTTAATATGTTATATATTTTATTAACATAATAGTTTTTTTTCTAGTGTGCTCAATAAAAGGCACGCTTTTTGCTTTTCTTTCCCTCACTATGAAACTGAATGGCAATGAAAGGCATTTCTTAATTCCTATCTACAAATCCAGCAACTCTCCAAGTACCGACACTATTGAAAAATGCAAAACGAACATCATGAAGGAAGTGATTGAGAATGACCATATTCACACATGACATTACTAGAGGGCAGTACATGAAGTGATTTACAATGTAGCACTGTGGAAAATTTTGGAGTCGAATTGAGACTATCAAAGTACATTGACATATACTACCAGTTGAGCATCTGTAAAGGGAGAAGAATGTTGTTGCAAAGGCTATACTGTATTCTGGAACTCTTTTGGACATGTTAGCATGCCATGACAGCAAATGAGAGCCCCATTTTTATTATTAAATCAGTTTGAATAATGGGCTCTGTGATGGATGATCATACTGGATAATTATGGAACACATTGGTCAATAACTGTCAGCAGAGCAATCAATGTTGATGCCATTAGTAAGAGGAAACAACATATACTTGTAAACCTGGTGCCAGAAGTCAGCAACATACAGATTTGTACGAATGGTCTAGCAGATCGCACTGTGATCATAAAACAGATTACATCAGGGATTCTCAACCTATGGTACATGGTAATGGTATATGAGCTACTGCTGGGTGGTAAGTAAAACATTTAGCAAATGAGATAAATTAACATTTGTCTCATAAACAACAAATATTTGGCAGTTTTACTGTACCTAAATGGAAACAATAGATTTTACATTATCATTAAAATGCTTTGTATTCCTATAACAAAAATAATAGGGAAGTTCAATTTTAATCCTACAACAATGATAAAGTGCAATTTGAGTATATTTTATCATATTACAATGAAATATATTTTATTGTTTGTTTAGCTGTGAGATGCATTTAGTTAAAAAAAATAGTGCAGTTACATTATTGTTGTTGTAAACAATATTTTATTTAAGCAAGATCTTCATTAAATGATCGGCTTTACTCTATAAGTTCCAATTAACATTTCTAGTTGATATTTTATTTGTTAAATTATCAGATTTATATGTAGTTTGTGTCAGATTCAGAAGTAAACCAAAACATGGATAAGTGGTTAATTAAATGACTATACTTGAAAAGCTCAAAGGGAGAAATGAGTGTAAGTGGGGTAAATAATTCCCCTCTGCCAGAAGCCAATACCTCTAATGCTAAGCTAATTGTACAAGAAAGAACAAAAAGCCCCATACACAAGCAATGCATAAGTACAATATAATCTATTGCGGTTTTACATATACTGGAAATGGAGAGGAAACCATCCCAATACCACAGTGTGTAATTTGTCATGAAACACTTTCAAATCATTCAATGAAACCTTCTTTTTCAAATGCCATTTTGGCATCAATCATGGTGCTTTGAAACACAATCTGCTGGAATATTTTCAGAGAAAGCTATCAGATTTGTTATCAAAGAAAAACAAATAATTTCACTTGCAAGATGTCACATGAAGGCTCTGGAGGCATTAGTTTAAGAGTAACTAAGGTAAGAAAACCTCTCATGGTTGGTGAGTCATTAATATTACCCACAGCAATACATACTGTTAAAATAATGTTGGGGGACAAGGCAGTTTGTGTTTACTTAGTTTGTGAATGTGACTTTTCTTCTCTCAGCCAGGGATATATTCCAACCAATTTTGAAGGATTAGGGAGATGTGCTATTTCAAGCAGGACATTGCCCGCATCATTCTGATCATGCAACCCAAGTGATCTTCAAGATGTTCATCAACTTCTCTGGCTGTTGATTGCCAGGCTCAACGCCAAACCTTTCTCCCATAAAGCACCAGTAACGATGACTCTTGTCCAGCTGAGCCACCAAGTGCAATGTACATGATGCTCATCACCTTTATGATTAATTGCATGCAACAATTGGAGCCTATATTCTGCTAAAAGAGGGTACAGCAAGTACTGAAAGATGTTTCAGAACAATTCTGTAGACATTATATACAGGAGTATATCCTTGTACCAGTGATCATGTACTAAATACTATCTGTAGTATATGTAAATAAAATTTGCATCTCTTATGAAACTTTCTTCATGGTGCTCTTTTTTCATTTCCTAATAGTGTATTTACATTTTGCATTGCTGCATGATGATAAAAAAAAGACACTAATGAGCAACTCTGAAATTAATCCCCTATGCATAAATAACAATTATTATCACCCCCTTTCTTCATTCATTGGAAATGTCAAGATCTTACAATAATGTTACTTATTTTTGTATACCAGTTACATTTTCATTTTTATTTTCATTTATATTTTTTATATAAACAATTTTAATACATTACTGCTGATTTTGCAGGGTCATTAATTTCAACCTTGATATTCCAAATGATATGTCTTGGGCTTTCACAGCCGATGTTGTAATGAAAACAGTTAAAATCTTTCAGGATGTATTGCCATGGTCCATTGTTTAAAATACTACCAAAGCTTTCACCAACTTCTCTGGTTGGCATCATCAGTGCATGATGAACAATAACTGACTGCTGAAAAGATGACAGTATTGACCCATCTCTGTCTAGTTTTAGAAGGTCAATCTATATTATGTGTGTAGAGGAAGGGAAAGGGGGAAAGTTGTTTGTTTTTTAGAACCATTTTCACATGATACTTAGGTGATATCTGCCATCTCTGTTAAAGTTTTTGGGAAGTTTTTGTATTTTCAATGCTCCACCCTGGCAAGTTTGAAAAAGCCTTGTATTTTTGCAAACATCGCTGTTTTATTTAAGTACATGCCATACTGACACCTTTTCATCAGGCAGTTGTTCATCATCCATTGATGGTCCCAAATGCAGAAGTTGCTAAAAGCTATGGTAACATATTAAACCACGAACCATGGCAAAAAAGCCCAGAAGATTTTAACTGTTTTCATTGATTTTTCATAGTTTGGCTTAATAAAAACGTGAGCTTTGCTCTGGAGTTTAAAAATTTTTTTTTATCTGTCTGTAATATTGTTTGAAATAAAGTTATTTAAAAAATTAATAATATGTTTTCTTCCTTCCTGACAGATGAGGTGGACCGATTTACAAGCATTAATAGAAACCGTTTCAAGCCATCCGTAAATGAAGAAGTAAAGGACATTGTAAGACGAAATTTCACACGAGAAGTAGAATTCTACCAGTTTTGCCGACAACGTCTACACCGACAATATTTAGCTTTACGCCTACCATCTGCTGTTAGTGGAGCGTGACATTACAAACTGTTTACATTTTTAAGACTGTTTCACAACCAACAAACAGGGTTGGCACATGCACACATAGTCTTTTAACCCTTAAAGTTTTTACATTTAATGACTATTATTTTACACACATTTACACTCACCATAAATAAGACCATTGTTGTGTTGTTAGATTCATGAGTGAATAATGTACAAACAAATGACAAAGTGAAGTGCACTCAAGAAAGAAATAGTATTTTCAATCTAGTTCAGAATTTGGACACCAAAGACCAATTAATACATTAAGTTGTAAGGCTGTGCATATGGTCGTCCAATCTTTTTTTATTTTTCTAAGAACTATAGACAGTTAGAGACTTGAATACACATATTATAGTGTTTATATGTATTTTTGGAAATCTAGATAATGGAACAAAAGTGTTCAATGAGAAGTATCTTTTAAGTATATATTAAAAAGTTTGAAAAACAGCATTTTGATTCTGAATAGATGATTGGAATGTAAAAGGAGGATATTTTATATTTGTAAATATTATGCATTACGTATTTAATATCTGCCAATCTATCCAGAAAAATTGTAGTAGCTGTCTTTATATTCACTACTAGGTATGGTTACCTTAAAGCCTAATTTGTTAAAATGTGTATAGTAGCAGATTCCAAATGTACATTATAAGCAGCATAAAAAAAGGATGAAAGACTTTTCTTAGATGTCAGAGGAATGAGGTTCATTTATAATGCATGTTATCTATTCCCTGCAGTTTGGTACACACTATCAACAGTAGACACAACACTGTGTACATTATGTGCAAAATATCAGCAATGTTTTAATTTCTATCATTGCTCTATTGGAATTAAAAGCATAACATGAAATATCCTTGATACTATTTCACTTCCATCTGCATCATCATAAGAAAGAATAGATTACTGCTTTATTTAAAAATGAAAGCCTGTTACTTAGAAATGAATTCATTGAATTTTGTTTATGGATAAATGAAAATAAAAAATATATAAAAATGTATTAAATTATTATATATGTAACATATCTTCAAATGAATGAAAAACATGTCCTGATTGGGGTCTGCACTTTTGAAATTCCAAAGAATTCCATTATTCAAATGCCCTTATCTTCACAATAATTGTAAAAGTTCTTCCTACTTAATATAACAAATTATTATTAAGGAAATCACTCAAATTTTGCTAATTTTGTTCACTTAATTGGACGTGTTTCAAAGGCTGTTGCCTTCATCTTCAGCATGGTTACACTGTCTGCTTCCCCAGCATGGTATTAAGATGTCACTCTGTGTATTTTACAAACTTAGTGATAAGGTTACTATTATTTGGGAGATCAAAATAAACCAAATTTTCCTTGTTTTTGTTTATGAATATATTTTCCCACACTGTTAATTCTAGGTATTTGAAGAGATTTTAAGAGTTTTGGTTCTTTTGCCAGAAATGGTCTGCTATTGCTGATTTTTTCCAAACAATAGTAACAGTAGTAACCTCATCATTAAGTTCGTAAAATCCACAGAATAACATCTTAATACCATACTGGGAAGCAGCCAGTGGAACCATGCCAAAGATAAAGGCAACATCCTTTGAAACATGTCCAAGTAACTGGAACAAAATTAGTGAAATTTGAGTGATTCCCTCAATAATAATTTGTTATATTATACTATATTTCATTGTGAAAATTCCAGCTATTCAAAACTTCTTCCTACTTATTTAAGAAAAGGATTATAAAAGTTTTTATTTATATACCAATTTATTATGCAAAAGCTTAAGAAAGATAATGCCCATAAAAGCCTTTGGGCATAGTTCAAGCACAAATCTGATCGGAGTCAGCAACCCCTTTCTTTGTGGTTTGTGCATTATGTTTGCACATGTTCTTGCATGTGTATATTTTTAGCCTTATCATGTTCATTATCTTTTCTGTATTTTTTGTTCTATAAGGAAACTTTTATAATATAAAGATAGCAAAAACAAGTGAACAAATGCAGCTTCTTTAATTGGAAGATGCTTTACAATAAAAAAAAAGTGTATTAGACTAGTAAGGAGTAACATATTTAAATTAATAATGAAAATTATATTTCCTCATAGCAATGGTGAGCAGCCAGTCCCATCTCATCATATTTTATTTTAAATTTTCTGCTTTGAATAGTTATAATATGCCCATAAATATGCCAGTTAAGTATTTCCTTATCTTAATTCATATTCTGGCAGTTAGCTAGCTGGATTGGAGAGAAGCAAAAGTTCTACAAATTTATTAGAAGCTCCTAAAGACACTTGGCAACAGAAATTTTCTGATGTGGGTAAAAATTTTATTACTTCTGGGAGACTACTGTGATAACATAATTTTTCAGATTTTGTGATGGTTTCTGCAGGAGTTTCAATTAAAGGAAAAACTAAATACATTTTATTGAAAAGGGAATAAAGCTCAATGTGCAATAACAGTGTGAAGATGTTGTATCTCAAATATTTCCAATAGAAGATATTATCCCAAATCTTTATGCAAGATGAGTAAAATACCTATAGATAAACTGTGCTGATTTTATGGTACTAAATTTATAATAATCTAGATTTTAATCCTATGGACTATGTGTAAACAACTGCAATAGGCAGTTTACTACTAGACAAGAATTTGTGATACTGGCCAAGTGGTAAGCCAAAGGATGTGAGGGTAGTTGGTCACTTAAGTGTTCAAACACAATATCGACTTCTTTCTAATGTGAATTTATTTACAGAAGACTAATGAAAGAGATCACAAAACATGTAAGGCATTACATAAAAAAAACAAAATGTAAGGCATATGAGATACTTTGCTATAAAAAAATATGTTGTGTTGTGCTCTCAAAAGATTTTTTCTGGGGTCTTATATAGACCTTTGAGCAACCATGATGGCTTGAAGCAGACATATAAATAATTAAGAGTGTTTGGCTGTACTTCCAGATGGTCATAAATTGGAAGGCAGTAGTTGGATCTGGACATTAAATAAATATGTCAACTAATTTAGTTATTTCTGCTTGTTGTGAGATTAACCAAAAGGGTATGGGTGTCAGATCTCGTCTCTGTTCCCTAAAACACTTGAAATCGTAAATGTATCTTCTTCTTCTTCTTCTTCTTCTTCTTATTATTATTATTATTATTATTATTATTATTGAGTAGTGTTTAACGCCGTTTTACGCCTGAAAAAAATCCATCAATCTTGGCCGGGTTTGAACCCGCGATCTTGGGTTTAGAAGACAAGTATGGTTACCACTACACCACCTGGACCGACACCACATGCGGTGGACACTGGTGATACATGAGATGAAATGATATATTGGGAAAGGATTTTTTATTTTTATTAAAGGAAGGAAGCGTTCCTGGCCTAAATTTAGGGTACCTCCGCGGCATTTGCCATTTATGACTGAGGAAAACCTGGGAAAAAAAAATTTCAGACGGTCCTGACTGAGATTCGATCCCCCAGACCTCCTGCTCACGAGTCCGCGCTTTAACGACCTCGGCCACCCGTGGCGGTAAATGTATCTTTCGGAATGAAGTGTATATTAGAATAATAAACACACGAGAATTTTGGATTAGAAGGAAGAGTGCAAAATGTGGAGAGGTTAAAGGATTAATTAAAATATGCTCTGGGGTTTTGAGGGAAATGGATAGAGAACATGTGCAAAATATTGAGAGGATAAAAGGTCCTTCAAAACTTTGGGGAAACATGTATATGCTTGGATGAAGCAGTGGTGTAAGGTGTATGCGTCATTACACTGTTACTAACACACAAGACACGTCATACGTTTCTAGAGCTAAACTTGTACTGGCCTCTCCCCCGCTTCAAGTGTGAAAACGAGACGAGAATTGCAGAGCGCGGTCAGCTGTGGAAAAACTGCAAGTGGAGCGGTTTCGCGAAGGAAAAACCACGCAGTATAACACAACACTGCGCTTCCAGTTTGTACATAGAAACTTATACTTCCTCATTCTTTGATTCACAACAATTACTAAATTTGTAGTTTTCACTTATAATACACACAGACCGCTCCTCCATTTTGTTTTTAAGACGTTATGTACCCACACAGCACTGACTCACTATTCAACTAACTACTATGCGGTATGCACACTTCTTTTATTATTTCCGGAGGAACTTCCTAGGTGGCGTGTTCTGTTCTTGTGTTTTGAATATTTTATGGAGTGCAATATAAAGTAGGCGCAGAAGACGTATACCAGCTAATAATTGTATCGTATAACATAAGAAAGAAGTTTATACGCTATTTTTTTTTTGTACACCAGAATTATAAACGGATATTAAGATAAATAAAATTAATGTTAATGTTTGCTTTTTAATGAATTACTCTGAAACCTTCTTAAATTGCATTTATGGCGTCATTGTATCCATGAAAATTACTTAGTTTATTGTTAGGGAAACTGCATTTACGCTAGAAATTTTAGCCCAAACTAAAAACTTGAAATTGTCACTAATGCCGAGAAGATCTTATGATGCTTAGCAGAAGGAATGCTGCATTTTCATTAATTGAATGAGCATAAATAATTTAAGGATTTGTGAGAAACTTTAGTGTTGGCATATATTTCAGAACAGGTTATAATTAACATACTTTTTAAATTCATTTGATAGCTAATGTTAAGTTGAATTAATAATAGATTCTGTTTTCAGTAATGTATAAATTGTTTGCTTAAATTTTTCAAAACATAATATTCAGTTAATAGCAGCATTTTAGCCTTGAAAACAAGTTAATGAAGTAATTGTTACTGCTGGAATTTTATTCAACAAATTTCAACATTTTATTAACGATTTTCAGCAATAATAAAGATCGTATAATTCTGCTGTGCATAAAAACTTGTTATTGAATCGTACAGGTAATAAATTATATCATTCCAAACTGCTCTATCTTTCAACTCAAACCAGCTCTATGATTCAGATAATAAAAACTTGTTATTGTTATTGAATTGTACAGGTAATAAATTATATCATTCCAAACTGCTCTATCTTTTAACTCAAACCAGCTCTATGATTCAGATAATAAAATGCACCACCATCCTGGACATCTTACACTCCTCGCAGTAGCAATAAAGTTGAGATAAAAAAAACGCCTTTCAGCCTCCGACGTTGACATGGGAACGATAGGACTTTGAGTAGTTTCACACACTAACTAAAAGTTTTTTCAAGATTAGCTGTTTTGATGAACTAAAACAAACTCAACGCGCCCGGCGTATTTCTAAATTTATCTCACTCTACCTTTAGGGTTTTTCTTTTCTTTTCTTTTCAGGATAGTATACGCTTGTAAAGTAAATTTAAAATGTTCTTCAGAAACTTTGTTGTAACATTCTTTAAACTATTCCAACAGAAATGAAAACGTTGCAGAGATTTGAATCTGTTATTAACTAGCTGTATTATAACCTCACAAATCTCGTTGACCTCTTTCTTTACTCCTTGCCTAACATTCTAACCTTTTCTTGTTCCGAGGCGGCTCAAACACAAAACAAACATCAATATCCTTTCACTGCAGCTTGAAATACGAGTATATGCTCCAGAAAGTAAAAACGCAGAATACAAATTGGTGACAAATAGCGTATTACCCTCTCCCCAATATTCCTAGCTGACGTATGTAGGTATTAAACAGGATGTACCCAAGTACAGCATAAAATAGTTAACCTTGAGGCAACGTAATCATGTTACTGTAGCTAGGAAAGATTCAGGATAAATAGAAGCGTCCCAAATTGAGAAAATTAAATAAATTATAATAGTCCGGGAACAAGAATTTTAAATAAAGTTGAGTAGAAACGCCATTTTATATTTGATCTATTTGTTCCAAATATAGGCCGAAGTAGGTCCTGGTGATTTAGTGGTAATCGTACTTGCCCCAAGACCCAAGATCGCGGCTTCAATCCCGCTCAGAATCAATTGATTTTTTTCGGGCTTAAAAATCCAAAGTATGGCTTCCTTCAGCAGGGAAGCATAGTCGTGGGTCATAGATTTACATCCGATAAAGAACCTCAAGCCTGAAAGAAGAGGCCTGGGAGCAATCTATAGGTCCTTGTCTTGAATAATGTTTAACGCCCATTTCAACTACTGTGGGCATTACAGGCGGTGGATACTGATGATACATGAGAAGAAATGATCAATTGGGGAAGGATTTGTTATTTTTTTTAAAGGAATTGTTCCAATAATCTTAGAGTACCTCGCCTGCATTTGCCATGTATGAGAACTGGGGAAAGCCTGGGAGAAACCTCAGTCAGGGTGGATGATCCTAGTGGGAATCGAACCGCAGATCTCCCGCCCACTAGTCCGTGCCTTAACGACCTCGGCCACCCATGGCGGTAATCTTTATGTCCGTTTCATGCCCTGAATTGAATGGAAAGCTAATGACTTGAGACGTTAGAGTGAATAAACCAAATAAATACAGTTAGAAAGCATTGCTTACTTTTCCTTTAGCATTATAAAATGCAAGAATAAAGTCATGGGCAAGCATGGTTTCCAGAAAGATATTTAAAAAAAAAAACAAGAACATGACAAAGTAAGCACCAACAGGCAAAAATTACCACAGTATGTTTTCATTTTGTTTAGAACAATTTGGATGTGCATCTTTAGGGCTACATTGGTAACAGTTTTGCATATGTTGCACTCAATTCCAGATGTAGACAGGCGCATAATTATTTTCTCTTGCACAGACAGCCAGAATCTTTAAATTGCACACAGCATGCATGGACACATTTGTCTGTCCAGGGATCTTTGCATATTCTGCTCGAAAGCAAAGCTGGGTCATGACTATGGACTTAATAGCATGAAATTCCAGCACAAAAATGCCTTCACCCTACTATGGCGTTGTTTTTACAAAACACATCTAGTGGTTAACGGATGGAACGATGTTAATCAAGGGCAGTGTAAATACAATTCTCAAAGATGCACTAAAAAGTCAACATTCAAAAAGTATTTATTTTTAAGACATCTTTCTTTGCAAAACAACAAAACCGTCACGGGTGGCCGAGGTCGTTAAGACGCGGACTCGGGAGCGGGAGGTCTGGGGCTCGAATCCCGCCAGGACCGTCCTCCCTGATTGAGGTTTTTTCCAGGTTTTCCTCAGTCCTCATAAAGGGCAAATGCCGGGGAGGTACCCTAAACTTAGGCCTGGAACGTTTCCTTCCTTAAAAATAAATCCTTTCCCAATATATCATTCATATATCATCAGTGTCCATCGCCTGTAGTGCCTCTGTAGCAAAAACGGGCGTTAAACACTATTCATTCATATTTGCAAAACAACTAGAAAAATAGGCAAAGACAGGCTAAAATGGAACATCACTCATGTTCCACAAAGGAGTATGCGACTTTCAAGGCAACTAATTTATAATAAACTAACAATAATCTGCAAATTCAGACTCTCAAATTTTATTTTAAATTGATGCGGGCTCCAGAAAGAATAACTGAATCTCAATAATGTACAAATTAATAACAAACAAAATGCTAACTCAAAATTCCAGTATTTGATATGACGTAGAATGCAGAAACTTGAAAAGAAGGGCGTTTATGCATAGTGATTGACTAATGTAGGCTATCAGGGGAATAAATAGGCTCCATATAGCCATATGGAAATATTGGAAACAATGAAACTTTTATCATAAAAATGTAACGATAGATTCTGATAAGCCATTTTAAACCGACGCAAGCATCATATATCAAACAGAATCACTGAAAGACACAAAGACACAAATATGATAGCTCTACGATAGACTATCATAAGTTCCTGTAGGATCAAGTAGATTTACAGAGAGGACCCTCTTAATTGAATAAAAGATCCCTTTTTATTTCATTTATTATTTACAACTATCGCGTCGAAAAGGAAAACACTAATACATATAGCAAAGATAAGCTCCAAATTTGCTAATAAAAGAGTCGGGAATTATAAAAATTCCAACACAAACAAACATACTCGATGGGGAAAAGCAACGGCCGCAAACGGAATAAGGCAGATGTCACCGCGTGTAAAGTTAGTACTTTTGTTTTAGTATTAATATTTTTACTGAAATCATAACATGATATTGTATTTAAGCTGATAGTTTATTATTCCTAACCTCCATATTAGACATTGTTGAAAATGATGCCCCTCAAAGGCAATACTTCGCCGACATTTGTGTAGAAAATTCCTGTATTTCACCTAAATTTTCTTCCGTAAGAACACGGCGATTCGGAACACGTTTCGTCATTGAGAGTCCTGTCTATAGTAACATTTCACCAGTTAACGAACAGTTTCTCTATCTGGAACACACAGTTGGTAGGATGATTTATTGCGAATCGCTTTACCACTCATCTGCAAGAATCCGTTTTCATGTGTATATCGGGCATAAAAATAATTTTATGCAAACTATATTTTTGTAATGGCATACCTACGAAGAACAGTTTGTGCCCAATAAAAGTAATCACACAAGAACACACAACAACTCACTGACAAACCCTCTCTCAAACTTAACTACAAGCTGCTACATGTATTATGCGGCCTTGACGAATGGCTTTTCCCAGTATGCAGGCGCGGGTTGCCGGCCTGCAGCTCAAACAGCCTCATTGTATGTATTGCACATTAATGAAAATGTAGATGTTGGTATAAATTTACATGATAATGCTAATAATAATGATAACTCCTCTGGCCTAGAAATTAATTCTATGGGTTTCCCCCCTTCCATTTTATAAGTGATATTTAACGCCCGTAGGGACAATAGGTGATGATGCAGTAAATGAAATGACATATTGGGAAAGTTTTTTTTTTTTTTTTTTTTTTTTTTTTTTAAGGAAGGAAACGTTCTAGGCCTAAGTTTGGGGTACCTCCCCGGCATTTGGCATGTATGAGGACTGAGGAAATTCTGGAAAAGACCTCAGTCAGGGAGGACGGTCCAGGTGGGATTCGAACCCCATACCTGCCCTCACGATTTTATTTATTTGATTTATTTACGGACGCTCTTTAACATCTCAGGTTATCAGTGTCCCATTTAATTCAGGGCGTGAAATGTCCGACAAATTTTGCTCAGAGGCCTCTTCTTTCAGGCTTGAGGTTCTTTTTCGGGCCGTAAATGTGCGACACGGGACCCACGGCTTTACTTCCCTTCCGAAGGAAGCCATACTTAGGATTTTTACGCCCGAAAAAATCCATCGATCCTGGCCGGGACTGAGCCAGCGATCTTGGGTCAAGGAGCCAAGTATGGTTACCACTACACCATCAGGACTGACTCTCCTGCCGTTCACAATTCCGCGCCTTAACAACCTCGGCCACCGTGGCGTTTTTTGTTTATTTGTTTGTTTGTATTTTCACTAACGAGGATGAAGTTGATAAGACAATCTCAGTTTCAGAAATCAGACTTCTTGATTGGCTTTATTTACTGGCGTTCTTTAACATCTCAAGTCATCAGCGTCCCATTCTATTCAGGGCGTGTAACGGCCGATAAATTTTTCTCAGAGACCTCTTTTCTCAGGCTTGAGGTTCTTTATCGTTCCGTTAATCTACGACATGAGACCTACGGCTTTACTTCCCTTTCGAAAAAAACCATACTTAGGATTTTTATGCCCGAAAAATTCCAAGGACCCTGTCCGGGATCGAACCCGCGATCTTGGGTTTACGAGGCAAGTGTGGTTAGCATAAGGTAGTAGATTTTCTAAACACGTATGACATTCTAAATACACAGAAATATCAAAATCAGTTTTTATTCGCCAAATTTTTGACAATCTTGATAATGGTTTCAAAACTGCTGGAATATTCTTAAAATTGAGTAAGAAATTTGATTATGTCTCTCATGAGAAACTGATAAATAAACTGAAACTTTATGAAATTAGGAATGAAATGTGTAAAATATTACATATTTGAGTAATGGAAAGAGAGTGACAGAAATTGCTTATAAAGCAGGTGAAAAGAAAACCATATATGCATCGAAAGCTAAATTGGCTATGTAGGTGTGCGGCAGGGTTTTATGTTGGGATCTTTCTGATATATGTTAATGATTTACAGAAATCCACAACAAGCAAACTGCTGAGGACAACTCGATGATATGCCATAACAAATTCTTGATTCAGTGAGAAACTATCATTACAATTATCTTTAAAAGCAACATCTTATTATTTAATGATATGAATTTAAAAGTAAGCAAACGTAAGTTAATGATGTTGATCATTGTGAAATAGGAAGCATGATGTTGTAATCATATTAAATAATACAAAAATTGAAATTATAAATTGTTACAAAATTTTTGGAAATGTGTAAACTATAATTTGTCTTGAAATCCACACGTAGACTTTATACGTAAAAAAATAGTTTTGTATATAGACTTTACGGCATCTAGCACTGTATTTACATCATGAAGTTATGAAAACATACTCTGGAATGTTTATTCACTTTTACCTTATGGTATTGAATTATGGGGGAGTTAGTGTAAATAACATGAATAGAATATTGTTACTACAAAATAGGTGTTAAGGTGTATGTATAAGTTAAAGCAGAGAGACTCCTGTAGGGATATTTTTATAATTAACAGATTATTTACAGTTGTTGCATTGTACATATTTACACCGAAGGTAACGAAAATGTATATACACTTTCACAGTAGATATCTATTTAATATTTTACAAAGTTGACCGAAAAACAACAGTAATGTGCAGTATGATGTTCTGTAAACAGATGTGACTCACATACATTATGATAGCGTTGCTACCTGACAGGTAGATCAACAATGAACAAATGAAGCCAAGGTTATCGTATGATGCTCTGTAAACAGACGTGACTCACATTACGTTATGCTAGCTTTGCTATAACAAAATGTAGTCAAGATTATCATTTGAACAGTGGAAAGCAATTTTGAAGTGGTATTGAAAAACCGAGAATGTTGTTGAAGTTCAAAGGTAATGGAGACGTGTGTACAGAACAGAACCGTCATGCGAGTAACAATTGCACGTATTCAAGACAAATTTGAGACTCGTGGTACCGTATGCGATGTTCACAAGGGCAGATCTGGGAGACTTCGCACAGCAACAAGCCCTGCGTCCTCGGCTATAGTTGTGGAGCGTTTTGAACACTCACCGCAGAAATCTACAGAACAATGTGCACGTGAGACTGGGATTAGTACAACTATCGTAGGTTGTATTATTAAACAGCAAAGTTGAAATTTTTCATTCCAAGATTTTGCATGCATTAAATGAAGATGACCCTGATCGGAGAATGCAGTACTGTGAGTGATTTCGGAACATGGTGCAAGAAGATGAGGCCTTCATAGGGAAAGTTGTTAGGTTCGATTAAGGTGAACGGGACTATTAACCGCATAACTGTGTCTGCTGGTGTGCAAACAATCGACATGCTATTTTGGAAAAGGCTGTTAATTTATCTGAAATTAATGTTTTATTAGGGTTGTCACTTAGAGGTCTGATTGAACCATTCTTTTTTAAAGGAACAGTAATGGCCCAGTGTACCTGAACATGATCTGCACATCCGCCTTGCTTGACATTAATACACTCTACGGAAATGAGAAATTTTACTTCCAATAGGATGGTGCACCACCACATTACAGCCGAGACGTACGTGCTAAGGTACTTGATGACAATCTTCCAAGGCACTGGATAGCATGAAGAGGTCCGATTGAGTTTCCACCGCGTTTTCCGGATCTAACTCTGTTGGACTTCTACCAATGGGGAACACTTAAGAAGATCGTATACCGTAGAAAAACAGCTACACCGGCAGCAGTTCGGGAAGACATTGAAACGGCATGTGCTGCAATCGCTGAGGACACTTTCGCAAACTTTGCTCAATCAGTAGTTCAACGTACTCAGAAGTATATCGACACCGATATTGGGCATTTTGAGCAACTGTTGAAACTGTAAAAGACTAAGATGGTTAGTGCTCATCATTTTCTGTTTGTGTGAATTCAGTTTTGTCATATTAAAACACTTTTTTTTTTTTTTTTTTGCTTACGTGTGTATACATATTTTTGGGGCACCCTCTGTATATTGAACTAGAGAAGCAGAAATACATGAAACACTTACGAGGATAGGACCATTAGTTTCCGGCTTCGCCCATAAGGATTATTACCGTCACAAAAACCTTGTTTGGTGTCATATCTTATCTGTTAAGTAAATAATTACAGCTGTAACTTCCGCTTCGTTGTGTTCAGTTGTTAAGATATAATTACATAAAAAGGCTATGTGTAGAAGATTGTGGCATGTTCAAAAATGCAGTTTCGAGCTGTTATTAGGCTCTTCACAAAAGAAGGACTTACTCCAAATGAAATTAAGCAGCGATTGCACGTTGTATAAGGGGAAGCATCCCCCTCATATTCTACCGTAAAAGAATGAACCAAACTTTTTCGAATAGGTCGAGAAAGAATTAAAGACGAAGAGCGTGCAAGTTGGCCCTTAGAGGTCCTCACTCCTGAAAACGTCGCTCTTGTGGAAGGAGAAATTATGGAAGACTGGCGGCTCAAAATTACAGAAATAGCGGCAAGGTTGGACCTTTCTAAAACAACAGTACTTCGAATTATTCATGAACATTTCAACATGAATAAGGTTAGTGCAAGATGGGTGCTTAGACTTCTTTTCTCAGTCCAAAAGCAGCAACGAGTCATCTGTTGTCAGGCATTTTTGAAGCTCTGCCGTGGCAACGAGAGAGAAGTTCTGCAAACCATTGTTACAGGAGATGAAACTGTGGTCCTGTACTATGATGCTTTGTCCAAAAGAGAATCAATGGAGTGGCTAAACCTGGCGAAGCACCGCCTCTAAAGGCCAAGGTCACTCAGTCAACTAAGAAGATCATGGCCACAATTTTTTGGCACTGTGAAGGAATGCTCTTCATTGATTTCAAGGAGAGGAACACCACAGTAAATGGGGAGTACTATGCTGGCCTAATGAACAGACTACGTGTTTCCATCAAAGAGAAAAGGCGAGGAAAGCTGAGTGGTGGTGTGCGCCTTCTTCACGACAACGCGCCTGTGAACACAACTCTTGTTACAAAGGAAGCTGTGAAGAAATGTGGTTTCAAGGAGATCGACCATCCATCCTACAGCCCAGATCTAGCTCTCAGTGACTATTTCCTCTTCTCAAAACTCAAGAAGGACCTTCGAGGAAGGAAATTTAATTGTGACTAGGTGATGGACATTGTTTATGCCCATTTTGCTGTCAAGACTTATGAATATTTTTTGATTGAAATGTTAATTCAAAGATATGAGAAGTGTATTGAAATAAAGACTTACTATATTGAAAAGTGAAATATATTTTTTGTCTTTATTTTACCTACAAAATGGTTAGGCCGGAAATTTATGAACCTCCCTCGTTAAAACTCACACCTAATTTCGAAATATTTTGAACAGCTCGTCTTCTTCTTAAAAGGTAGAAGACAAATGAAGATGGTAAAAATAAATATTGAATCCCAAAGGTAACGTAATGCGTGGAAACAGATCGGTACGTCACGGACTCCTGAGCGGAAGGCCTGGGGTTCAATACCCGCCAGAACTGTTCTCCCTGAATAAAAATTGTTCCATGTTTTCCTCAGTCCTCATAAATGGCAAATGTCCTAAACTTATTCCTGAAAATTTTTCTTTTCCTTTAAAAAAATACACTTTCCTAATATATCATTTCATCTCACGTATTATTAGTGCCCACCTCCTGTGATGCCTCAGTAAAAAAAAAAAAAAAAAAAAAAAAAAGTTTTTGACACTATTAAAGAAAAAAAAATAGATCATGAGAAACAAATATGAGGATAAATTACATCTATAGTTTAAATAAATCTTTTTTTCTTGAAAATGGATTTCATGTATAGCAGGCCACTAATTTCTTCATAGAAAGGCAAATATTCGTTTAGGATGTACTGCAGGACTTTTTTGATACCTTCAACCTTCTTATGACATATTGAAACTTTTTCTGAGTGCACTTGCTTTTCTGGCAGTGGAGGCGTTTTTAGAGAACCTTTTATACACTGCAAATATTAATGATTATAACATTTCAATGAACGTAATATTTAAACTTCACCAGATGCACATCTCAAATAATTGAAAATTGAAGATACTGTTTCTTATTCATTGTTTTGCCTTATGAGCGTTTTGATTGTTTATTTCCTCTTACCTCTAATCATCGCCAATATTTTTTGTGGTATATGCTAAACCTTTTATCGTTGCAGTCTTAATTTCATAAGAATCTTAGTATCTTCCGTCCTTCTTTATTTTCTTCACCAAAATATCTGAAGAATTACGCCCTGAAGCACTCATTTTGCATTAGTTTTGTAAAAAACTGGTTTCTCGTGATATGCAAAATATTAAACAAATACCGGCACAGTATTTCATAAACTATCAACAGCACACACAAAATCATAGAATCTATAAATGACATGGATGTTATTTTAGGTTATGATTGCAAGATCCTAGGCAATAACTACAATACTGTCATCTGCCTTTAGTCCAGTTTATTCCGAAAATAAGTTAAATCCTGGACATGGCACATTTTCAAACTAAATAGACATTTCTTGGTAGATTATTTTTATTCAGTAAGAGCAGATGATTTATTTTCCACCTAGAAGATGGATTCACTTGGAAGAATGCACTAGCGAGGAAAACATAACCTGAAAGAATAGTGGAAATGGCTGGTTTTCGGTCCTGTTGGTTTAATTACCACCATGCATTACGGAACCGCTCAATTACTTTTCATCAGCTAAATCACACACATCAACATACCCAGCGATACAATTTCTTGCTTTCCAGATGTGTGCACGCAACGAATTGCGACGTACAACTATTTCAACTAAACTTTTAGAAAATAGTGTAGCATTTACCCATGAGGTAACACTTTGCTAAGAACTGCATGCTTGTAAAAAGCACCTTGCTGTTTCCAGAGTAAATCGCCCTAACCTTGGGTTTCCTAGTACAGAAGTTGCTCTCCTAGAAACCAGTTTGTAGATTCCATTCGCTTGGAGCTATATGTATAAGTGCATAAACACTGCAGGATGCAATTATTATTATTATTATTATTATTATTATTATTATTATTATTAATGCTAATAATAATCTACCGGACCAGCAACTGGCTGCATAAAAGTGTGAGAACATTCTCGCTTTCCTTTTGGTTCACTACACTTACAACATTTATTTATTTCATTTTAGTTTAGTCTAATTTATTATGTTTTTACATTTTTGTCTGACATTTATCCTTAAAATATACTTCTGCAGAAAAAATTGACTTCTGTATACTCTTACGAGGGTAGATTCATAAATTTCCTGCCTAACCTTTTCCTAGGTATGATAAAGACAAAAACTATATTTCACTTTTCAATATAGTTACCCTTTATTACAATACACTTCTGACATCTTTGAATTAATATTTCACTTCCCTCCAAATAGTCAGAAATCTTGTCTGCAAAATGGGCATAAACAGCATCGATCACTTCTACGTCACACTTAAATTTTCTTCCTCGAAGGTCCTTCTTGAGTTTTGAAAAGAGGAAATAGTCACTGGAGCTAGATCTGGGCTGTCGATCTCCTTGAAGCCACATTTCTTCACAGGTTCCTTTGCAACAAGAGTTGTGTGCACAGGCGCGTTGTCGTGAAGAAGGCGCACACCATCATTCAGCTTTCCTCGCCTTTTCTCTTTGATAGAAGCATGTAATCTGTGCAGTAGGCCAGCATAGTACTTTCCCATTTACTGTGGTGTTCCTCCCCTTGAAGTCAATGAAAAGTATTCCTTCACAGTCCCAAAAGAATATGGCCGTGATCTTCTTGGTTGACTGAGTAACCTGCTTCGCCAGGCTTAGGCCACTACATTGATTCTCTTTTGAACAAGAGATTATAGTAAAGGAACATAGTTTCATCTTCTGTAATAATGGTTTACAGAACTTCTCCCTCTTTCCCACGGCAGAGCGCCAAAAATGCATGTATTATTATTATTATTTTATTATTATTATTATTATTATTATTATTATTATTATTATTATTATCATCATCATCATCATTATTATTATCAGCATCATCATTATCATTATCATTATTATTATTATTGTTATTATCAGCATCATCATTATCATTATCATTATTATTATTATTATTATTATTATTATTATCTTTTTTTTTAAACGGAATGGGAGATTAGGGAATGCGAGTTGATAGGGGCGGGTAAATCACTGTAATTTTTATCAAGCATTGTTTTGTTGGGGTTTGCAATTAATTAATACACACACGCGCACGCGCTAACCTTAAAACTAACCTCGGGTAAATCTTAGAAACCGGTGAACTCTGTGGTTTGTTGCGGCTCGCTACGGTCTGACGGCTTACGCTCATCTCCTCTTCGTAAATATAAATTGATTAAGGTGGTAAATCACTGTAATTATGGCAAATCTGCTTTAACTCCGGAGAAAAAAAAAACTCCAGCTTGTGAGGATTCGTAACCACTACCTTCATAACATTAACATGACGCTCTAACAGTCTGAGCTATCATGCCGTGGTGCTCAAGAGCCTTATTATCTAACTGTATCTCTGAAAGTTACATCACCCTCATACTCGGGACTGGAACTTTAGAAGCTCCCAAGCTCCGAAAGTCACTCTACGGATAAGGAAAAATCTGTATCCATAGACTTATTTTAACATATCACAATGCAGAAAGTGGAATTGCCAACGCAAAATGTAAAACATCCCTAAACGTCTTAAGAGATGTTCCTTTACCCCATCCTTACCCTATGCTTTTAGGAATTAACAGACTGCTTGCTAAAATTATAGATATGTTTCTATGGATGTAATTCTAGCTCAGACCCCGCCCCCGTTTTCCTGAAAGTTTTCAATCCATAATATTTCTATATAAGTTTGGATACTGGTTTACTTTATTTTTGTGTTGGATAACCTGCCGGATAACCTGTTTAAACAACAAATTAAATATTGGTTCAAGAAGTAAAATTTGAAAATTTGTAAGGATAAAATAAAAAAAAAAATATGCATGGGTATTTCGTAGGTAAATGTGAAATGACGATGGACTTTGTGTGATAAAAATGATTAAGTTAGCGCTCTGACGTATTCAATTCGATCTCAATGTGGATTAAATTCATTCCATTTCCTATTTTTAGTACGATAGAAATTGGTTCCTTAAATTCCCGTTTACATGCACCTTTTCAATTCAGAAAGCATAGGTATTAAAATCGATTTGAGGCGACATGTAAACATGAAGTTCGTAGAGAATGAAAACATTACTGTTGACTTACTACCGGCAGATTTCAGGATGAATTGCTATTTGTTAAAAAGATTAATTAGAATACAAGCTGTATCATGAGTTCATTTCATCTCTGTATTTGCTTTTAACAGCTGAAGAAAAGAAGAAACATCAGTCAGGTGTCAACTGTTCCGAGAAAGCGATGTATTGACACGTCGCTCGTGCTTTCGTTGCTGACATAGAACAGGTTAAGCATTCCATTCCATTGTGTAGCAAAGACCTGCAAAGCTGATGTAACACTTGCTGCCGTGCCTTGAGATCCTACTCAAACATAAAACATCATCTGCATGCAACGCCGTTTATTACCTATGGTCCTGCACGAAGTTATCTCCTTGCAGTGTTGGTATATGTGAATGACGGATAAAGAATAAAACATTATCTTATATAAAGACGTTTATAAGATATATATCTTATAAACGTCTTCTTCTTCTTCTTTTTGTTCTTCTTCTTCTTCTTCTTCTTCTTCTTCTTCTTCTTCTTCTTCCACAAGGTATAGGCCTATCGACCTGTTCCATCCTCAAATCACCCCATCTTGTTCTTGGTCTTCCTACTTGGCGATATCCGCTACGTTTATAATTTAATAAAATTTTTGGTATCCGTTTCTCTTTCATTCTTAATATATGTTGATACCAATTATTCTTATTTTCTTTTAAATTTTATTTATATAACTCTTTTCGAGTTTCTTCATTTCTTTTGTTTATCTAGAAGAGTAAATCCCGCTACTGCTCTTAAAAATCTCATCTCTGCCTTTTTATTCTTTTCCTGTCTGTCCTATTCATAGTCCAGTTTTCACTTCCATATGTTGCCATTGGCACTGTCATTACTTTGTGTTGCTTTTGACGTCTTGATCTTTAATGTTCTCCTTATAGTTCCATTCGTTTGACTTAATTTGTTTAGTTTTATATTCATATCTTCATTTTCACTGTATGATACATTAAAGGCTAGATAGTTAAAACCAGAGACTTGTTCTATTTCTTCATTAATAAATATCTTAAAACTTACACGATTGTTCTCTTTAAAAGTCATTGATTTTGTCTAGGTTTTTGAAATATTTTAATTACATGTCTCCATGATATCTTTCAGGTTAATAACATTTCTCTGTAAACCATCTTCCGTTTCCTCAAAAATAGCTTAATCGTCAGCAAATAAAATTGTTTTCAATTTATATTTATTAATTTGAATAACCCCAGTAGAATAGATTTTCCACTCTTTAAGTGCATCGTCTAAATAATATAAAGGGCATCCCTATTTGACGCCTTGGTTTATTTCTTCTGTTTTGTTTTCAGTTCTAACGCCATGGAATTTAAGCATGGTGGTACATTCATTCGAGATGATGAGCGCTCAGGGAGTCCCAAAACTATTACGATATACCAGATTGTTACAAAAATTCACAATGCCATACTTAATAATCGCCGATTGAGTTGGCTGACATTACAAACACCTCAATAGGCCGTGTCCGCTACATTTTACACGATGTTTTGGTATGAGAAAGCGTTCCTTTCCTTGGGTGCTCGTTTGTTAACAATGGACCAAACATGTACTCCAATTAACATTCCGCAAGAGTGTTTAGATTTGTTTAAACGCAATTCCAGTGAGTTCCTCCTAAGTTTCATAACGGCAGATGAAACGTGGACTCGTCATTATACGCCAGAGATGAAGGAGCAGTCCAAACAAACCAAAGAAAGCAAGGTACCTCTAGAAGGGCAGAACCATCACCAGGGAGTATTACGCTTCACTACTGGACCAACTGAACACCTTGCGAAAAAGAAAGTTCTCTTTCATCACGATAATGCGCCTCACACACATCTGGGATTGTTGTTGTAGAACTGCATGGCCTTCACTTCCAAGTGTTTCCACATCCGCCATAATCGCCGGATTTGACTCCCAGCGATTATTTTTTTTTTTTATTCCCAAACCTGAAGAAATGGCTGGGTGGAAGAAGATTCGTATCAAATGATAAGGTTGAGGCTAAGACAGACACTTATTTTTCCCAATTGAACAAATCTTATTTTACTGAAGATATTAAAACTTGGAAAGTCATTGGACTAAATGTATTGATTTACAAGTTGATTATGTTGAAAAATAAAATGAATACTTTTCTTAAATCTTGTGTTGTTTGTTCAGGCCGAGAACTTTTAGAACGCTACTGGTACCTTTTTATTCCTAATGGAACTGAAAACTCTACTTATGGTAATGTCAGAGATACCATGTAACTCGCAGTTCACAGAGCTCACACCAGAGCCCAATACTGGAATCTACTGCGTGGCCCCTAAAATATCAGCCTGGACATGGTCAGCTAGCCTGGAGCTTGCATGTGTTCATGGGGGCCAGTTTTTCGTGGGTCATTCTGTATTACGCCATTTCCGCTCTCTGTGGCTTAAGATATTCAAAGTTAATAAATCAAAATTAAGAGTGTGATGAAAGTAAAACATCAAGACTTACTTTTCACCAGAATATACGAAATATAAAAACTACTAATTTAATGAGAAGCCCTTTCTCTATAATACATAAAAGAGGTTCATATAGTGCTGTAGAACCATATAACATTGGTAAACAAGGTTTCTATAGAAGTTGTGAAAATATTTGAACTTATTAAGTTTATTATATAGAATTTAAAAAATGTGCATGAAACATCAATTTTGATGTTTCATCAATCAATCAATTTTGAGTATCTAAACATTTGTTCTTCAGAAAGCTCAAATTCAGTGACATCATGTTACGTGCTTTTAAATATATTGCTACACTATTGATCTTTAAAGCCATGTGCCTGACTGGGCATCTACCTACGTGTTCAAGATTGAGAAAATGTGCCTAGATGTGGAACGGCGATACATGAAAACAACATTAAAATGACTTTGGAAGACAAACTGGTCGTCGTCATAGCAGATGAGCCTTCAGGTAGGGAAGGCAGATGTATCTTCGCTGTGCTCTTCAGAACGATGCTATCAGGTAAAACTTAGCATCTGACACATGTCAGTTTTCTTGATGTCGGCAAATGGTACAACCTTAACAGAGCTATTATCCTTGAAGAGCCTTGAAAGATTACAACATTAAGTTCGATAACGCTTGGATTTGGTTTAGATTCAGCTACATATATGGTAACATGTTTTCGGGCTTTAAGAACTTGTTGAAGATCATTTGTTACAATTTCAATGTTTCGTACACAAACTAAACTTGATAAAAGATATCATTTTGAAAGCGATGTCAGAATTTAATACCTTTTTGTCCAAGTAAGCTTGCCCTTTTGCACTTTAAAAAAATGAAAAATAGTATTAAAATTATCTTCGGGAAAAGTGGTCAGATCTAGCCTCTGTTCTGTTTCCTGGCCCAGTTATAACACACTGGGATTCACAGTTTTCAGTACTCTGAAGAATCAGCCCTGGGTTCAGAAGCGATGCAAAACGTATGGAAGAAGGCTAGAACAAGGCTAGAGCATATCACCAGGCAGGAAATCGAGGCAGAATGTAACACGAAAGTCTCCTTGAGCCTATCTATGAGGATAAGGATGAGGAATGAATACATATTCTGGCAGAATGTGTACACACACAGTATAAATTTTGACAGTTTTCAAATTAACACAAATTGACTAATAGGATAGGAAATGTGGTGACTGAGAATGATAATGTAAAAGATTCAAATATAACCAATTTAGGCAAGCTTCAAACATGATTAGGTTAGAATAAGAATGAAACAGTGTTCAAAAATAGTATTAAGGATAACATGTAACAATGAAATGATAGCAATGCATGTAGTCCTACTAATTATTATAGTAATGGAGCATGCAGTAAATAAAGAAGATATTTAAAAAACACACACACACACAAACCGCTGTTTCTTGAAAACTTTTTAAGGCAATTAGAGAACGACTGGTATGCTGGGACCTGTTTGCAAATTATGCCAATTGGTTGAAAATGGGCATTTTCCTATTCAAAGAGCGCGGAGCTAGAAGCAATTTATTTTTCTGGTTAGAACGCAATAACTAGTGTAATTATAAATAATATGTTTCCATTCCTGTATCCGTAAATATCGTTCTTCCCATTTTCAATGTTTAAATATTTATTATTAATATTGTATTATTATTTGTTCCTCTTATTATTATGTGTCATATTTAAGCATGTACGGTCTGCGACCCACGCATAAAGTATATTTGTAATATGTACATATAATTTTTTTAACGATAAAGGTACACCTACTACTACTATTTTCACAGCGTAGTATATTTAGACAAATACTTCTTGGCTTTGAAGACTTCTTCCTGACAGTTGAAGAAAACATGTTAAATAGTTTTTCCTTCATTGTAAATATTTTCAAAAAAGATATTAATTCTATGGCAGCAGATATTCAATATAAATTTGTCAGTGAAGTATCAGAGCAAATTAGAAAATTAACAACACAACTTGAAGGATGTGCATTTGCCCATAAATTATGGTATGAACTTAAATCTTGAAATTTAGGATCAGGGAGATATTTTACTGGGTGTTTGCCAGCTAACACATACGAATCTTAAAGCATTTCTCCAATGAAAACGATTACAGTAAAGTTTATTGTCTGTGTGAAAAAGTGTCAAGTAAAACTGCCTAAACATATGGTATAAAATTAATTAGATAATATGCTCTCTTCAATCCAGGGGTGGCTGGTCAGAGCTGTGATGTAAATCTTTAGAAAAAGCTAACGTACAAGCAAACAGTTATTTTAATATTCTAAATACAGATAATTTTATATTCTTATGGATATTTTTACAAAAATCTTAGAGTACGTTTTGAAGATAAAGATAATTCGAGAGGAGTTTTCCTCCAAATGTTACTAGCACTGAAATTGAAATTTCCAAATTTCGCTGAAGCAACCAGCATAACAAAGAGCATCGATATAAAACGATTTTTAGCAAGTACAATTCAATTGTCACACACAGATGAAACAGATAAAGAGGAACGCAATATTGTAATTTGTTCTATGTTAAACTTCCAGTTATTTCAGGTTAATTGAAAAAGGAGATATTTAACACAAGTATATATTTAAACATATCGTGCATGTGAAGTGACTGCTTTCAAAGGATTCTGATTTAATAGATTGAATTAATAATCTATGACTATTCCTATGTGGTTGCATAAATATAATTTCTGTTTATTTGCTTGTAACAAGAAATATTAAAATGAGAAATCTATAAAATGCAAAGTTAATTTTCCACCATATACTTATACTTTTAAACGAGCCAATTTTCACTAAAAAGCTTTAAAAAAAAAAAAAAAAAAAAAAAAAAAAAACCTAAATGCTGACATAAAAACCCTATAAAGTGCTAAACGGTTCTCTTTCTTGTTTTTAAAAACGCGATTTTTTAATTTTAATATGCTAAAATCTACCATCTATAATGATAAGTAACTGTTGTGTACGAAATGTTACTAAAGTGTTTTAGTTACCTTTTTTGGGGGAGGGGGGCCACGCTATACTTTCTAATGGAAAGGAAAACTTTCCCTAAGATAGCAGATCGTGTGCCCCGAAGGCTAAGGTTAGCCCAAAGAATACTTTCCATTACTGTTCAGAATACTTATTTATAACTAGCGAAAGGTTGAATTACTTTTCCGGAGACATTTGTTACCTTTAATACGCTAAATGTAGCGTGGCAACCTTTTTAAGCATAAAAATATCATTCTTATTTTCAAAAACCAACATGTTCAGGTACGAATATTCCGAAAGAAGTGAGCAACTTATGTACACACTAATATGCAGAATTATTATTATTTTGAGAAACATGTATGGATGGATGTTAAATATGACATATGAACTGCAACAAAAGTACGTGCCAACGCATATTAGACGGACATTTTGAATACCTCTTATTCTAATGGTTATACGAGGTGATATCCACAATATTCGGGACTGGTGCTGCCATCTCGACAGTAGTGGGAGTAGAGTTTTTTACCGCTAGGTGGCAACCCTAGCACATCTGATGAGTGAGTGTTTAAAGTTTCATGCAGCTGGGTAGATATGTTGAGATTCTACAGTACTTTTCATGATATTCTGTGTGTAGTGTGTGGCGATTTTACGATGGATCCAAGATTAGAACATGAGAATGTGCATCAAATTCTGTGCAAATCTTGGGATTTCTACGGAGACCCTTGCAATGATTCAACATGTGTTTGGGGGACAAAGCATGAGCCGTACACTTAAGTTTGAGTGGCATGCTCGATTCAAGGCCGGCCATACAGCTATTGAAGACGATGCTCACAACAGTAGGCCCATCAGCTGCATAACGCCTGACATTGTTGCCAAAGTTCAACACCTCGTTCGTGAGGATCGACGTTGAGCCATTGAAGACCTTGCTCATGAAGTGGGAATTGGTTTTGGGACATGCCAACGAATTTTAACTGATGAATTTGGCATGCATCGTGTCGTCCCAAATTTATGCCAAGGATCCTGACTGCTGATCAGAAGACGCAGCGTGTTGAAGTTTGCACGGAGCTTCGTCAGGCCGTATCCGATGACCCAACCTTCTTGTCCAGGGTCATCACCGGCGACGAGAGCTGGATGTACGCTTATGACCCTGAGACAAAACAACAATCCTCTCAGTGGAAGAGCCCAAACTCACCAAGACCAAAAAAAAGCGAGACAAGTGAAGAGCAAAATCAAGAGCATGCTCTCGTTTTCTTTGATACCAAGGGGATTGTGCACAAAGAATTCGTCCCACTAAATTAAACAGTGAATTCCACGTACTACTGTGACGTTTTCCCACGGCTCCATGAAAATGTGCGGAGACGACGGTCGGAATTTTGGCGACAATGGAACTGGTTGTTGCATCACGATAATGCGCCCTGTCTCAATTCCTTGTTCACCAGGAGCTTTTTGATGAAAAACAACAAGACGGTTGTTCCCCACCCACCATACTCGCCTGATTTGGCACCCTGCGACTTCGCTCTATTCCCAAAACTGAAAATCAAGTTGAAAGAACGTTGGTTCGACACAATTGAGAGGATTCAAGAAGAAACGCTGTCTGTGCTAAATACCCTCAAAGAACATGACTTCCAAGATGCACTTGGAAAACGGCAGAATCGCTAGGACCGGTGTATATGTGTGCAAGGGAACTACTTCGAGGGTAACGGCGGTCATTAGTCTCAAAGTAAGTTTTTGACCAGATGGCAGCACCAGTTCCGAATATTCTGGATACCACCTCGTATTCATATACGTAAAGAGTGAAAAAACAAACAAACAAAAATGTAACTATTGCTCTAAAGTTTAAATAAATATGAAACATGTTATTCTTTTTATTAAAATGGCATCCCTACATAGGATATGCATTTTAATTGTGCATTTATAAGCAATCGACCTTACTGTTTGTAAAGCTAATAGCCTTAAGCCTGGGAAAAAAGTGGAGAGGTTATAATAGGGTATTTTAGGCTATGGGCCATGGATTTATGCGTTTGGTCTGGCCGTCGCACTGTTAATCGTTCGGTCGCGCAATCAGTATATATATATATATATATTTTTTTTCTTTTCATTTGAGGGCACTTTTTTTTGGGAGGGGGGGGGGTCCCTCCGTTTCGTAGCATGTTTGAAATATGGCAAATCTGTAATGTAAATTTAAATTTGTACTCACCTATTTTCCCTGACCATTGCCTCCTTAAAGTACCGTAAACGAGAATTCGCCCCTGTTATGTATAATTGATATTGGTTAAAAAAAAATTCTTCCTTGTTTTTCAAGCCTTCTTCTTTCTTCCTGTCCCTCCATTTTACTGCTTCATTTTTAGCAATCATAAATACGTTTTTTATTTTAAGATATCTATAAATGCGAAGACTAGTGAATGCAAGTTATAAAATTCATGCTGCAGTTCATTATGGTAAAATTTTGCCGCGGGTTCTAATTGCGGTGTTTTCCAAAAGTCAGGAGAGCAGATAGACGACTCACCTGTATAGTTTTACGAGCAAAATCGGAAGTTTCAAAACATTCAGAAATGTCAAGGCTTGTGATACTCTCTGCGATACTTCTGCTGCTGGTAAATGGGAAAGACCAAAAATAGTTCGTATTTACTAATAAATTTTACACCATTTGTTTCGAAACTCTTGATTTAGCGATATTTTCTTTAATTTTCGCAATGCAAATCGGTCCTAAACGAAGTTTACATCCTTTTAATTCAGCACACTGGGAAAAATATTTCAGACAGCATTGTGTTTTGTTTATTTACGGACGCTCTTTAACATCTCAGGTCATCAGCGTACAGCATTGTGTGCTGCTATTCCGAAATGTAACAACTACATCGTTGTGATTAGATGCTGTCTACATATATCGAAGCACAATCGCAGTTCTTGAGTTTAAATTCACAGAAGTGCCACGAAATTAACGACATCGCTGGCCTTATGGACTTTACAGTTTTGCTGCAGAAGTTACTTAAAGGTTCATGGAAAGCCCCATAAAATCTAATTAACTCTAGATGTCTGCTTGAGCTATTATTACTCTGCTTTATTTAATTTTAATAGTTTATATGAACTGTTCAAATCTTACAGTTAATGAGCAAAACATACAATACCTCATCTAGCCAGGTATATCTAAAAAGATACAAATGTCCGTATATGTAGACTACTGAACAAAATTTATAAAATTATATCAATTTATGGCAATGTGATGAACACATTATTGCAGCCAGTTAAATTACAAAGCAAATATTTTTATTGTTATAAATAGAAGTTCGTAGTCGTAAGTACCAAGTCGTATATTAAAGTTGGGTTATGAATATAGCAAATGTCAACAATATTATGTTCACGTGTTTTATTTCGTTTTTACCCACGAGGGAGACTCTACAAACCATCTTTAGTGGCAGTCAGTGCCTATATACGAGGGTAGGTCCATAAGTTGCTGGCCTAAACTTTTCAATATACGATAAAGACAAGAACTATATTTCACTTTTCAATATAGTTACCCCTTATTGCAATGCACTTCTCACATTTTGAATTAACATTTCAACCCCCCCCCCCCCCGAAATAGAAAGAAGTCTTGTCTACAAAATGGGCATAAACAGCATTCATTACTTCTTTGTCACACTAAATTTCCTTCCTCCAAGATACTTCTTGAGTTTTGAGAAGAGGGAATAGTCACCGGGAACTAGATCTGGGTTGTAGGCTGGATGGTCGATCTCCTTGAAGCCACATTTCTTCACAGCTTCCTTTACATCAAGAGCTGTGTGTACAGGCGCATTGTCGTGAAAAAGGCACTTACCACCACTCTACTTTCCTCACCTTTTCTCTTTGGTGGAAGCACGCAGTCTGTACAGTAGGTCAGCATAGTAACTCCCCACTTACTGTGGTGTTCCTCTCCTTGAAGTCAATGAAGAGTATTCCTTCACAGTTTCAAAAGATTGAATCTTGTTGATTAACTGAGTGACTTGGCCTTTAGAGGCGGTGCTTCGCCAGGTTTACGCAATCCATTGATTCTCTTTTGGACAAGAGATCATAGTAGAGGACCATAGTTTCATCTCCTGTAACAATGGTTTGCAGAACTTCTGTTGCCACGGCCGAGCTCCAAAATTGCCTGACAACAGATGACTCGTTGCCGCTTTTGGACTGAGGAAAGATGTCTAGCCACCCATCTTGCACTAACCTTATTCATGTTTAAATTTTGGTGAATAATTCGAAGGACTGTTGTTTTAGAAACGCCCAACCTTGCTGCTATTTGTGTAACTTTGAGCCATCTTCCATAATTTCTCCTTTCATAAGAGCGATGTTTCAGGACCTCCAAGCGCCGACCTGTACGTTCTTCTTCTTCAATGCTTTCTCGACCCATTCGAAAAAGTTTGGCCCATTCTTTTACGGTAGAATAAAAGGGCGATGTTTCCTCATATACGCTGTCCTATTGCTGTTTAATTTCATTTAGAGTAAGGCCTTCTTTTATGAAGAAGTTGATAACGGCTCCATATTCCATTTTGAATATGTCACAATCTTCCACACATAGCCTTCTTTATGCAACTATATCTGAACAGCTGAACCCAGAGGAGCGGAATTTACAGCTGCTATTATTTACTTAACAGATTAGGTATAACACCGGATAAGGGTTTTGTCAGGCGATAATCCTAATCAGCGAGGCCGGAAACTCAGGACTTATCCTTGCAATTTTACCATATAGTACTATTTCGCTATATGTCATATTTTTCACCAACAGAGCATCTTGGCTTCAGATTTTCCTTAACAATTGTGCATGTGCTTGAGCGATTTCACGTTTGTTTTTCAGAGTTACCAAGCCAGCCGTTAAAATTTTTTACGACATACCAACATGTGTACATGCTTTCCCCTCATTTTTCTCCATTGCGGCGGCTCCATGCATGGCCATTAGCTGGTTTTCATTTCTTTTTAATTTTACCGTATTTGCTTAGGCTCAATGTGTGCAATTATGGGAATGTGTACAACTGTTAGAAATTAGTATGGGTGTTTGAATGAACCAATATGAAATTTTAAATTTTTACGGAGAAGTGTGCAAGCATGCGATATTAGTATGCATGTTTCCACGAATCAGGTGTCAATTTAACAATTACAGCTATATAAAAGGGATGATCGGAGACCGTTAGGCCGTAGCGAGCCGCAGTAAAACAATGGGTCCTCTGGTTTCTAGAATTTATCCGAGGCTAGGTTTAGGTTAGTGTGTGTGTGTGTGTGTGTGCGTGTGTGTGTGCGCATGTGAATGTATTATCAAATGCATTTTTATTGCGCTTATACCTGCGAATGGAAGGCGAGCGGAGGTCGTCAGATTGTAGCGAGCCGCAGTGAACCACTGGGGTCTCCGGTTTCTAGAATTTATCCGAGATTATGTTTATGTTAATATGTGTGTGTATATGATTTGATTACTAGTTGCATTTTCTCGATTGTTGAATTTGCTGTAGTCAATGATTTTGAAAAATGTAATTTTACATTTTGAGGTTAGTAGCTCCAGGTTTCAAAACACAGAAATACTGTTATACACTATATAGTCACTATACCGCAAGGGTGACCGAGACGGTTAAGACGCGGACTAGAAAGCGGGAGGTCTGGGGTTCGGTTCCCTCCAGGACCGTTCTCCCTGACTGAGGTTTTTACAGGTTTCCCTCAGTACTCATAAATAGCAAATGGGTATTTTCAATTTATGAGGACTGAGTACCCTAAAGGTACCTTGCTTTAGGCCCGGAACGTTTCCTTCCTTTAAAAAAAATATTTTTCTAATTTATCACTTCATCTCATGTATAACATTGCCTGTAATACCTCAGCAGTAAAAACGGACGTTAAGCACTATTTAAAAAAATAATGGACTATTGTGATGAGCACCCAGTACTAACCATTTTTCTTCTCTTGATAATGTTAAGTGTTAACATAACAAAACAAGTAATCATGTTAGCATGGATCACGTGTCGTTTGCTTTCTGACGTCACTATATTTCTACATGGTCGTTCAATTTTGGTACATTAATAACGCAATGTCTAAGAACGGGTAATTTCCTTTATATTATTTACATATTATTCCACCTATATTTTATTTACTACTTTGGAAACACGTTATTTTTATCTATTAATAAGTCTACGCGTAATCTTTTATTTCGGGTAAGGTTTTAAATGGTTTATAAGAAGTCCCCTTTTTCGCCGTTTCCCTTAGTCTGGTTTCTAGTGTGTTTCTTACTGATGTTACAACATGACGTAAGCACACTATGCAGCAATTTCGTCCTTCGTTAGATTTCAGTTAGATACATTTTTTGCGAAGGTTGGTAGTGCTCTAGCTTTTAACAGAATTAAAAAAATCTCTTAACAGTGCCTTATTCACTCACCTGTTATTCTAGGCCAGTTTAACACTTTCGTTTCCAAGTCTTGCATACACGGACGATTCACTCTAAAAAGATTTCATTCTATATCTGCTTTCATCTACAGTGATCCTCCATAACTTTTTCTAACCTCTAATATATTGTACGAATTGCTCACAAATTCAGGACAGTGGTAAATATAAAAGAAAAGGCAACGCTTACCTGATATATGAGTCATGTTCTACTGAAATATGATACAGCAATGGTGTTGTGTTTCTTTATCATGTATCGAATCGCATCAGTAATTAACATCACTTCAGCCTGCATTAAGAATAAAAGCAGCTTCCAGACAATGTAGAATCAATACGAATATCACAGCCCACTATATGAAATATGATACAGGTCATTTGTTTTATTTTTTCTAAGCAATAAGGAAAATCGATTATCTGGACATCAATAGTAACAAAATGGTACAAAACTACAAAGCTTTTATTCTACAAAATAGTAAATATTTCCCTAAGGTTCAAGTGTTACTGCAAAAAGTAGACTTTAAATTACTCTAATTAGACTTTTTAATTAAGTCATTTCAAGGTTTTGCTTAAAAATGAATTATTCGGAAACGACATTTTTGAGGAATATAGTTTTCGAGAGTTAAATCTTAAAGATAGGGCACACTTTCTTCTCTCTCTGCAAAATGGATACTTCTACTGATGATGATAAAAATTTGATTAAATTTTGTTAATAGTATGACACTGTATTCGCTTTATTATGAAGAAGCGTCCTTTGGCCAACTAATTCATCTTAAAAGTTTAAAACGTTTTTAGGAAATTTGGAAGGACCTCATGATTTTACCGTATAACAGATAGAATGACCCTGGAGTAACTTTTGAGTGCACAAAAAACATGGCGGCAAAAATGAAGTTATAGCATCTTAGTTAGGCGTAAGACTGAAGATATTCCAGAAATACAACATAATCAGATTCAGCAATTCGTGTTGCCAAAAAAAAAAAAAAAAAAAAAAAAAAAAATTGACAAAGAAGGAATTTAGGAAAAAATATAGGTTGTTGTCCATGCGTTAATTGTTCTTTATTCTAGAGTCCTACTTATGTTGGGGCTTGATAGGAGAACAAAGGTAAACCTCATGAACTCGCAAGATATTGGACGGTGTGGAATCTCGTAATTGGTAACTACGCACAAGAACTTTCCCAGTGGAGTATGCATGATAGTAAAAAGTCCATCACGCAGGAGCTGCATAAACTAAGCGAATTCCTCACCCAAGAGAGTAACTTTAAAAAAGAACGAAATCCAAATTATAGCATTATTAATTGATGAAATAAGTTACGGCATTACTGTGTGGTATTAGGGAAACAAAATTTGAATTTTTGCAATCTATAAGTATCGCGAAACAGAAACTACATCCCATTATTATTATTATTATTATTATTATTATTATTATTATTATTATTATTATTATTGACATTAATGCCATGATATTAATTAAATGAAATACATCACCACGTACAGACAAAGCTATACGTGTGGGTATTTTTTTAAACATTTTTAAATGTAAACATGATTATGATTAATATCATTTTGCATTTACTAAAATAGAGAAGAATAACAAAGTTTCCAGTTACATTGTGTATTTAAGATGATGTTTGTATATTTCAATAAAACAAAAACATGTTACTATTAAAAATAATTATAATTACAATATACTAAGTAAATATAGTATTATGAACATAATCAACAATAAACAATCGAAAGTTTCAAGGTTTTATAATTGGCTTTGAAATTTAATTGAAACATCATTGTTGCAAAAACATGTAACGGAAACGTTTTCTGAAGTTATTACGTACAAATATAATTCTGAACAATATTACATTAATATTCCACATTTGCTACCTTCACGACGATGCTTTTTTAAATATAAAACATGTGCATCGTTATAAACACATTTTATATGCTGAATTAATTTGTCCTTTTATTTTAAAACAATATAGAGAAAATTAAACGCAAGAGCACTTTTTAAATTTCTGTTTTCAAGTATACCTTTACTCCTAACAAATATTAATGCCGCTAGAGCGATTTTTTAATTTGGTGTTACAGGTAAATTCCCACTCCTAATGACCCAATTTCCCTGATTTTCATGAACTACTTTGTTTATTTTATTTAAATTAAATATACCCAGTTTCGTTGCGAAAAATCAAATATTGGTATAGCTAAAGTAATTTTTAAATTTTGATTTTCAGATAAACCCCCACTCCTAATTATCTGATTTCACTGATTTTCAAAAACTATTTTTCTTATTTGATTTAAATAGCATATGTTTGTTGTGAGAAACAAATATTGGTGCTACTAGACTGATTTTTTAATTTTGGGTTTCGGGTAACATCCTAATAGCCCAATTTCCCTGATTTTCAGAAACTATATATTTTTATTTTAATTTAATTGTCTATATGAATTTTCGTTTGTTGAAAAAACAAAATTTAATTCCGTTGGAGTGATTTTTAAATTTTGGGATCCAGGTAACCCCCCCCCCCCTTTTTGTAGTCCGATTTCACTGATATTCAAAGATTATTTTCTTATTTTATTTCAATATCATATATTGATTTTCCTTTAAATTTTTCTTAAATTGGGGCCGCTAGAACGATCTTTTAAATCTTGTTTAAAATAATTTCACTTTAGGCTAACTCCCACCCCACACAATTTTGCTGGTTAACAAGCTCGATGAATCGTTTGCTAATCGATGATTATATGCCGAGTTTCGTTGAGAAAAAATAAAAATTGAGACCCCAGAGCATTAACGGACACACACGCACACACATTTTATATGTTTATATATAACTATATAAGCAGAAAAACAATAGAACAATTGGAAAGCACAAATTTACTATCGCAATATTTCGAACAGCTCGTGTTCTTATTTATCCTATAACTGAATTTTGGTGGGATTTTCCTTGTCCCAGCCCAAACTTTTTTTCTAGTTATTTCGTCAGCATAAAGTAGTGGCAGCTTTTCTAGTACAGCAAACTTTCTGTCACTCAATTCTCAGTAAGGACGATGTTCTCGTGTTCTTATTGGCTTAAATTTAAAATTAACTGAAGAACTACATCTGATATTGAAATCTGATTCTTTTATCGTCCATAAGAAATGTTTTAAATCTAATCACTCATGCAAACAGGAAATTTATTTATATCTAGTTATGGCTTCCGGCATTATCAATTTATTTATCGCTGCAAAATTTCTCATTCGACTGAGTTAATGGTGTAGGTATATGATTAACGGATAGCCAGTATAACCGCAATTTCTCTCTTAATGCAATAGCTAAGCCGAAAGTTTTTAGCTGCCCCTCCGCCCCACACAGACGTATTTAACTTTAGGAAAAACTTTCACAATTTGTCTAAATAGCCCCCATCGAAACTCACACATTCTTTCAAACCAGTTATAAGATGTTTCTAATCAAAATTTTTCTTTTTCTCTCTTCACAGCCTCGTGTTAAAACTGATTGATCATTTAAAGTAAATAAAAAAAAAGACAAAACAAAAAACACAAGGAATATCTGGAAAAAAGAAGAATGTGATAGTACGTTGACATTATTTACTTATAAAAACCTGCTGTTTAAGCAGTGTTAAGGGGCAATTTGAGATGTTCCAGCTTTACCTTGGATTTGGCTCCATGATTTGTAGATCTCTGGAAGGCAGGATTTACTGTATTCTGCAATCATGATTCTCAGATAAAATAGTTGTGTTACTTTTTCTGTTATCATTTGGCCTCCCATTAGCGATGTTCATCTTAAAAAATTACACTGTCTAGTCATTTTTTGGAGCATACTTTATCGACAGATTCACTTTTGGTCACCTTTAACAATATTATAAAGGTTAGGGTTTTCTCTCCTTGAATTTTTCAAGTATAAATTGCTACCAGATAGACAGGCTGCTTTTTGATGGTATAACATCGCTTGGTGATACATGAACATCGACCAGTGCATAAATGTACTACCATTTACCCAATGTTTAATATTCTCTCTGACTCAAAAAGGAACAGACAATCCAGAATTTTAAGAACTGCTTATGGCCGGCCGAGGCGAGGTTTGTCTTCCAGAATTTCCGATTTTCGTTTACCATCTCGATACTAGTGCTCTGCTATGTCAAATGTTTGAGCAGAATCACGAAAAGTAAGTTCCATAACATTGATTCGGGGTTAAGCTCTTTTTGACATCGTATAAAAACATTGTTCATTTTAAAACACTTTCTGCCGACATGGGTGGTCATTAAGGCGCGGACTCGTGAGTGGAGGGTACGTGGTTCATTTTCGCTAGGACCGTCTTCCCTGGCTGAGTTTTATTCCAAGTTTTCTCCAGTTCTCATAAATGGCAAATGCCGGGGAGCTACCCTAAAGCTAAACCTGTAACGTTTACTAAAATAAAAAGTGTATGCCTTTAGAACACGAGTTAATGAAAAGAAAATACGAGGGTAGGTCGACAAGTTTCCGGCTTCGCCAATAAGGATTATCGCCTTCACAAAATCCTTATCTGGTGTCATATCTTATCTGTTAAGTAAATAATCGCAGCTCTGTGTTCAGCTGTTCAGATATAGTTGCATAAAGAAGGCTATGTGTACAAGATTGTGACATGTTCAAAATGACGTTTCGAGCTGATATTAAGTTCTTCACAAAAGGACTTACTCGAAATGAAATTAAACAGAGATTGCACGGTGTATATGGGGAAGCACCCCCTCATATTCTACCGTAAAAGAGTGGGCCAAACTTTTTCGAATGGGTCGATAAAGTATTGAAGGCGAAGAGCGTGCAGGTCGGCCCTTGGACGTGTTCACTCCTGAAAACATCGCTCTTGTGGAAGGAGAAATTAAGGAAGACCGGCGGCTCAAAGTTACAGATATAGCAGCAAGGTTGGCCCATACTAAAATAACAGTCTTTCGAATTATTCATCAATATTTAAACATGAATAAGGCTTGCAAGATGGGTGCCCAGACTTCTTTCATCAGTTCAAAAGCACCAACAAGTCATCTGTTATCAGGCATTTTTGGAGCTCTACCGTGGCAACGAGAGAGAAGTTCTGCAAACCATTGTTACAGCAGATGAAACTATGGTCCTCTACTATGATCCCTTGTCCAAAAGAGAATCAATGGGGAGGCATAAACCTGGCGAAGCACGCCTCTAAAGGCCAAGGTCACTCAATCAACTAAGAAGATCATGGCCAAAATCTTTAGGGACTGTGAAGGAATCTCTTCATTGTCTTCAAAGAGAGGAACACCACAGTAAACGGGGAGTACTATGCTGGCCTACTGCACAGACTACGTGCTTCCATCAAAGAGAAAAGGCGAGGAAAGCTGAGTGGTGATGTGCGCCTTCTTCAAGACAATACGCCTGTGCACACAACTTTTGTTGCAAAGGAAGCTGTGAAGAAATGTGGCTTCAAGGAGATCGACATTCACCCTACAGCCCAGATCTAGCTCCCAGTGACTATTTCCTCTTCTCATAACTCAAGGAGGACCTTCCAGGAAGGAAATTTGAGCGTGACGAAGAAGTGCTGGATGCTGTTTATGTCCATTTTGCAGACAAGACTTCTATTTGGGGGGGGGGGGTTGAAATGTTAATTCAAAGATGTGAGAAGTACATTGCAATAAAGGGTAACTATATTGAAAAGTGAAATATAGTTTTTGTCTTAAACCTGAAACTTATGGAACTACCCTCGTATCTTAAATACTTCCAGTATGCCGATCTACCTTTCTACTTTCAGCTCATTTTCGGTAACTTTAATGCTGTTAATTGACAAGTTGTTTAGATTAATCAGTAGAAGTAACAAGAGTTATATTTTTCCCTTACATTTTTCACTTGTAACTTTGTGCTGTGGAACCCACAGTTCCACTCAATCCAATAAACACTAACAGCAAATAACTCTGGTTGATAACAAAGTCCAAAACTCTCCTGATATGAAAACATGATCTCTATAATGAAAAACATTGATCCTCAATTATCAAATTTTGCCAATTTCCATTGCTACTGTGTCTCTAGATGGAAGTGTGTGCTACTACCAAGGACTTCACCCCAAAACTTCCTTTAGCTTGTCATTTGAAATTATATTAATATTCCGACCGTTCATTATAAGTTATACAATTGGTAAGTTTATTCACCTTGCTTTAACTAACATTTTCATTTTGCATGATATAAATTAACCTTAAGAACAGATGATTACAAGTATTTCTTTCCGTCACTTTCTCACAATCGTTTAACTTAAAATCAAAAATTCACCAGAAATGTCCCTGTAACTTTCACATGGCATAATGTAATTTTAATATGCTACATCTTGCTAATAATTGTATATTATTTTATTTATGAAGGAACTGCAAGTGTTGCATGAATCTAATTACACTGACAAGGTAAACCAGATCGAATTAAATGAAACTTTGTAATATGAATAAGTATTATATCCATAATTAAATTGCAATGGCATTTTGCCCCAAAATCAATTGTAACTTTATAAGTAATAGTTGAAAAATAGGTGCAATATGGCACATGCAGCTACTGGTGATGTTTTATGGTTTTTAACAGTTTTTTACTGTTGAGGCATCACCGACAGATTTGCTGATGATGTATAAGATGAAATGATAAATTGCGCGAAGGTTTTTTTTAAGGAAGGGAACTTTCCAGTTCTAACTTTAGAGTACCTCCCCGGCATTTGCCATTTATGATTGAGAAAACCCTTGAAAAAATCTCAGCCAGAGAGGACCTAACCCCAGACCTCCCGCTCAGAGTCCGTACCTTAAAATCTTCGGCCAACCGTGTGGTTATATGGCGTTGTTTGTCGTGTAGTGAGTAGGTAGATCATATAGGTGTTAAAACCTAATACAGAGGGCGTTAAGAAAAAATGTGATTAATACGAATATTTTAGATATTAGAGGCTAAGACATAAGTTTGCAAATAACATGGAACAAAGTTTTAAGGACTAACCTTTTGAGACCATTCTTGAAAATATTATGTAAAAAATCTTAGAATTTTACTGATGGAAACGACTACACATTCCAGAATAGCTAATATAATATTCATGAAAGTAACTGAACGTGAAGAAATAAAATGCCTGGCGAGGCAGAAGGGAATTCCATTAGTTACCATAGAAATGGTCTAAAAAGCTGATATCTTACAAAGGTACAAATTAGGATTTGAGTGGGAGGGAGGACTGAAATCATATGCAAACTTCCTACTTCATCCAGATCATCGATATATAAACAATTTTTTTTTTAAATATTAAGCAAGAAACCATTGGATTCCTCTTCAGTATTACTCACCTTGTACTCTGTCATGTTCTTGCGGAGACCAGTGATGTACGAGGGTCATCCAGAAAGTAAGATTACAAGGGTTCCTGATGCGGGGGAAAACTTTTTTTGAGGTTGGCGCACCTGGTGTGTAGGGTGAATCCTAACGATCAGTTTGTTTGGCCCCGCATGTTTGTCGACCATCTTGTTCAGTCACAGTAAATTCCTACGATGGAGAGGTCGTCGCGCGTTCCCACCACCTCCCGCCCGTGCGAAATCAGCGCGGTCATCCGTTTTTTGACTTTGCAGAACAATATCCTGCGGATATATATCGGAAGCTGGTGGAAGTTTATGGTAGTGATGTGATGAGTCGACAACGTATCACAAAGTGGGTGATGTTGTTCAGAGAAGGCTGTACTGATACGACGAGGCAAGGAGTGCGAGACTATCAGTGATTTATGACGAAACTTGTGCAAAAAATTGAAAAACAAGTGCAAAATGACCGACGTGTGACGCTTGACGACCTTCACGAAGAATTTCCTGGCATTTCTCGAAGTCTCCTTGGTGAAATTGTGTTGGATAAACTTGGTTACAAGCAGCCCAAAATGCTCACACCGGAGCACCGTCAAAAAGCGTGACCGCCGCGCATGAGTTTTTGGATAGTTTTGCACAGGAAGAAGCTTTGATGGACTCTATCGTGACGGGGATGAGACGTGGGGGTGTCACTACACCCCAGAATCCAAAAGACTTCAGTGGCGTCATTCATCTTCCCCAGCTACCAAAATGTTCAAGACGACCCCTTCAACCGGAAAAGTTGTGGCATCTGTTTTTTTGGACCATAAGGGGATCCTTTGGTGGATATTATGCCTAAAGGGACTATCATTAATGCAGAGACTTACTGTAATAACCTAAAAAACTCCAAAGAGCCATTCAGAACCGCAGAAGGGGAATGTTGACCCCGAGTCAGCCTCCTGCATGACAAAGCAAACCCCACACCGCGGGAGTTTCACAGGAGCTGTCGACATCGTTTGGATAGGATATTCTCACTCCCCCCCCCCATTCCCCCCAACGTTTTTCCAACGATGATGAGGTCGAGGAAGCTGTGAAGAAGTGTCTGAAAGAGCTGGCGGTGGATGTCTACGACACTGACATACAAAAGCTGGTGCCCCACTACAGAAATGCAAACTCGACAGCGATTACGTTGAAAAATAGTTTAATATATTTGTGAAGTGTCCGGTGAATTTCCATTAAATACAAGCATTTTTCAATCCTATATAAGCGTTGTAACCTTACTTTCTGGGTGGCCTCGTAGCCGCAAGTGAGCGAAGTTCTAGTAGCCGGGCCGTGCTGATCCTCACCGTTGGTGACAAGTTACATTGCAAAATTAAAAAACGTTTTAATACGTGTGTGTTATTTGACTGCAAAATGTTTATTACACTCAAAATTAGGATGGTGTAATTGATATTCTACGAGGTTTCATTAAAAAAGGTCTAGTCTAACTGTCAGGTGTAACAAAACACTATACCGCTTTATAGAAATGCTCTTATGAATTTTCCACAACCTGGAAAATTCTATGAAAAATTCAATTATACTGTCTGAAAAAAAGGGCCATGTTTTTTTTTTTTTGTTTTTTTTTTTTTTTTAAACGTTCTAAAAGTTCAAATTTTGTGATATTAATGGCATTTATGTTTTCAAAAACTTCTTACGATTCCTGTTGTATGTATGGGATGAATTCACCGTTCTGAGATTCAGATAATTTGTTATCAATCTTTATAAAACCGAGGCCGTTTCTTTTTAAACTTACCTACAGTGGTTCACTAGTAGTATCAGATGAACTTAATACGAGGGTTAGTCAAAAAAGACTGAGAAATTACGCGTGAAATGCACTAGACTCGGTCCAGATTGGTGTGGTCTTTATCAAAGTATTCTCAGTTAAGTCGAATGCACTTTGCTTAACGCGTCTGCCAGTTCTGGAACATGTGCTGAAAGTCATTTTTGACATCTTTAAAACCGCCTAAGCCAGTTTCACGACGGCCTCGGAAGTAACAAAACGCTCCCCCATAGCTCTTTTTCAGACAGGGGAAGAGAAAAAAGTCATAAGGGGCTAAGTCTGGGGAGTATGGAGGATGGAGCACACATTCGAAGTTCCCTACACACTTCCACTCGCACCATCTTCTTTCTGTTCAGGAGTCAGTAATCTTGGGAAACACCTCGCACAAACGCGTTTCATGTTCAAGTGATCATGCAGAATAGAAAATGTACTGCAATGGGAAATGTGTAACATTTGTCAGTTGTTATTCGTTGGTCTTCACGAGCAATGATGCCAGTTGTGCTAATCATGGTTAATCGTTTACTGCTTTTGCTGGAACACTTGGGCCGCCTTCTTTGTTACTGAAATACGGCCATCCTTAAATTCCTTGAACCATTGAAGTGTTGTGGATTATGGCAGAACATTATCACCATATACCTACTGCAACAATCTGTAAGCTTCCATGCCGGATTTCTGCAAACGAAAGCAAAACTTCAACGCAGCATATTAATCGACTTCATTTTGTATGTAGGCGACTGGCGAACTGACGTAATTTGTTCGTCCCGTGTACAGACGCGTGCGCAAATAGAACTTCTGTTTTTGTCCATCGATCGGGGCTGATCCGTTTTCATCATGCAACTTTGTTTCAACAATGTTTCTTTGCTGTGCGCGGTTAAAAAAACAGTCTTTGTTGACTTGCCCTCGTACAATATATTCATTCTGTGCCTCTCAAGACTTTATCTTACTTAAAATATACACTTTTATTATTGTCGGTACAATTAAATGTATTCTTACACAGAGGACAGAAACGCTTCGTGCTGCAGGCGAGACCCGAGCGACAGCGGAGAGAACGAAGGTAGCACGCACACAATGCGCTATAAATTGAAGTTTACGATTTTTTACCTGTTGGAATCAAAGGAGATTTGTCACCTTTACAATGATTTATCCAATCGTATCCATTTATATTTACGAAAAGGAGGCGAGCGTAGGCCATCAGGCCGTAACCAGCCCCAGAAAACTACTGGATGCACCGGTTTCTAGGATTTACCCGAGGTTAGCTTTAGGGTTAGTGTGCGTGTGTGAATTAATTGCGAATTCCAATTAGAGCACATTTGCCACAGTTACAATATACCACCCGCCTAACATTCCCTTATCAATTTATATTTAAAAGTTACGGAGGACAACGCATAGATTACATTGTGTTTAATAAAAAAAATAATACATGCAACATTTACACTGTTACAGGCGGCCACGCAAACGGAAGTTCACTCTATCCGCTGTCGATCGCCAGGGAGCCAGCAGCAGCAGCAACATCGAGAATTTTTCCTGCGTGTACGGGCAGGTTACGATTAACCAGTCATATCCATAGCATTAACACAAACAGCTTCGGAGACTTCTCAACATAAAGACATGCACAATAGTATTTCCTTAACGGTAGAGGTAGCAGAGATGGTGGTAGGATAATAATCAGAATACTAGTCCATAGTTCAGTCTAAAAACAGAAACTTTATTTCCTCCAGAACACGAAGTCCCTCTCAGGTACATACTTTTCTTAAGGCTAAGACATAGCCGACAAATTGTGTGGAGCCAGAAGCTCAGGGCATTTATCATATTTAATGATCGCTTAACCTTGAGCAACACAGAACACAGGCTCCAAAGTGAAATATTTCACTCGTACATCATTAATCCCAAAGCTAACATGTCTTAGCTACCTTTCAATAGCTTCACAGAGTATCCGCTAACATTTCGGCGACCCTTTTCTTTGTTTTATCTCAACAACTTCCTGGTTTCACTAACTGCATTTATTCAAAGAAAGTTGCGAACTACAAGGCTAACGCTATTTGTTAAATGATGAAAATTTTAGTTTACGACTTCAGTGCTTCTGTGTTTATGCGCTATAAATTGTAATTTTAAGTGTTATACAGCACATCAAGACAAAATTCTATGCATTTAGATTGAACAAAAATCAAATGTTTATGGCAAGAGCAGTTGAGTTAGACGTGATGAAAGCTTCGATGTGACACAAGCTACAAGTGATTTTGATTATGAATTTATAGGCATAGTAATATTATTCAACTTAAAACTGTAATAAGGAAGTGAATTTGAAAGCAACATGTTGTGGAGCAGCCAGGAAAATACAATATTTCGCATTAGCAATAGTTCATGATATCACATTTTTGTATTTTTTCAGTAATTTTGTTCACGTATTTTAAATCTGCATTTGAGAGTTTTGTTGTTTTCTAATTATACAGTAATAAAAACAATTAACAATTAGTTATATAGGGTGGCGCATAGAAACGGTCAACTTTGAATCTAGTGTTGGCAACTCTAACACCGCCATTTGTACAGAACCGATGCTACATTATTGCAACGTAAGAGTTTTTTACAAGCACGGTGATGGTGTGACTTCTCCTCAAAAGATATTTCGACAGCATCACCAGCGAGAACGTCATGTACATATGCCATCATGCTATTACAATATGGGTGTGTAATTTTAAAGAAACGGATTCAGCCTTGAAAAAGTAGTCCCAGGTGGCTTTCGAACGGTATGTTCCAGAGAAGATTGCAGTTGTTCCGGCTGCCATTGAGAGAAACCCTCGCCGCTCTGTTCGACAACTTGTATCGGCTCTATAAATTCGACGAAGAGGCTTACAAAAATAATATTGCTTGAAATAAAGTTCCACCCATACCAGTTACAGATTCTGCTCGACAATCGAATGAAGCCGTTTGCCAATTGTTTGGAAGCCTAGTCATTTCACGTAACGGTGACATGCCATGGCCTCCGAGATCCCCTGATCTCAGTGTTTGCTATTTTTTCTTGCGAGGACTTGTTAAAAGCAAGATGTCCGCAACCATTGCTGAACTAAAACAGAGGACTGAAGACGAAATTACTGGCATTCCTCGAGACGTGATACACAGAGTTTGTACAACAATCTACCAGAATGTGTACGCCGAAAAGGTGCACGTCTTTCCTTGTTATCTTCAATAAGTTGTAACAAGCCCTCATTCCCACGCATGCTCAAGAGTGAATGTTTATACATTATTTAAATAGTAATAATTATTAAATGTTATATAACCTGTAGTAACAAGCAGGAAAATTACTTATATCACCATGAAAATATAATCATGGCCACCTGGACGTATAACTCTTTAACGCTAGGGAAAAGGCTACCTTTTGTAATCTTTTGTGCCCTCTTTTACTAATAAGACTACAGAAATGGGCTCTCTATTGTAACAAAAGTTAAGTGCATGCAGGTGTCCGAACAACAGGCCCTTTGTATCTTAGTTGCTGGAGGTGCTCTGAAATTCGTTAAGTTAGAATGGGAAAAGGTGCTGGCGATGACATCCCCTTCGCTGCGCGAGGTTTCAGTGAGAGTTGAAATCCTGCGCAAGTAGCACACCGCCGACACAACAGCCAGCCCCGCCTGCCGACCGCACGCGACGAAACCGGTTGTATGAAGGACTGTTCACCCTGTATTTTTAAAATCTTCGGTGAATCATTACTTATTATTTTTAGTTTATTAACAAACAAAAAGGTAATTAATAACATTACAACTCTGTGATTATATAAAGTATTTTAGAATTGTAGAACGAGTTTTATTCCACACTTAATCCCATGTAATGATTGCATGAATTGAAATTAAATTAATTATCAATGACTTATGCCACTTGCTCCGCTATTTAGGATCACGTGCTTTTGGTTTACGCTTTATCAGGTAGTAACTTCTTGTCCTGTATTCTAAAATTTTTCAGAAATACCCAACGGTTCCATAAAACGCGAAAGAATGGTGGATTGCCAATACACATCAACACAGAAGCACATTATACCTAAATGAAAACATTGATCTCGACTAGAAATGGTTATAACTGCATGATATATGATAAAAGTTGAAGTATAATTTCATAATAAGTAAAATTACGTTATTTTTTGCATGCATTCTACATAATAATTACAACATCTGATATGAGCATTACACGTATATAGTATCAATTTTGCTTTGCGTATCTATTCCATTATAGTGGCACCCAATTTCTCTGGCAATGATGCTATTAAATGAGCTATACTACAATTTATATCAATGTTACACATCAAAAAGAAGCAATAACGGGGGCGAAATAGAGAAGAATTAAAATGCCCCAAAACAGTCGAGCTATTTGTTAAATAACTTGCAAGAGCGAGTGCACTTCACTTCACTCTCTTTATGTTTCTCCCTTTTACCTGCCTTACTTTTTAACAGTCTACCCTACAGAAGAATGAATGACTTCTCCAAAAATATCTGTCACTATCTTTGTTTCCAGCTATAATAAACTGACTGCAGTGACTATTACGGTGAAATATACACTCTACATTAATAATTCCGACGACGCAGAACCTAATATAGGGACTGCATCGTCTTTCTAAATTAATTTTAAATATCTTTCCAGATAAAGAACTATCTATATAAACTTTTAAAAAATATTGCTCTTTACATATAAAGGTTATTCATATACCTCACACACTAGTAATACACCATAACACAAACACGTTTAAAAATCTTTAAAAAAAAAAAAAAAAAAAAAAAAAAAAAAAAAATAGGACCCAGACATCATTAACCGCAACCACATTTTTTATTTTAAAAAGGACTTAACCATTTTAGAAATCGCTAAGCACTAATATGAAATAGAAGGCACATAACCATACTTAATTTTTATTGACATTTTCAATCCACTCACAGAATCTGTATGTTACTCTTGACTGAACTTATTATTGTAAACGCGTTTGGTCTAATATATAAGATAAAACATGGTGCGCGTTTAGAAATGGCATAAATAGTAGCTTACGGTACAGCGGAATTATTATGCTAACAGATCAGTAATCAGATGCCCCATTGTTCTCATTTACTGACTGCCTTTTTTTTACGGTCCTGGCGGTGTAGTGGTAGCCATACTTGCCTTCTAAACCCAAGATCGCGGGTTCAAACCCGGCCAGGATCGATGGATTTTTTTCCGGTGTAAAAATCGTAAGTATGGCTTCCTTCGGAAGGGAAGTAAAGCCGTGGGTCCCATGTCGTACATTTATGGCATGATAAAGAACCTCAAGCCTGAAAGAACAGGCCTCTGAGCAAAATATGTCGGCCGTTTCACGCCCTGAATAGAATGGGACGCTGATGACCTGAGATGTTAAAGAGCGTCCGTAAATAAATAAAATAAAAAGCGTTATTCCGGGGATATGATAAATTATTTCGCATTGCAGAAAAATGCTTGCAAAATCAACACTACACTATGTCAGTCATTTACACATTTTATTGAATATTGAAGTTTATTCTACGCTGTAACATAGTTATATGCTGGATGCTTCAACGGTGAAAAAGTTCTATGCCATTCTTGCCTTTTGTAGATTAGATGCTATTATCCAGGAATCTTTGCATAATCACACCTTTACAAACCCTCAAATTACAGGTACACTAACTGAAATTAGCTTACTTTAAGTTGCTAAGCATAATATGCTTTCTATTCACGATTTTTCATCATAATTTTACTAAAAACGCGTCATTCCTAAATTAGAGGCCGGTTAGCTTATCACTCTTCTTCGGTCAATGCCCGTTCTCGACTGGTCAGCCATTTTACGCCATGCCATCCAGTACGTCCGTGCTCGTCCTTCTAATGTTCTCTTGAGTCACTCTGAAGTGCTGTACAGTGTAGAAGATGATCAGCCGTTCCTTTCTCTCTTGAGCAGAGAGGCAAATCGGAGAGTCCACTACGCCGATTCTGTGCAAATGTTTTTGTAGGTCGACGGGGCGGATTGTCGGAAATAGTTTTTAATATAATAGGTTCCCATCTTTTACCAACTGCTGCTGCCCTTTACATTGTTTGAAATTACGTTGCATATAACGACGTGGGTAGGAGGTGAAGGTTGATTCTTCCTTCGCCAATCTGTCAGCTGCTTCGTTTCCGCTGATGTCGCAGTGACCAGGGACATTCAGTTAATGCTTGCAGTCTAGTAGTCATTGCATTATATTGAATTACTAAATCGTCTTCTTGTTGCAGCTCTGGGGAGCCCAATACTCGGAGTGCAGAGGTGGAATCAGACTTTCGTTTGATATTCAGAGAAGTCAATGTATTGTCCGCTTCACTTATGGCTATTACCTTGCCATCAAAATTAGTTCTCATTCTTCTCACAGGGAAGGCTCCCCTCCCAATAGACGAGAAAACTCCTGCTCCGGTGCGTTCATCAATAGCTGAGCTATCTGTATAAACATGTAGCCATTTTGGTGCAGGATGTAATGTAGCTATCATTTCGAGCGCTGCAGCTTTCAGGAGTTGTGGAGCTACATCTGTCTTGGGTTCATCAATCCCGGGGATATTAATTGAAAATGGTGGCGGTTGTTTCTCTGAGTACAATTTGGATTTTCAGAAGCATTGGCTCTCCCCTGGATCAATGCTATAATTCGTCAAGAGTGCTTCGGCGTGTGTTATTGTTGTAACCTGGGTTTTTATTCTTACAGTAGCTGGTCTATATTGCTTCCAGAAATTATCAGCCATTCTACGGCATCTTTCATAGAATTTAAGGAGATCTTTGTCTCTTTGGCATTCGAGAGGTTCACCCTGACTCTGACTTTTGAGAGCAGTATTGGTGTAGATTTCGCCGCGCCGCAACAGAGCATTGTTTTGGGCAGTATTCAGCTTTCTCATTGTGGTTTCCTTGGCTGTACTGAAAGCCTCGCTTCCACATTCCATTTTTGGACGAATGTATATTTTATACGTGCTTGTCAAGACATCCTGGGTTGCTCTTCACCCAGGCCCTGCTGACCTTTTCAATACTCAGTTATTTAAACGAAAGTATTTTTTGCAAACAATTGCCTATATCCACCGATCAAAAAATTCACGGTTTCAAATAAGAAAATTAAAAATTAGTAAACAGTTGTAGTTCTACATAGATGGTAATACTTAATTCACTTTCGTTTATAAGTGATACAGTTAATATTTATGCTAAGGAAGTACTCCGAAACATAACTACTTCATATTTTCTATACCGTACATTTATTATGAATTATTGTCTAGTGTTGTTTTGTTAAACACGCTATTTACATGTCTTTCAGTAAGACTGCACCTAAGCACATTGTCGATCCTGGTGGTGTAGAGGTTACCACACTTGCCTCCTACACCCAAGGTCGCGGGTTCGAACCCGGCCAGGACCGATGGATTTTTTCGGGCGTAAAAATCCTAAGTATGGCTTCCTTCGGAAGGGAAGTAAAGCCGTGGGTCCCGTGTCTTACATTTACGGCACGAAAAAGAACTTCAAACCTGAAAGAGAGGCATCTGCGCAAAATTTGTTGGCGGTTTCACGCTCTAAATTGAATGGGACGCTGATGATCTGAGATGTTAAAGAGCGTCCGTAAATAAATCGATGAAAAAAAAACCTAAGCACATTCATTCGTAATAAACCAATGGTGCTTGATAGGAATTGCATTCGATCGCATTAGGTCGAAAAAATCGATCTTGAAAATATGACGTATACGTTAATAGGCTTTTCCTCTGTCCCATGCATTATCATTGAATTTGTGGATTAAGAAACGCAACAAGATTCACTAAGTTTATCACAATACTCCAAATAATGACTAAAGGCTTTAACTATCCGTTAAACATTGTTGCAACAAACACACAATCCTATTTCAGCCTTAAAGTATACATTTACCATTATAAGCGGGAAAGTATTAGAACGAAATCACTGAACTTTAATCTGTACATTTTGATCTTACGATTTTAACCGAACATTTTCGTTTAGATGCAAACATAGTTTTCGAACTATTGCAACAAACTTCGGGTAGTGAATGCTGGCAAGACAAGAACCAACAAGAATCCCCAGTTCAGGAATGCTTTGTTTTTGCGAAAGGTTGCCACATTTGTTTCACATCAAAGTTCTTCGCTTGCATGACAGATCGCGTATGGAAATGTTTCATTAGCGGCAGTACAAAACATTTAATTCATGCAGGATAGAGTTGCAGCCCATTTCAGTGTTCTTGTAGGCTGCTGAGTGAACAGAAAATTCTCTTTAAGATGGATCGGTCGAAGCGCACGGTAGCTGGATCTAAATACTCGGGGACATATGAGGAGTAAACCGAGCCACTTCCTGTGCAGATTTTGCAGCTGCACCTGCAAGTTGTATGTCATACTGTTCAAAATTAACCTGAGATCTTTGAGAGGGTTCGCCAGCATAGTTCATTCTGCCGTTACAATGCTTGCATTGCCAGTCAATGAGGTCATTTTGAGAATTTGCTGTGATGGAAACCTGCCCTTACTTGCTCTGTGGAAGTCTGTGCGGTAGTGCAACTGTTGCTGCTCCCGAGCGACAGTGGAGAGGGCCGAACATGTTTCAACTCCACGTAACTTTCAATAGGAAGCATGTTCGTATTTCATCACACGAAATAAAATGAGTAACTGTAAAGTAGCAAAATAACACGTAAAGGAAATGATAATTAGATGGGAAAAGGCATGAGCTTTTAACAGTAAAAGTTTTGCATGCATTCCGAACTGTATAAGCGAAATATTTCTTAATTTGAAGTGGTACTAGTGTCCGTTGCATCAAGTTTTCCAAGTGGAATGCAATCAGATGTTTTCATGCTTTTCCATCTTGCAGCAAAGAAAGCGCGAGCTTATTGCCATCCGTTGTATCAGGTTTTGCAAGGCGAATGCGATGAGATTTTTTTGTAGCAAAGAATCTTCTCTGTGGAAAAATGTTTCTCTTTTGGTACATTTCTTTAGTTTTGGGCATGAATACTTGTTCATTGTGGTTGCGAAAACTGCGACTAATGTTGCCTTTAAGACTAATGTTGCCGTGACTTTCTTCGCAACTTTATATTCTCTTGTTGTAGAAACTCCCTTAATGGCATTGAACAACTCACAAGAAAGTTTGTTTGCTTTTCCTAATAAGGACAGCCTGAAAAAAGAGGCCTCTGAGAAAATTTTGTTCACTGTTTCACGCCCCGAACGAATTGAATGGGATGTCAAAGAGCTTCCCTAAATAAACCAATTTAAAAACATGATAAGACATAGAACAGTTGGAACTTTCTTGTTTGCCTATTTGGGCTAGTATTTCCTCCTTTTCATTAAGAACAGAAACATCTTCAGTGTCTATTAAAATTCATTAGTTACTTCAGCATATACTGTAGGGTGTTCACAGTTATACTCCTCACATTCCAAGCATACGAACTGTTTTGATGTACTCATTGTTACATTCATTCACACTGCACAACTTAAAAAAAAATTGCAAAATATGCATCCCCACTTCATTCGGGACTTAGAGTTCGGCTCTCTCCGCTGTCACTCGGGAGCAGCAAGAGTTGCAGGAGTTGCGCTAGCAGACAGAGTTGCACTACCGCACAGATTTCCATACAGCGTGTAAGGTCAAGTGTGATGGTAGATATGCAATACTAATGTTGATACAGGTTTACCCCTCTGTAAAGAAGTTGATCTGCGCATGCGTTCCCATTAGGAAAGAGAGCGCTTCCTCCCTCTCTTCCATACGAGAATCCGTTTACTCCTTCTTTGTTTGAGAAAGTCGAGGTTCATTCACGATGAATATGTTTATATTAAGGCAAGGACCACCAGCAATAAAAGCAGTGGTTAAAAGATGATGGACTTGTTTTGTACTTAAAAAAAAAAACAAACAATATAACCGGAAGATTGTTAGCTGTTCATAAAACGATGCCATTCATTTTCTTTTCAGGGTGTAAATGTAAACGTAACCAAAGAGATGGTTTCCCTGTTGCACGCATTGTTGAATTCCCACGCAGCTATTCAAGTCAACAAATTAAGCAAGCTGTGGTGTTTTTCATGCATTTTCCTGTAGAGTTTTTGTTTTCACTAATATTGCCTCTAATGAAAAGGCTTGGGGGTTTTTGCATATTGTTACTTTAGTTAGTATTATCTTGTGTGTAAGCGATATTGAAATCATTTCAAACACGATGACCAAACATGATACTTCATCAAAATCAAATATGTCTGGAAGACCTATTAAAAGTTAAGCGCGGGTAATTGTATACAATGCAGCGCAATACTTTAAAAGTATGGTTTAAGTATTCCAGCTGTTCTTTTGTTTGAAAATGTTCACAGAATATGATGATGATGATAATAGTTAATGAAATGGACAGGATTATTATCAAAGCAAATGTGCCTGGCGATATTAACACGTCTAATGGGGATGACGACAGCAGCATTGTATTGGAGAGGGAAGCGCGGAGAGAGGAGAAGCTGCGTGGAGCGGGGAAGCGACCTTGCAGCAAACTACGGTGAGTCTTGCCTCCCACATTCTTTTCAGTGTAGTATAGCTTATAGTGGGCTTACTGCACATTTTCAGACCACCAATTGCCCCTCGAAGTTTTCCCCGTAGTTTCTTAACACCCTGTATAGAGCTTGTATTTTCCTCGCTATTTTATTTACCTCTTTCTTAAATGCCGCTGAATCGTAAGCTACTATCATCTCATGATAGAACGAAACTGTTAAGACAGAATCAAATCAGGAAGTTCCCAGCAGCTTAATGGTTGCAATTTTCTTAACAGATTACACTCGGACTGCATATTTCTAAATGCACGTAAATCCTGTTTTATTCTAAAATGGTTAAGACTTCCTAATGACGGCAGTTTAGTAGAAAGTGTGAAAATCTGGACTGAGTGGAACGGGCCCTAACATGGGGTCTACACTGGCCGGTAGACATTGAAATGTGTAGTTTTTACCCCGGTTGCTATCCCAAAACTGTGCTCCCTTGCACTGGAAACGCACGGCGAAATCCAGCCGCTGGCCAATCTGGATGGTGTGCGCATACAACAGAAAGCTGAACTTGTCCGAAAAACCATCGCAAGAGTTACGAACGTACGTTGCCTGCAAATCCGCGTACGTCAACCAACCATCCAGTGTGTATCTTACGTGAACACTCTTATGGAAGTCCAAGTTTCTTACCCTCACCATTCCTGAGATGGCGAAGGAAAGCGCGTCACTCACTACAGCGTTCTCCAAACACACCTGGTTCTCTCGCACGCGATCCATAAAGTCTGGTAACCCACCAGGCTGCTGGAACAGTGCGATCAGACTCTTTTCGGGTCTTCTTATGTACACAGGACAAGGTAGATCTACTTGAGGGGGCATGCTGAAAGACGGGGATTCGCTGGAAGACAAATCTGCGCATTCCAGATCTTCATAGGCGGACTTCGGAACTTTGGGAATTTCGTCCAGAAAAGTACGGACATCAGCCAGATCTAGACCCAAAACGTCTGCAAAACGTACGATTTTTTTCCGGCCAGGCGTACCCGGAGGTGTCTTTCCCGACTTCAAAGAAGAGCAGCGTCTAACTCGTGGAGTCGCCCTCAGTTCATCATCTTCGTCGCTCTTTGCTTGCTGTTCTGCGTTGCTGTCATCCTTATCGTGGATACCGTCGCTATCAGTGACTGTGGTCGGACATTCGATCGTCAGGCTACTAGGTCGACTTAGGTTTGAATGGTGGCTAAATTCTAACTTCTGTGCAGCATCCGTCTTGTCCCCTTCAACGCTTTCAACAGCTGATTCGTTATCGCACAACTTGATGTCGTCATCAGATGCAGAAGGTTCCTGAGCTATGCTTTTGCTGATACATGCAGAGGAACAAATTTCTTCAGTCTGATTTTCTGTATTGTTATTTATTTCAAACACATTTTCAGACATTAAGCTACATCTACAACCGCAGGTGTCGCTGTTTGTTTCATTCTGTGAATTACATCTGGAAGTATCTGCTGTATTTGGATATCCACTGTCGTCGTGCAAGCACAAGGAACCCAAACTTTCTGCTACTGAGTTTTCAGCCTTTGGAGAATCACATTCGAAGAATTCGTCGTTCGATGAGCCTTCGTTTGAGTTTATCTTCCAGTTGTCACGTCTACTGGTGGCATCTAACGTGGATAATTTTGCCTCTATGCCGGTAGGAACAAAAGCTGCAGCATCAGTAGCTTCTAATCTGGAGTTCGAATCGTCGCTGCTTTCACACGTTGCATGTCTTAAATTCTTATAGACTGGACCTTCGACAAAGCCGTTGTAGAACATGGTGCTAGATATATCCACATCCTGAAACGCATCGTCTGGGGATGCCTCTTGCTGCAGCGCATCTCTGCCGATTTCGGTGTCCGTAAGCACGGAATCAAAGTAAGGGCCGTCAGAACTGTCGCTCCCAGGATCGGCAACGTTTACAGCTGACGGCGAAGGAAAGCAGCCAGATTCTGAAGATAACTGGTGAAGAACGCGAGATTTATTTACCGGGAAATCCGGTACTGGCGCTTCTTCGGGGCTACCAGGACTTTCGCATTCAAGATCAAAATCGTAATAAATGTCGGACTCGGAAGAGGAGCTCAGTCGCGGTTGGTGACTAGTCACTTGACTCTGTCTGGTCAACCAGCTCTTTTCGTCATCACCGCCGGCTTCTCCTGACCCTGCTCGGCCCAACGACTGTAGACGACTATGCAGACTACGAGCAAACGCTTCAGCTCGACCACGACAGCTCATGGGGAAAAGAGTACCAAGCCCGCAAGCCTGGCGATCGGAGTTCATTGGATCGGCAACCTGGAACAAAGAGGAAATAGTGTTACAGATAAGAAATATAGCAAACACGTTCGCCATATCAAGTTAGTGTAATTAACTTGAAATACTCTTATATAGAAGTAAATTAACAAACTAATTATATATCATTTGAATCTATCGGTATTTAGTGCATAAAATATTCTAAGAGAAAGTACAGCTCCAAGAAACTGCACGTGCAGTAAGAGGATAGGTCCATAAGTTTCCGCCTTATCTGGTGTCATGCCTTATCTGTTAAGTAAATAATTGCACATGTAACTTCCTCTCAGCTGTGTTGTTCAGATATAGTTGCATAAAGAAGACTATGTGTAGAAGATTGTGACATGTTCAAAATGGAGTATCGAGCTGTCACTAAGTTCCTCAATACTCCAAATGAAATTAAACAGCGATTGGACGGTGTACATAGGGAAGCACTACCCTCATATTCTACCGAAAAAGAATGGACCAAACTTTTTCGAATGGGTCGAGAAAGCATTGAAGAAGTACAGCGTGCAGGTAGGCCCTTAGAGGTGCTCACTCATGAAAACATCGCTCTTGTGGAAGGAGAAATTATGAAAGACTTGCGGCTCAAAGTTACAGAAATAGCAGCAAGGTTGGGCCTTTCTAAAACAACAGTCCTTCGAATTATTCATGAACATTTAAACATGAATAATGTTACTGCAAGATGCGTGGGTGCCTAGACTTCTTTCCTCAGTCCAAAAGCAGCAACGAGTCATCTGTTGTCAGGCATTATTGGAACTCTGCCGTGGCAACGACAGAGAAGTTATGCAAACCATTGTTACAGGAGAGGAAACTGTGGTCCTCTACTATGATCCCTTGTCCAAAAGAGAATCAATGGAGTGTCATAAACCTGGCGAAGCACGCCTCTAAAGGCCAAGGTCACTCAGTCAACCAAGAATCATGGCCACAATCTTTTGGAACTGTGAAGAAATACTCTTCATTGACTTCAAGGAGAGAAAAATCACAGTTAATGGGGAGTATTATGCTGGCCTACTGTACAAACTACGTGCTTCCATCAAAGAGAAAAGGCGAGAAAAGTGCGCTCTCGTCACAAGAACGATCCTATGCACACAGCTCTTAATGCAAAGGAAGCTGTGAAGAAATGTGGCTTCAAGTAGATGGATCATCTACCCTACACCCCAGATCTAGCTCCCAGTGACTATTTCCTTTTCTCAAAACTCAAGAAGGGCCTTCGAGGAAGGAAATTTAATAGTGACGAAGACGTTAAGGAGTTCTATGCCCATTTTACAGACAAGACTTCTGACTATTTGGGGGGGGGGGGGTAAAATGTTAATCCAAAGATGTGAGAGGTGTATTACTATAATGGGTAACTATTTTGAAAAGTGAAATACAGTTTTTTCTTTATCATACCTAGATAATGGTTAGGCAGGAAACTTATGGTCCTACCCTCATGAAGATTCTAGTTAATATATAACAGGAAATTAACCCGTGAAACCCCTGAATGCTTATTAAGAATTACAACAGAAGAACTGAGTAGCAGATATTCCCTCAAGCAAGTCAAAACCAGGGAAAGTTTTCGGACCGTCACTTTGTACCGCTCAAGCATTCCGGCGTCTAGTGCTCAGGTTATAGATGATCTGGAGTGCACATCTATGATGTCAACGAGGACGAAAAGTGTTGAATCATTTTATGTAAATGATTTTGTGACAATCCGCAACGAATATACGATTCGTCGCTGCAAGCTTAGATATCGTGGGACGCTGTACATCATATACTGAAAGAGAATCGTTGGCATGCACATCAGGCGGTGTTCATGCAGGAATTCCATTGGGACGATTTAAAAAGAATACGTCGCAATTGCAATGAGGTGCTGCAGATACAAGGTGAGAATGCCAGCATGTCCTACGCTGATAATCTCTTCTCCAATGACAACACCGGCAGCAGACACAACATGCACTACTGATCCGATGAAAATTCTCACTGGGTCCGATCTGTTGAGGTGCAAGAACGTTGGAGTATCAGCTTAGTGTGGAATTCTCGGACACCACATGACTGGGCCGTACTTCTTCCTCGGGTCGTTTGACGGGCTGCAGATTTGAGAGGAAGTTAAGACCAGTAGATTGTTGGAAGATATTCTCTCTATCACTGGCGACAAATCGTCGACTCACCCTCTCACTGGCCTGCTGGTTTACGCTACGGAGTATCTTGAGAGTACCCACCTGTCGTGACATCTATGATGCTGACGCCTCATAAGGACAGTGTCTGCGGATGCAAGGAGTCGATGCGAGCATCGGCAATCATATATGTACCTACGGTATCATCATCGTCATCGATCACGTGTGTTTTAGACCATGTGACCTTTCATAGTCTGGGCCCAACGTTTTCTTTGTCTATTCAAGTTGTGACGTTCTTATGGTAGTGTCACTATGGGTGATACATTTCAAAATATCTTAAAAACAATAAAATTCCACAATGTCTGTTCTCTGCTATTTCTTTTCCATATGTAGAAAACATACTAATTTGTGAAATTAATACTTAATTAATATTGTATTAAGATATTATATTATCGGTGCTATAAAAACAGTAAATGGTTCGATAAAACACTATCCTAAGATAGACGCGACAAGATGAGACTTTGGAAATTCCCGAAAATAAATAAATAAACTAACATTATAGATGGACTGCATAAACCTCGTAGCATTGGCGGTACCGATGTGAGTGAACATCCCTAATTTTGCCTGCCAAACAAACGAATACCTTTCTCATGCCACGGTTGCTGTCGGAATTACCTAAACAATTCTGAATGGCTTAGGTCAGACACTCAGGAAAGGAATTCCGTATACACGTCTACACTGCCCCACTAGGTCGACCGATCTTGTCTACAGCAGGTTTCCCTTGCGCAATTGCTGCATGGTTATACCAGAGAGTTCATTTTTCTTGGAGGGAACCAACAGCTTTTTTATTCATGTTCACACTTGAGGAATGTTCTTGTTTGATAATATCGCGATCATTTCTGGTATCAGAAAGCCAGTGAACCGACCTTCAGTTCTTAATTTATTAAACAAAAATTACAAATGATGCCGTTTTCGTATATGTGTCATATTAAAGAGGAACTCAACTAGTTTTGTTTTCAATGTTCGATTTCAAAGTGACTCGATATGGGAATCACGTGTAACTCGGCATATGTCTGCACGGTAAACAAATTCTTGCCATATTCTTTGGAACATATTCTTTGATGCAGTGGTGGCAACTTCTTCAAATCTATGCTTGTGTTCTTCTATATTTTGTGGTAAAGGTGGCACATACACAAAATCACTGATGTATCCCCTCAGGAAGAAGTCACAGAGAATTAGATCCAGGGATCTGGGAGGCCAGTTTTCGAAACAGTTATCATTATCCCCTGCTCGTTCGATCCAGCGTTGAGGTAACTGGTTGTTCATGAAATCACGATGGTCGTTATGGTAATGGGGTCCTGCTTGAACAGAAAATTATCGGAATGTTCTTGCATTTGTGGAAACAACCATTGCTGTATGTTCAGTTACAGAGTTTTCTGTGAAGAAGAATCGTCTGTAAAGTTTCCGAGATGACATTGTGCAGAAAACGTCCACTTCAGGTGAATCACGCTCATATTCGACGAATTCATGAGCATTCTGGGTACCCCACACTCGACAGTTATGTCTGTTCACTTTGTCATTTGTATGTAACGTCGCTTCGTCACTAAAGATTATGAGATTCACGTAGTCATCATCTTCTTTCATCCATTGCTGCACTCGAATACAAACTGATAACGCTGTTGTTTGTCATTTGCAAGAGCTTCACACAGTCTCTTACGTAGTGTCTTCCAACTGTCGTACGGGTACTTGCAGCTCCCTAATGCTCTACAAACTGACGTGTTCGGACTTCTTATGAATGTCTTTCTCACACGTTAACCATCTCTTCCCTCACTGCCGGACGGCCACCTCTTTTCTTAGGACACAAGCAACCAGCACTCACAAATTTGTCATGTCAGGCGTAAATAGACTTCCTGCTTGGTGCTTCTTTACCGCACTTAGTCCTGTACTTTCGTTGCACATCTGCAGCACTCTTACATTTGTAGAATTCCAACACACAGAAAGCGCGCTCTTCGCCAGAAGTCGCCATCTTTACAAAATGCAAACTGCGGCGAATGCGGGAACTACGAGCATTGACGGTAAAATTCAAACAAAACAATTTGAGTTTCTCTTTAATGTGACACATATACGAAAGCTGTGTCATTTGTAGTTTTTGTGTAATAAATTGTGTTGCCGGAATTTAGGAACACCTGTACATTCCAAAGGAGAATAGTTAGATGTACTATTGTGCCTTATAAATATGTATCAATTCAAATTAAATATTATTTCTATGAAGCACTTAAAAATATCAATAAAGGCCTGAGATGCGAGTTTTTTTCATTATCAGTTACATGCGTATTTTTGTTTGGTAAAAGCGTAACGTATTTCGGTGCATTACTAGATTTTCTAGCCTGTAGTTTGTGTGTAATTGTAAACATATTTAATTCATTTTAAGTTAAATTTTAGTGTCATTATTAGCAATTAGCAGTTACATGGTTACTCTTTAATATGCAGTGTGCCGTGAGGAATTTAAATTAGGAACACAATGTTAAACAAATAAGCACTCAAGCCGATGCATAATGTATACAAGGCCAAGAGAACTGTGTTCGGGCCCTTTCTTCCCATTTCCAGCGTTTACATAGGTAAGTCATAAACAAGCCATACATTAAGCGAGACTTTAGAAGTGCCATAGTGTCGTCTAAAAATAACACTTTTGGCAAACTTGCAGGCACAAACCATTCGGAATAAACCAGAACAAAAGGAAAAGAACTAAATACACTGAAAATGAAATCAAGTAATTTACACTAAACTAAAGGTTTAAAGAAGGAACTTTTTAATTTTTACGTATATGCCATATTCTACTTCTAGTTATAAGGCAAATTAATTACCTAAGGGTCTCTTGAAAGATTTGCTAGGAAAATGTGTCATGTATGGCGCCAAATACTTATAATATAAATCAATAAATTATTCTATTTACTACTTTGTAATATATATATAATATTATATTTCTAGGACATCTTAAAATGTTTTAATCTTATATTTTCATAATTAATCATATAAACTAGGAAATTTATCGACATTTTTAACCCCATTTATTATTATGTTATCAGGCTTGATGTAGCTAATTGCCGGTAAAAGTTAAGTGACATAATTACACGACTTACAGTCATTAATTTAAAAGTAACTAGAGGCCAGTCATCATTTCTGTTGTATAAAAATAACCTCAGAGCACCTAACCTCAAAACCTATAGCAACATCGCGGAATAATAGGGAAATTTGTGTTTAGAGCGAGTTGATGTTCAACTGTTCAACCTAAGGAAACCAATGCTTATAGTTTTCCCGCCTCATAGATAATTTTTCCCCGGTTAATATGCCTTCAACCACGAATAAGGAAAATTTAAAGCGTATGAGAACGGTAAATTTTAAAAAATGTGAGAAAAATATTATATTGATTTGGTGGTGCAATATCAGGAATGGGAGAAAAATGGATTCAATCTCAAATAAAGACAAAAAACGTATATGGGGAGGGGGTTGCCAAAGAGTATAATAATTCTATTCTGAAGACTTCTGCATTATTACCCCCAGGTGATATAACGGATATGTGTTTGCAGTCTATAGCACCTAAAACTCCAGGAAAGTTTTGAATGTTACATAAGTCTAGCATCATTTTCTTTACATCACCCTCTTCTGTTGGCAGTTTAATGAAATGAGGACTCACCTGAGGTATTTTATAAATATAACTATTTGGAAGTTCCCTGTCACATAGAACTTTAAAGTTAGTAGTATCATAAGCATCGAACTCAAAGCATGATTCCACTTAGTTTGTGATTGTAATCGGGGACGTAACATCTATTTCTTCGACATCCTTTAATAAGCGAAATCCATTTTGAATTTTTGCCATTCAGACCTAGAAACGAATTATTTGTTTCGCGTAATACACGAGGAGCATGGTGAAATTCATCTTCGGATGAGAAGTCGAAAATCGGAAATCTGTACAATATATCGCTTTTAAGGTTAACCTAACATAACCTACAGTTGAACGCAACTCTGTCTGTCGTTATTACGTGGAAATTAATAGTTACACACTGAAGAAATTTTATTCACACGAAATTAAAATAAACTTAACTATTTTATTTATAAATTAAGTTGTTATGCTTGTGTGCTCTTAACCGCCACAGGTGGCCGAGGTCGTTAAGGCGCGGACTCGTGAGCGGGAGGTCTGGGTTCGAATCCCGCCAGGACCGTCCTTCCTGACTGAGGATTTTTCCAGATTTTCTTCAGTCCTCATAAATGGCAAATGCCGGGGAAGTACCCTTAACTTAGGCCTGGAACGATTCCTTCCTTAAAAATAAATCCATTCTCAATATATCATTTCATCTCATGTATCATCAGTGTCCATCGCCTATGGTGTCTCTGTAGCAAAAACGAGCGTTAAACACCATTCATTCATTTGTGCTCTGAAACATATTTATTTAACAATTACTAAACTGTATTTTGTGCTTTAATACGAGAAAATTTGCGAGTTAGGTTTAATTTGAGGTTAAGACAAAATAATCTTAGATTAGTGTTTATGCAATGAATATTTTCAAGTTAAGCATAACCGATAGTTAATTTTATGCCCTAAACTCAAGTTAACTCTTTATACAACTGGCCCTTAATCAATCTACAGTTCAGAAATGGGTTAAATGCATTACTTTCTTCACTACTTAAATAAAAGTTTGTGGCCTTTGTATATCAGCTGGTGCATATTGTAACAGAAGTTAGGTTATGGAAAAGTAACAAGTGTACAATGCATTCATATATAGGACCTTCAATGTAGTGTAATTGGAGATGTGGAAGACAACATGATTAATTAAAAGTATCTATTAAAACTATGAAGCCGACAGTGTACAGAAATATGTAAAAGAATTTTGTCTAATAAAATCCTGAGAGAAGGGAATTGCAATTGCAAAAATGTTTATTACACATTTATTATTATGCAACATTACTAATGTAAGGCAGTGATATCTTGATATAAAGCCAAAGCATAATAACAACCTGGTGTTAAGAATTGCATCTCAAGCGAACTTGGTAAATCTGGTTTATGTTCATTGATGAACAAACTCTATCAACTTCCTTGCGGTTTATATATACCGAGGGTGCCAAAAAGTATGCACACATTCGTACTATATATCCATTTAACACATTTTATAGCTAGACCGAAAAATAACAGTAATGTGTAGTATGATGTTCTGTAAACAGATGTGACTCACATTACGTTATGCTAGCGGTGCTACAACAAAATGGAGCCAAGATTATTGTTTGAACAGCGGAAAACAATTATGAAGTGGTATTGGAAAACCGAGAATGTTGTTGAAGTTCAAAGGCAATAGAGACGTGTACAGAACAGAACCGCCAACGCGAGTAACAATTGCACGTATTCAAGACAAATTTGAGACTCATGGTACCGTATGCGAAGTTCACAAAGGCAGATCTGGGCAGACCTCGCACAGCCAACAAGCCCCGCGCACTGGATTCTAGGCACTATCCAAGGCACTGAATAGGACGAAGAGGTCTGATTGAGTTTCCACGGCGTTCTCCGGATCTAACTCCGCTGGACTTCTACCTATGGGGAACTCTTAAGGATGTTGTATACCGTAGAAAACCAGCTACACTGACAGCACTTCGGGAAGAAATTGAAACGGCATGTGCTGCAATCACTGAGGACACTTTCGCAAACTTGCTCAATCAGTAGTTCAACGTACTCAGAAGTGTATCGACGCCGATGGTGGGCATTCTGAGCAACTGTTGTAACTGTAAAAGTCTAACATGGTTAGTGTTCATAATTTTCTGTTTGTGTGAATTCAGTTTTGTTGTGTTAACACAGTTTTTTTTCTTTGCTTGAAGTGTGTATATATATTTGGCACCCTCTGTAGTTTGGTTACAACGCTTTCTCGATTCATTCTAAAAAGTTTGGCCCGTTCTTTTACGGTAGAATATGAGAGAGATGTTTCCCAATATACCCATCCAATCGCTGTTTAATTTTATTTGGAGTAAGTCTTTTTGTGAAGAATTTAATAACAGTTCGATACTCCATTTTGAACATGTCACATAATCTTCTATACATAGACTTCTTTATGCAAGCAAATCTGAACAACTGAACACAGCGGAGCGGAAGCTACAGGTGCAATTATTTACTTAAAAGATAAGGTGTGACGCCAGATAAAGATTTTGTGAAGACGATAATCCTTATCAGCGAGGCCGGAAACTTATGGACTTACCCTCCCTCGTATAATGTATCAGCTTATATTAAAAAAGTATGTGCAAAAAGCAGTGAAAAAATTTAAGGAATAACTTAATCTTGAAATGAGGACAGATATACGTCTTGTAAATTGTAACCAAACATTACGTTAGTCATTTTATTTCATTACAAAAGCTTTTGTTACTACATGGTAGGTGTGTAAGAGTGCAGGCAACTCTTGTGCTGTTTACATACACGGAACTTATTCAAGGATCCGAAGAGGACGATAAAAGCGCTAACTCCTGAGCACCGTACAGTCAACCCTGCTTCTAATTAAACTACTTGCGTCAAAACATTGCAACCGAAATGTAAATTAGTACAAAACCTCAGTAAATAGTGTCGCAATAGCGACTCTGGCAAGATTGCAAATACCGCCCCACTTCACTCTAGTGCGTCAGAATTTTGGCCAAAGTAGCTGTTACTTGTGCAAGTGTGTCCACTGTGCTTAAGGGGCAATAGCAAATATTATATATATATATATATATATATATATACATATAATATAAATGAAAAATAAAAATAAAGTAACACTATTAACAATGTAACAAATTAACAGTAATAATAAAAGTAGATAAGGATAAAACACTGAGAAAAAGTCACACTTGAAATTGCAGAATTTACTTTTATCACTTTCACTTGTCTAGCTTCTTGCCATTGAAGAACTCGCAGTAGTTCGAAATATAGCAATTTCAAGTGTGACTTTTAAAAACATTCCTTCCATTTTTTGAGTTTACTAAAGAAAGCTGATCCTTCAGCACATTCTGATATACTTCTTGCCACTATCGATGTGACGTCACTCTATACTAACATTCCCCATCATGAAGGATTAGCTGCCGTTAGACATTTCTTGGACTCTCGAGCACCTCCTCATACCCCATCCACAGATTTCATTTGTCATCTTGCTTATCTGGTCCTCACTCGCAATGCGTTTAGTTTTGATAATAAACATTATCTACAAATTAAAGATACTGCGATGGGCACCAGAATGGCACCTTCTTATGCCAATCTTTTTATGGCTCGCTTAGAGGAGGAATTTCTTAAGTCAGAATTTGGCACCATTATTATGGCTGAGATATATTGATGATATATTTGTACTTTGGGCTCGTGGCTCAGAATCTCTTGAGCAGTTCCTTACTAATCTTAACTCCAAGTTTTCAGTTAAGTTCACTTATTCTGTCTCTCCCAATGCTGCTACGTTCCTAGATATTGATATTTCTTTATGCAAAGGCTCTTTTCTTACGTCTGTGCACATTAAGCCTACCAATTTACAACAGTATCTTCATTTTGATAGTTGTCATCCCTTGCTTATCAAAAGATTTATTCCCTTTTCTCTTTCAATCCGTGGTCATTATCTTTATAACAACTTTTCATCTCTTGACAAGAATATTAAAAACCTAGCTCAAAAGTTCCAAGACCAAAATTATCCTTCCGCTCTTTTAACATCCCGTATAATCCCAGCGCACAAGACTTTCCAATGCAAACCTAAAACTCCTAACAAGAACTTCATCAACCTTGTTACTACTTACGTGCCTGGAATTGAAAGCATCAGACCTATTTTGAAAGAATGTCACGATACTTTGTAAATGTATCCATCTTTAAATGATTTTTCTAAATTTGTATCCAGCCTTACTTTCAGAACACCCCCTAACCTTAAAAGTATATTTCGCCGTAACCTATCCTCTCCGAATTTACCACGTCCCTTTGCTGGCTCGTATCCTTGCCAACCTCCTAAATGTAAAACCTGTGCGCTAATTATGCCGTGCCATTCATTCCACAGCCCTAATTTATCCAGATAATTTAACATTTCTTCATTTGCTACTTGTTCTTCCAAGAACGTCGTATATATGTTATCTTGTAAGCTTTGTAAAGCATTTTATATTGATTGAACTTCTACTGTTGTTTCGCTACGCATGAACAATTATAGACGTTCTGTTAAAACCAAGTCTCCCTTGCCGGTTGCCCAACATGCCTTATCTCACTGTAAGGATTTTGATGATGCTTTTAGTCTAACTCTTATTGATGCGTTACCTACACAATGCTCTGAAAGTTTACTCAGAGATAGAGAAATGGCAGCTATATTTTTACATAAAGCGCGTAAGATTTAAACCACCTGGTTTAAATCTTACATATTAGTTTTTTTCTTCACACACTCTCATTTCTAGTTTCATCTGTTTCCATGCATAACGTTACCTTCGATACTCAATATTTACTTTTATCACTTTCATTTGTCTAGCTTCTTGCCATTGAAGAACTCGCAGTAGTTCGAAATATAGCAATTTCAAGTGTGACTTTTTCTCAGTGTTTTATCCTTATCTACTTTTATTATTACTGTTAATGTTATATATATGAAGCTTATTTAAACACTGCAAAAATGTTATGGTTTTAAGTTAGATATTTTGAAGAATACCTACTAAATCCCAATAGCCATCCGTTATAATTATGATGCTCGTTTATTGTAAACACTTTCTTAAAACAGCTTACCGCATTTTCTCACTTCGTGCTATAAAACTTTAATGTTCCAGTGTTACAAACTTTGGTTTAATATGGAAAATGGTTATTAAGTTATATAAGCGAATACAATATTTTTTATTTTTTATATTCTTTACGACAGTTTCGAAATCTGGTCATAGCGCAATTAGTGATACTATATAAAATTTTTTCTAGGATTTAATTGCTTGCATAATGTTAACTGGAACCATGTTAGGCTGTAAGAAGAACAATGACACTGGTCCCGTCATTTTGCAAGCCCAAACGCACACTATTCGCTTCTTTCAGCGCAAGAACGTTACATTTTTAAACAGCAAGACTATGATATAGGTATCGGTGATTGATTCGTTTTATTTAAGGACGCTCTTTAACATCTCAGGTTATCAGCCACCCATTCAATTCCGGGCGTGAAACGGCCGACAAATTTTGCTCAGAGGCCTCTTCTTTCAGGCTTGAGGTTCTTTATCATGCCGTAAATGTACGGCACGGAACCCACGGATTTACTTCCCTTCCGGAGGAAGCCATACTTCGGATTTTTACGCCCGAAAAAATCCATCGGTCCTGGCTGGGATCTTTTTTTTTTTTTTTTTTTTTGAATGATTTATTTATGGACGCTCTTTAACAGTTCAGGTCATCAGCGTCCCATTCAACTCAGGGCGTGAAACGGCCGACAAATTTTGCTCAGAGGCCTCTCTTTCAGGCTTGAGGTTCTTTTTCGTGCCGTAAATGTACGACACGGGACCCACGGCTTTACTTCCCTTCCGAAGGAAGCCATACTTAGGATTTTTACGCCCCGAAAAAATCCATCGGTCCTGGCCGGGTTCGAACCCGCGATCTTGGGTTAGGAGGCAAGTATGGCTGGGATCGAACCCGCGATCTAGGGTTCAGGAAGCAAGTATGGTAGCCACTACACCACCAGGTCCGACGTGGTATGTACCTAGAGCAGAGGTTCTAAACCATGGCACGCGTACCATTGGTACTTGAGCTACTGCCCGGTGGTATGTACCATTTTAGCAAATAGATAGATAAATTAACATTTGTTTCACAAACAACAAACACCGAGGGTGCTAAAATGTATACACTTTCATATACGGTATCTATATGATATATTTCAAAGTTGGACCGGAAAACAACAGTAATGTGTAGTATGATATTCTGTAAACAGATGTGACTCTCATACATTACGATAGCCTTGCTATGTGACAGGTAAATCTACAATGAACAAATGAAGCCAAGATTATCGTATAATGTTCTGTAAACAGATGTGACTCACATTACGTTATGCTAGCGTTGCTACAACAAAATGGAGCCAAGATTATCGTTTCAACGGCGGAAAGCAATGTTGAAGTGGTATTGGAAAACCGAGTATGTTGTTGAAATTTAAAGGCAATGGAGACGTGTGTACAGAACAGAACCGCCGTTGGACTTCTACCTATGGGGAATTCTTAAGGATGTTGTATACCGTAGAAAACCAGCTACACTGGCAGCACTTCGGGAAGAAATTGAAACGGCATGTGCTGTAATCGCTGAGGACACTTTCGTAAACGTTGCTCAATCAGTAGTTCAAGTACTCAGAAGTGTATCGACGTCGATAGTGGGCATTTTGAGCAACTGTTGCAACTGTAAAAGTCTAAGATGATTAGTGCTCATCATTTTCTGTTTGTGTTAATTCAGTTTTGTTATGTTGGCACAGTTTTTTTGCTTGAAATGTGTATAAGTTTTTGCACCTTCTGTATTTAGCAGTTGTACTATAATAAACAGAAACAATATCTTTTACATTATCATAAATTACTTTTGTGTAATACTGTTCAAAAACATTACGGACGTTCAATTTTAATCCTATGGCAATGACAGGGCGCAAATGAATGTATTGTTTGATCATACAACAATGGGACCTGTACAAAAACATTACGGACGTTCAATTTTAATCCTATGGCAATGACAGGGCGCAAATTAATGTATTGTTTGATCATACAACAATGGGACACATTTTGTCGTTTTTTTAGCTGCTAGACGAATTTGCATTTAAGAAAGCAGTGGAGTTTCGACTCTTAAGAAAAAACTAAGCTTCTTGATAACACAACTCAATATTGGAAACAGATCTTCCTTTCTATTGCTGGATGCTTTCTTAAGTGAAAATGAAACTGCTCTTCACTGAGAACTGGCAGTGAATATAAGAAGCACCTTGGGAGTGTCATCTCAGATTTCAATGTACCTATACATCCCTGAAAACTTGAATTAGAATTTTAGATTAGTTGCCCATTTTCTATTGCTGACATCTTAGAAGAAACCTAACTGCTTCCGAGAAAGACAAATTGATCCAACTATCATGTGACGAAAGTCTCAGGCAAATGATCAAGAAGATGGATTTAACAGACTTCTGGAATATCCAAATGTTCTTAGTAAAATCTGTAAGATTTATTTTGGTGTTTGTAATTACTTACTTTTGTGAATGAATTTTCTTCTCTAATATATATATATATATTTATATATAAATTTATATAATTTTATATAAATTTATATAATTTATATAATATATATAAATTTATATAATATATAAATATAAATTTATATAATTTAAATTTATATATATATATAAATTAACACTAATAATAAAAGTAGATAAAGATAAAACACAGAGAAAGAGTCACACTTGAAACTGCTATATTTCGAACTACTGCGAGTTCTTCAATGGCAAGAAGCTAGATCCTTATTTACTTTTATTATTACTGTTAATTTGTTACATTGTTAATAGTGTTATTTTATTTTTCATTTATATTATATATATATATATATATTAATGAAACATAAAAATAAAGAAACACTATTAACAATGTAACAAATTAACACTTATAATAAAAGTAGATAAAGATAAAACACAGAGAAAGAGTCACACTTGAAACTGCTATATTTCGAACTACTGCGAGTTCTTCAATGGCAAGAAGCTAGACAAGTGAAAAACTCGCAGTAGTTGGAAATATAGCAATTTCAAGTGTGACTTTTTCTCGGTGTTTTATCCTTATCTACTTTTATTATTACTGTTAATTTATATATATATATATATATATATATATATATATATATAAACAAGGACAGAAATAAGTTGAATTATGATCCCGATTTGACTAAAATTACGTTAGTTAAAAACAAACAGAACTGTGTTTAATTAAACAAGCACAACCTTCGCACTGAAACAAAAGTATGAGTCAGAAATCAGTTAAATTTGTAAATTTAATACATTGATTGTTAAGTTGGGTACCGCAGTACCAGTATCTGGAATTTATGTTTAGTTTATGTATTCAGTCCCTATATTTTAACCTTAACAAAATTAACTTTAAGACATTTCACAGAACAATCCATTGAAGCGGAATAGACTCAACCGTTTTTCTCCAATAAATACCTAAAACTAAATACTACATACAAGAAATAACCAAGTAAATCATTAGTGTTGTTAAAATTTAGAGAAATGCTTATTTAGGCCTTTGTATCACAAAATCACACATTTCCCTTGTAACATTTGCTTACTGGTACATCTAATATCCTGTGATGAATGTAATGGAACGTCATTAGAAAAGGTGGAGAACCCCTGTACTAGAGAAAATGACATTGTTTACTAATGCTGAAAAATCCAACATGATCTTAGTGTATAGAGAATATAAAAAGAATGCCGTGTTAATAATTTTCTTAAGTTGTAGACAAAAGTGAACATACACGTACAGTTTTTGCCTAATTATCATGGAAATTATCTAAAAAGGGTCTGTAAATTCGATTATGACGACACCTCTTAAACTACTTGGCCTAGAATTGTGCATAGAAAACATTAACATTCTAATATCATTTAGTTTTATTTTCTTGAAGCCAATAGGTCTTGTTCCATTTGAAAAAAAAATGTAAATATGTGCTAGAAATGAACATTCTTATCATTGTTGGAATATTTATACGGGCTATATTGTTGAGCCCTTGTTTGAACTTCATTTCAACAGCGCATCAATAACATCTGCCCAAGCACTGTAAAATCCACAGATTAAAATAAAAGGTAAAGAAGAAGAAAGACCACCAGAAAATTAAAAAGACAGTAATCAAAAGAATATTTTAACCGTCGGTCCTGGTGGTGTAGTGGTAACCATACTTGCTTCCTAAACCCAAGATCGCGGGTACAAACTCGACCAGGTTCGATGGATTTTTTCGGGCGTAAAAATCCAAAGTATGGCTTCCTTCGGAAGGGAAGTAAAGCCATGCGTCCCGTGAACTACATTTACGGCACGAAAAATAGAACGGGACGCTGATGACCCGAGATGTTAAAGAGCGTCCGTACAAAAAAAAATAATAACTGTTATTTTAATATTGATCATGAGGGTGTCGTAAACATCAGCGGGTCTGAGAAAGCTATAAGGCAATGAAAAACACTTTATTAAAATCGTAAATTGTTTCAGTAATAAAGCGGGTAAAAATGAAAACCACATCAAAATTGCTGAAATGTTCACTTTTGTTCATGTAAAGTACTTTTACAACAATTAATTATGGTGTCATAATTACTATACATAAAACAACGTAAGTAAATATGAACGTTTTGAAACGGCACGCTATGTCGTTTCTTTGAAGCAACAGGCAAAGGAAATAACGCTAGCTCTCGTGAAACTCGACATTTTACTGAGTGCCAATTATTTCTGCGGCTATCAGCAAAACAAGCGTTTTAAACAATGTAATAACAGTTCTTGTCAAAAGAGTTATACACACAGGACACAACTGGACAAGAAGAAGAAAGCAATTTACTGACACATTGAAATCAGCTTGCATCGTTAACCCATTAGCTACTACACACTAAACTTCCGTTTTTATTAGCCGGGACATGACAATCTGCTTGTCACGGTGCACGGGTTGATAGCCAGTCAGTCTATGCCTTAAATGCCTGGTTCGTATTAGTTAAGTTGCACAATGACTAATGCATGTTTACTTTCTACAGAATAGCCGACTGCGCTTCTCACAGGTATGAGCCAGCATAATGCACACAAGTTGCGTCGTATAACATGCTAATTGCCTCACAACGACTACAAGAATGTGGTAGTGATTTACACCATGACAAATTTTTTTTGATTGATTTATTTATGGACGCTCTTTAACATCTCAGGTCATCAGCGTCCCATTCAATTCAGAGCGTGAAACAGCCGACAAATTTTGCTCAGAGGCCTCTTCTTTTAGGCTTGAGGTTCTTTATCGTGCCGTAAATGTACGACACGGGACCCACGGCTTTACTTCCCTTCCAAAGGAAGCCATATTTACGATTTTTACGTCCGAAAAAATCCATCGATCCTGGCTGGGTTTGAACCCGCGATCTTGGGTTTAGAAGGCATTGGTTACCACTACACCACCAGGACCGACGATAAAAAGATGGAAAATGGGACAAATTAAAACAAGAAATAGTGGCTACAAAAATGTTATCAGAAACGACAATAGAGAAAATGACTAACATGGGGAAATTTTTAGGTAAAATAAGGGATAAAGGGAGAAGTATAAAGAAGGAGCTTTAGGACACACGCAGTGATGAAAATTAGTTATTCATTTTAGGGATTCTTTACCATACAAATAGCTTGATAGTTGGGATATAAGCTTTGGTGCTGGGGAACTTTTGGAGAATTTGTGCTTATGTAAATTAAATTGTAATTGTATAAACTTGTAAACCATACTTTGCTTGATATTTGTAATATTGAATAAATTCATTCATATATGCGATAAATTTAGACGCGGTACAAACGACTTACTTCCCTTCCGAGAAAAGTCATACATAAGATTTTTATGTCCTGTAAAAAATCCACCGACCGTGGCCGGAATTTAACCCATGTGCGGTTACCATATGACCATATGACCACCAGAACCATTAAAATGCAACATATCAAAAGCAAATTAAAAAATATCATTAACAAATATTGTTAACGGTATTTATGGCAAGATTAATTATAATATTAGCATTTTCCTTCAACAATTTTAAAGGTCAAAAGAGAAACTACTTAATTTTTTCATAATATTGTTTTTTAGTTTTAGAATCTCTTTTATTAGTTGATGTTATTTGTATATTTTGCTCTGTCTGCCCTGAATTATCTTCCTATGGCAATTCAATGAGTTCTTTCTTATCGTGCCAAAATGCTTGTATACAAATTGTTGATATGATTAAAATCTGTTTAATTTAAAATACTCTTTTTGTATTCCCGCAATTATTTCAAAGTATGGCCAAATGCTTAGATGTTTAAAGATTGTATTGCCAAACATCTATTTTGACGGAGCCGGCTCATTGGCACCCGGCCTTTGTGTAATATTTAGGTTTAAAATAGTTGAGGTGCGACCTTTGCATATGATGAACTGCCAACAATGACGTACCGCCATCTACCATCTTCTCTGCTGTCTGCTACATTATCAATTAGGGGGAACATAAGGTTTCCCTGTTTTTTGCCACTGATATTTGAGGTTCTTTCTCAGTTTTATTCTGCAAAGTGATCAACACCTAAGCGGTTTATTTTATATTCAAATTAGGAAAAAAGCTACATCACACTAGTATATCTTTCTAAAAGTTTATACAATTATAAAATTAAACCGATTAGAATATAAAAACAGCAATTCATAATTAATAGTACGGTCATTACTCGTTTTAACAGAATTTTATCTGAACACACATGAATTCCTTAAAAGAAATGAAGTAAATAAATAAAATTGGGGAACAGAGCACTTTCTGCTTCAATGTTTTTTTGTTTTTGTTTTGTTTTGTTTTGTTTTTTTTTTTGATTGATTTATTTAAGGATGCTCTTTAACATCTGAGGTCATCAGCGTCCCATTCAACTCCGGGCGTGAAACGGCCGACAAATTTTGCTCAGAGGCTTCTCTTTCAGGCTTGAAATTCTTTTTCGTGCTGTAAATGTACGACACGGGACCCACGGCTTTACTTCCCTTCCGAAGGAAGCCATACTTAGGATTTTTACGCCCGAAAAAATCCATCGGTCCTGGCCGGGTTCGAACCCGCGATCTTGGGTGTAGGAGGCAAGTATGGTAACCACTACACCTTTCTCCTTCGAGTTAATTTGAATTGCTTGCATGGGCTAGAGCCGGTATACAGTGCGTTTATATTCTAGATTTAAATAAAACAATTAGGAATAGCAACTCCATTATGCCCACTTGATCTCAAATTTTCTGTATTTCACCCAACCATTGTGTTCAATGATCATTGGTCGCATTGCCGTATAACCGACAAGAGATGTATGCTGCATTCTGATAGATGACATGGGACAACAAAACAAATCCAAAACACAAAACCAACGACTGTATTACACGGTGCTCCTCAAACGTTTTAGAGTCTGTTCTTTCCAGTTATTATTGTAATATACAATAATGTTTACATCTTAACGTGCTCGTATTAAGAAAGACTTGTTTCTTCGGAGAGTTAACAGATTTCGGCTTATCTATTCTGCGGTCAGGTTCTTCATTTAGAGCTGCAAAAAAGCGAGTAGAAGACACAGTTACTATTTACGAGCGCTTAAGGCTTGCACAACCGATTTCGACACTACCTCAAGATAGCTGATCGCTAGGAATGGAAGTTCCGAGTTAACTAAGTCGCGTATTACACGCATAGAGTTATTTTCATCATCACAGCTCCCTTTGTGTCACTTTCTATACCAATTTACAGATACACCAGCAAGGGGGGGGGGGGCGTTATTAACAGCCAGATGGCTCCCACCCTCCCAAAGAAAATGCATAATTATTTCCCATTTTCTCTTCTCCTGGTCAACTTTTAAAGCAAAAAATGCACGAAAACGGCGATGTATAACCGATTAGTTCTTAATTGTATCTTACGCCATGAATGCATTTTCTCTCTACTGTATTAGCGGCAGCATTCGGGTCCTCCGTTAGCAAGGGCAGCTTGAGGGCCAGCCCGGAAAATGTTATGCTTTAAAATTTACCTTCGTGGGTCAGCAAAGATTTACAAGGATTTTATTTTTCTTCCAAGATGGATTAGCCTTTCTCCTGCTTATTTCTGCGTACCCTTACGCCAGCAGGAAGACGCTCGGTATTCTCTCTTCTTAGGAACCAGATGTTCAGACACCACGCATAACTGACAAGGGGTTGTTTTCGCACTTGTTTGAAATTGGGTGACTTTCTCATTGTTTGTCAGTGGAAAGTTGACTTTCACAGTGTCAAATTAAAAAAAAAATCGTATCTGCTTTATGGCAACGAATAAAGTGGGCATTTTATTGAAGACTCCATTTTCGCGTCTAAGTTTATTGGTTAAGTTAGAAGTGAAACGATTTGGACCACATCAATCGAAAGCTATGAGAGCTCAGTTAGCAAGACGACACAAAATTAACATTCTTTTTATGGTTTAAGAAAACATTTTGGCTGACAGCATGTGAAGTGAGAAACGTATCTTGTCTTTAGGGCTGAGGTTAGAAAAGAAACAAAAAGGGAAACCTTCGTTTCTGTACAGGCCGACGAAACGACAGATATTACATGCATATCACGATTTGTTATGATATTACGATACATCAGTGACGGTAAACTGGTTGAAAGATTCATAAAATTCATTGCTGTTTCTGAATTGACTGGAGAAGGCTTAAGGCGTACTTTAACAGCTGAATTAGAAGAGTTCTTAATAAACCAGAAGTTTATAGCACAATGGCGCTGCAGTTATGAGACCTTAACCCATACAAATGGGTGTCATGCAGTTATGCCCCTGGCCCACCTTTCTCAGGGGCCACGACCAGTAAAGTAAACAACTGACGGCACCCTTCAGCCAACGTTTCTTAAACCTGTAGCTACCCTAGGCAATGCTTTCGTGTCCAGACTTCGTTTTCCGAAACAATCTTCTTGGATCGATTCAAATGTTTTTTAGCTATACCTTTACTAAAAGTCAAAAGGTAATCACGTGTATACTTTTACTCGATAAGCGCGTTTTCTCTCTACTGCAGTAGCGGTAGCTTGCGGGTTCTCCGTTAGCGAGGGAGGTTGCAGAGCCAGCCCGGAAAAATTTAAGCTTTAAAAGTATACCTTCATGGGTGAGAAAAGACTAGAACTCTGATCAAAGTATTTAAAGGGGCTGATTATAGGGCCCGGAAGCTCATGCTCTAAAACACTACTAAATACGGAAGCTATATGACTAATAATCTATAAAAATTACTTTTCCCATAACAGTATGAATGCTAGGTATGAATTAACTTGCAATTGTTTGTTAAAGATTCCTTTTTTAAAATCGGATGTAAATTGCTATTTAGCATCCAAACTTGGCCAAAGCTAAAGAAAAGTTGTTTTTTATCTTCCGCATGGCTTCCTACTCACCTCTGGCCTACGTTTTCAGTGCGTCCATCTATCAGAAATCTCAGTGTACCATTATCTCTACTCGAGATTCCTAGCGGCGACCGCAGCATCTTGGATGCTTGTTCTCCGGGTGTAATTAATGCTGCTGCCCAAGATTTTTCTCTACACCTTCCTACTTCTTTTCTTGCTGCGGACCGGGTCTGTATGCATGTGTCTGTGACTGTTTTTTTAAGACCAACATGTAGTGACGAAAGAATGGGAAACTCCAGAGCTATGATCATGCACGGCAATAGGTCTTTAACTTTCTTTGGGAATTGTTGGTTGACTTAAGATATAAATTCTTAGGATTATTCTAAATAAACTTTATTTATATTTATAGTTTCTTCATAACAATTAGTGATTAATTTTATTTATCTGGGTTCATCTGTAGACCAACTTTTTTGTTGAATTGGCGTAGTTCTGGTAGGAAGTATTTAATTCGACTGCTGGGGTCACTATTAACACCATATAGTCTGCGACGCGGAAGTTGTATAGCCTTTTGCCATCTTTTTTGATGACATACTAAGTGCCTCTCATTCTTTTGATATCTTTAAATACGTACGTGAATTTAGAGTACATAGGGTCGCCTTGTCTGACTCTTCTTGTTTTTCTTTAGCCAGTGGGAATGTAATGTTGAAGTATTCTAAGATATTTTCTTCTGCTCCGTTTCTTTGGTGCTGGCAGCATAGTCTCTTATGGCAACTCTACAGTTTTTCCATATTAAAAGCAACTATGTGCTTAAGTAAGGCTAAAAACAATCTGACCCTTACTCAGAGCATGCCAATTACTATAAAATAAAGCAAAGTGATCAATTCCAGTCTGCCATATGAAATTAAAATGCAGGGCTAGTCAATAAACATTGCGAATGTTTTTTATCTCATCACACAGTGGAGAAACGACGACGAAACAATTTTTATGAAAACAGATCTCACTGGCCGGTGGGAAAAAATTGGAAGCGCGTACACGCATGCATCTTAGTACCCCGTCGGTTGCATAACACTGCTCTGAAATTTTGCTTCCGTTTGCAGAAATGCGATACGGAAGCGTACGGGATGTTACAGCAAGCACATGGCAACGGTGTTCTGACACAATGAACGATACTTCGGTGGTTCAAAGAGTTTAAGGAGGGCCGTACTTCAGCAACAAAGCAAGACGATCTAGGTGCCCCAGCCACTGCAGTGAGCAAGACTATGATTAACACAGCTGCCATTATTGTTCGGGAAGATGGGCGAATGAAAGTGGATAAGCAGGGAGACATGTTACACATTTCCCATGGTAGTACATGAGACACGTCTGTGCCGGCATTACTGAACGGAAGATGGTGTGAGTGGACGTGCGTTGACCCCGAAAGCAAACAGGCGCGCTCAGTCTGGATATCACCTGGTTCTCCGTACCAAAGAAGGTCAAGGTAGTTCCGTCCGCGGGAAAGGATATGGTGATTTTGTTTCGACTATCGTGCAATGGTTTATCAATATGAACTAACCCCCCACCCTCCAACAACGGTTAATTGGGAGCATTAAAAAGTGTTTTTTGAGCGTCCTGGCCGAACATATCCGAAGAAAATCCCTGATTTCCATCCTATGGGTTCGCGCCTTCACCATAACAATGCACACTCTCATATTTTGAGGCGGGATATATCCGGCTCGAACCCCGAACAGGCATTATCTACATTAAAATTAAGTGTATCAACTTCATATACTCCATATGTTTATATATAATAATATATTTTACAATTTATATTTCATATTTATCTTGTTATATTCCCTCAAGACGGTCAGCTTGTATGCCGTAAAAGGTTTATTGCTCCCCATATAAACACAAGAGCGCTTTGCTTGTTGACGTAAGGACCAGACCCTGCCGCCTGTTGTTAATATTTCTAAAAGATGATCCAGTCCTTTTATGGTTAGAGAGAGAGGCTTTTGAAAATAATAAAACCGTACCGCTAGAACAGAATGCCATTTGAAGGACACGAGGAGGACCTTAACGTTTTGTTGTGCAATAGGTCAATAAGTTTTCTCACCCACATAACATAACGGTTCTGCAATAAAACACGCACGGTATTCCCAAGGACTACCAATGGCGAATGACAAAAGGTATAAAAGTAGGCAAATAGGGCCTGATCAAAAATAGGAAGTCCTATAAGATGAAAACAACGCCCCGACCGACATACCTAAAGAATAATAAAACTTATCGCAGTTCCAAGCCCACATTTATCAAATTAGTTCAGTGCAGAGCAATCAATTCAAAGCAAATCAGTGTGATAGTAGTAGATGAGTATTGTTGTGAACAACGGGGCTGTAGGAAGTGTCAAATAGTTCAAGCAGTGTCAGCAGTAAGCAGTGCTGATCATTTCAGAGCCGTTAGAAGCCGAAAGTCAGATCAGCAATCGGCGATCAACCTGTAGAAAACATACAAAGTGAGCCAGAAATAGTAGGTCGCGGACCAAAGAGTTTCACAGCTGATCTAATAAACTTTATTATTGGAAATCGGATTTCATTAAACGCCTTGTCAGTCTCAAGTTCGAGTCCTCTCCACAGCGAAATGCATAAAATCTCTTTCAATCCACAGAAGACATCGTAACCTGTGAATTTCTGTGATGAGAACAATAAATCTGCACTCCGGAGTAATCTTTTACTAGTGCTCTCTCCATCAACCCTTTCTCTCCAGCAACAAGATATAGCTAACCCGAGAGACTAGGACATCGAGATCACAGTTCCTGAAAGAGTGGAAGGAGCCTGAAGAGGACAGATACTTCACTTAATCAACATATTAACATCTGATTATTCACTCTTTCTTAATCAAACAACCTAATCATCCTCCCTCCTCCTACTGCCACGGGTGGCCGAGGTCGTTAAATCGCAGACTCGTGAGCGGGAGGTCTGGGTTCAAATCCCGCCAGGACCGTTCTCCCTGACTGCGGTTTTTTCCAGGTTTTCCTCAGTCCTCATAAATGACAAGTGCTGTGGAGGTCCCCTAAACTTAGGCAAGGAACGTTTCCTTCCTTAAAATTAATCCTTTCCCAATATATCATTTCATTTCATGTATCATCAGTGTCCATCGCCTGTGGTGCCTCTGTGGCAAAAACGGGCGTTAAACACATTTCATTCATTCATCCTCGCTCCTTAATTAATCATATCGCATACTCGAAAAACCACTGTAATTTACAACGTTGCTGCTAAACATTTTGTAATAAAAAGCATCGAACATGTGCCCCACGCTTCAAACAACCTGCACCTTGCTCCATGTGCGTCTTGAAGGTGGGGAGGCGGTTCTGCGTCGTACATCACTACAAGATACCAATTACAAAGATTTTCCAAGACTCGTTGGGGAGACAATGACGATGGCGAATAAAGATTTATTAAATAAATACAATTACACACCTTACATTTAAATAATTGAAAAGTCTCAGTGCTAGCAGGAACACGTTTTATTATACTCCATTCTACCAACCGTTCTTTGCAACACACTCGTGCACTCTGCATACAAATTCTTTACTTAGTTTGCTAAATATTTTAGGAGTCCTTTCTCTGGGGAACTGCTGGTGGACGGCTGAGTTCAATTTTGGAAATTAAAGGTTTTATAAATCATAACAACAACGCTTCCCCAAAAACCCAGGCAAATCCATTAATGGCTTTTAAAGAGATTGTGGTCACAGCCGAGTAACTGTCAGCGACATAAAAGGCAACCGAGTGGAGTTCGGATGAGTGCGACTGTAGAGATCGTGAGTAACAGCACTGAGGCAAATCGATTCCTTTAGTTAACTTTCTAAAAATTGTCAATTAGAAAATATAATATAAAATTATGTGACATTTTAGATTACCAATGTAGTCATTTCTGTATCTACTCCATGGGGCTTTGTGTAATTATTTTCCAAGGCGTGAACTACTTAACGATGACGAGATACGAGTGTCTAAATTATTTTAAATAATAATTACGTATTATCAGGTTCCGTCGAGAACTGGAACCTTAGATCCTTATATACGTCAGAAGGGATTTTAAAAAGATAAGGTAATTTTACCAGTAAAGCAAATTAACTGCGAACCTCTTTGACTGATGTATACTTTGGCGCAGAAGAAGAATGAGGTAGCAGAAAAAAATCGTTTTATTAATATACTTTCATTAATAGCATGCCTTCAAATTAAAGTGTATACAAAGCATTATCTTAATGGGATCTCAAAGAGTGTGACAATTTTATTCACAGAGTAACAGGTATGTTAAGATTCTTTTATTCTTTCAAACAGAGCAATGTATGCCATATCTTGTAACTTTAATTGTTAATATGATGACCAATGATATAATAACTATTATTATTATTATTATTATTATTATTATTATTATTATTATATCATCGATCATCATCAAAGAGATGAACTCAAGCTAGGCTTGATCTGAGCTATTTTAATAACACGCCTTTTATGTAAGCACTTGTAAAACTTGCTGAAGAGCACTGGTATAAATACTAAAGAATTTAAAGTTAAGGAAGAAATAAGAAGAAAAAAATGTCTATTTCTTAATGGACAGAGATGGTGAATATAAGCACCTTAAATGCACACTACAACAACTAAAAATGTGGTTCAATTCGTGAACTTAATGTGACCTAAATGTGTAAGGGGTTCCACTGGTACTTGAGAAAATAGACGAATCGCCGAATGAACAAAGATGGAAAATGTGTTTTCATATTTCCCTAGTTAATATTCTTAAAAAGTTGATTCCTTTGGTCTATCTTCTTTAGAGATGAATGAATCTGTTTCTCTAGTCAAGTGTTTCTCAAACTATTTTCAGATGAGAAAGAGTTTTTTAAGTTAAAAGGTTTTGGAGTCGCCCTACTATTGTTCCTTTATTATTCCATTCATTTTTTAACAGGATTGGATAGAAGAAAGTACATATTGAATTTTTAAATAAATAAAGATATCAAAGTTATTTTGTAATCATTTAGGTCTATAAGTCTTTCATTTTAGCACATCTATCTCATTAACATGAATCTGACGAACTTTGCACAGCTGTTCAATGTTGATGACTTTATTATAAGAGACTAGTTCGCTGCTTTGTAAACTACATAAATAACGTTCAATAAATATTGTAGCGGAATACAGAGTCGTAACGTAGATGTTGACATCGTTCCTAACTACCACCACAATATGCTCAGCTAGTTCAGGGTTTGGTGTTATAGCTGGATTTTTCAGATTGATACTTCTGGGGTGAAAGGAGTGTGGTTTTAAGTATAACAAAATCATAATGGACAGAAATCTACGGAGTGTATTAATGTTTTGTTATTACCAAACAACAGTACACATTTCTGATATGCTCTGAGAATATAACTAGATGCAGACGTGATATAATTTATATTTCTCTCCCAAAAACTGTGCCTTTAGTCCTGTTGTAACTCGTGCATTATTTTCCTATAAGGATATTAATTCAAATTCGTAACTCCTTTGATTCACCACAAATAATAATTATGTGATTTTTTCCACGAAATGGCAATCGTCACTTAACTTTACGTCATGTTAAAATGTAGCTTCACTTTACGCAGTACGAATCACGATTTTAGCTAATGGAATTTAAAACAACTTCTCTCTACGGAATACAAGGCATAACTAACACATCTTGAGATATAAAGCAACTTGACGTTATAAAGAGACATAAATGCTGTATGTCGCTGCTTATTATTGCTGCTCTTTTGCTGCTGCTGCTGCGGGAGCATTGAGGGAAAAAGGGAATGGGTTTCCTACGGGGTGCTACTTTCGAGCGACAGCGGAAGACAGTTTCATAAGTAAATAAGAGCAGGGTAGCATGTTATTGCATTTATAATGTCTTGCCTAGTGGAATCAGCTGCTGTTAGAAATTTGATCTGCTATTGCTAATAACTAAATTCACTTTTCCAATTCGCAACTAATTCAGGAGTAAATCATTTGTAATTGTGGTATTAATTTCCACACGTTGGGTGCAATGCCTTAACCATCCACGCTACTACGCCGTTAAATTCAAAGTGTATTATTTAGCTAATATGTTCTCTCTTTGTTAGGAGATTTGCCACAATTACAAATTATTTACTCCTGAATTAGTTGCGAATTGGAAAAGTGAATTTAGTTATTAGCAATAGCAGAATCCATTTCTAACAGCAGCTGATTCCACTAGGCAAGACACAAATGCAATAACACGCAGACGACGTTTCAAATAATATCTCATTTAAATTAAACTTCTCATTCAATGTACATATTATGTAGCGTTTGAACAAACTAAATCGAAGGCTTTCAAGATTCTGTTAACTTGCTCACATATTCAGTCTCATTTAAATAGACAAGACATTATAAATCCAATAACATGCTACCCTGCTCTTATTTACTTATGAAACTGTCATCCGCTGTTGCTAGAAACTGGCACCCCCCTAGGAAACCCATTCCCTTGCTCCCGCAGTAGCAGCAGTAAAAGAACAGCAATAACAAGCAGCGACATACAGCATTTCTGTCTCTGTATAACGTCAAGTTATAAAGCGTCACTTATCGCAAAAGCTTGTAATAATACTATACTAGTTTCCATTTAGTTGCAATAAAGCTGTCTGTCTCGTGTTTCATTCTTGGTACACATTATTAATGTTGTTACACTTGCATTACGGTCGGTCCTGGTGGTTTAGTGGTTACCATACTGGTCTCCTAAACCCAAATTCGCGGGTTCGAACCCGGCCAGGATCGATGGATTTTTTCGGGCGTAAAAATCTTAAGTATGGCTTCCTTCGGAAGGGAAGTAAAGCCGTGGGTCCCGTGTCGTACATTTACGGCATGAAAAAGAACCTCAAGCCTGAAAAAAGAGGCCTCTGAGCCAAATTTGTCGGTCGTTTCACGCCCTGAATTGAATGGGACGCTGATGACCTGAGATGTTAAAGAGCATCCATAAATAACCCCCCCCCCTCAAAAAAAACTTAGCATTATAATTGTATTATCTGCAGTTTAATCTTTTCATGTTCTTGGCTATGTATGTGTTCCTTTAAATCGTTACATTTTCATATTATTCGGTAGTGTCATAGAGACCAACGAACAAACATTAAGACATACATTGTAATAACCCTTATATGATATATGAAATCTGTGCAAATGAGCTTGCTAGATCTATACGATTTAAAACGTATTACCAATGAATATATGTTTTTTGAGTTTAAAATTAAGTACCTTACTTAACATTAAAACATGTGCAAATGAACTTATTAAAGTTATATGATTAAAAACATATTATCAATAAATGTTTGGAACTTTAAATAGAATATAATGACCTTTATTTTACGTAATAACATACGTAAATGAACTTCGTAAATTATCATAACGTAACAGCTATTATCATTAAATGCTTGTGACTTTAGATTGAGCATTATATCCTTTACCTAATATAAAACATATATAAATGAACTTATTAAATTAATATAATTAAAACACATTATCAATGAATATTTTGAGTTTCAAATCAAATGTTATAGCCTTTATCTTACGTAATAATATACCTAAATGGATTTCTTAAATTAACATAGCTAAATAGTTATTACTATTAAATGTTTGCGGTTATATATTGAGCATTATAGCCTTTACCTAATATATAAATATGTGAAAATGAACTTATTAAAATAACATAATTAAACAACTGCTATCAATGAGTGTTTAGGGCCTAAGTCGGATATTTTCCGTTTCAATGTTTTCATGAAAGAAAATGTTTTCCAACGAAAGCTCGTGTCTTTCTGATTATTAACTATACAGTATGATCCGCAAGTTCCTGGAATTTGGTTTTTCCTCGTCTTTCTCGATTTTATTAAAACATTTTCGATGTACATAGATTCTAGAGGACCATAAGGGCAGACTCGAGGATTTGAGAAACGCTGCTCTAATAGAAGCATTGAAAGGCAGTGAAGATGGTGGTAATAAAACAGTTTGATTTGGAATTTACTCATTTGAATTTAAGAGTTATTTTACATGGCTAAGTTAAGAATATTTTTCACAGGTAAAGGAGTCGCTAAGTGTAACCTAACATAATGAAACAAAACAAACAAATCCAAACGTCAGGAAAAGTGTTGCTTATTGCAGGGTGTTAATGTGGGTCACGCCTGTACGGGAGCAGAGCGCGCGCGGCACGTGCTGCTTTAGGGATGCTGAGACCCAATTCCAGATAGTGACCCAGTTTTGTCGATCGATAGGATTAGGTCAACGTTCCTTACCAAGGGTCATGCCTCAGGTGAATCAGCTGTTCTAACACTCTCTGAACCCCTTCACTAATATGTGTACCTTGTTTTGCGTTCTTTAACGCTTTTTGTTTGAATTCTTTTTATAAGTGTTTAATACTCGTTCACTATTGTAGAATCGCGGAAAATCTGGCAACAAAAATCAGGGAGAATGGTCCTGGCGGGTTTTGAACCACACGCATCCCTTCCTTATGTTATATTGCATTTCAGATGTATGTATAGGGGCTGGCCAAATGAAGGTGAGGCTGTTTGTTTTATTTGCAATGCCTATTGTTTGGAATACGTGGACGAACAGGAAGTAATAGTGATAAATAGATTACATATCAGCTAATACTAACTAAGGAAAATCAGATTCCAGACCTGTGTATACCTTATAATTACTATATGGGTGCCAAACATGGTCACTAACAGAAAAACAAAAGAACAACATTCAAATATGCGAAAGAAAAATTAACGCAAGATCCTGGAATAACTTTGAAGGACAAAATACCTATAGTATTAATAAACCAGTTATCTCAGACAACACACATCGCACAAATAGCTACCAGAAGTAAATGGCAATGGGGCGGTCACGTCGCAAGGATGAAGGACCTACAAGATCTCCGTGTGGGACCCCCGGCTAGGAAAAAGGATACAAGGCAGACCCAGAAGATGATGTACAGAAGGAATATGCAGGTCCAGATTGGTTAAGAGTAGCAAGAGGAAGAGAAAAATGGAAATCTCTCGAGAAGCAACTAGTGCAGTGAGAAATGGAGAAACCAAAAAACAAATCAGAGTGTCTTAAACAGCATACGAACAACTAGCGAGGAATAGCTCTCCACGTTAGAAAAAAGCGAGCTATCCTTACTTGTTAGGAGAGCTTTGCCCTTAAGGGACGCAATAGGCTATCTTTATCTTTTATACATAGTCGCCTTGTTTGTTTAAGCAACGGTCCCAGCCGGCTACTAGATTAGAAGTCCCATATTGGCTGTGGAGCCAACCTTCAAGGGCGGAGACGGAGCTCAGTATGTTGGCGTCTTGCATAGCAATTGCATGACCATCGCGTGCTCTCTGTGCAAGAATCCTCTTCGTTACTCTCGTGCAGTTTGAAAGAAGTAGACCATACCCGGCCCGCTGAAACTGTGCATTTAACAGTTAGCGTCAGTTCAAGTAATGTTGGCAATACTGCGGTTGCGACGTTGCAACATCCACCACTGTTTAATGATGGTATTGCAGTTTTCAATGTCGCCACGTAAGCGTATATTAAGTGTATGTAATAATGAATTATTTCCTTTAAGAATGATTTATAACCCCAAATAAATTGTTACATAATAACGTAAGCATAATAAAGAACAAACGTCGACAGTGAGAGATTTACTATGTAGATATATGCTCATGATTTTAAGTAGGAAAATGCTTCGAGCTGTTACGACATGTGTCAACTTTAACAGCACATTTTGTGTCCGTGTAACATCTCGACTTAAAGGATTAGATGTCACTTCGTGAATCACTTTCTAACTACTACAAATTAATCATAATAACGTGATAGAAATCACTGCAAACACAATAAGAAAAAACGGGCAACACAGCAGCTTCTACGTCACTTAGTAGTTGGTTCAACAGATGCAAACGGGTAACGTTCCTCGTTTGTTAATCTGTTTTGATTGCCAACTGCAAAGTTTCAGTGGCCCGGGTATACAGAAGCACAGCAGGTCAAACTGCTTCCCCGGAGAGTGCTGGCTTGGCGTTTGTGCTGATAGCGGCATTAATGACATTCTGCTGCATTTCTTGAAGGAGTCGTGTCAGAAAACGCAGCTAGTTGTCATCCTCAATCGTTTATTTAGTCTGTTATTGACAGCAAAAGCAGCAGCACAGAAAAAAATTGAATTGGTGATATGAATTTAAAACACGTTCTTAAAATTAGCAGTTCTCAGTTAATATACCCAGATATTTCGTTTATTTTAAACAGCAAGGGTTGCAGAAGCCAAATATAACATCAGTAATGCGATATTGTGTATATTATTATAAACACATTTTACCACTGACAGTACCATTTAACTATTATCAATTACAGCGTAATATGCATTAGCCCTACATTTCTTTGTATGTCAAAGTTAATATATTTTATTATGACTATTTCACTCATGTGATGTCATCTTAAAGTTGACCAATGAAACGAAACAAAATTTTGAATTTTGACCAATCACAGCCGGATTACGGAGTGAAATTATCGAGGAAAAAAAAAATATCAAATCCGTTTTATTAAGCGACGTGCAATTGTCTTGTGGTCGGTGCAACCAACTCTATACCTCCACTACATAATTCCTGAACAAGCATCATTGACCACTTTTGCTAGAGGCGGTGTGGAGCTATTGATAGCAACAAAATCTTGGACAATCGACAATCTTAACGCAAAATGGAGGGTCCTTCAAAGCGTTTTGGTGATGTGTCAAATGTGCAACTTGATCTTATCATTAGGAATTCCAAACCACAGAATATATAGAAAAACAGAGACACTATGTGTTATCTTGTTTTATTCTCTCTCTCTCTTTTAATTATTCAGTAGGTATTATAAAATCGAACGGTAGTGATTGTAATAGTCGACGTTTGTCCATTTCAGTCTCGCGGTTTCTGAATAGGATAGTTATTCATAAGTATAACACATGTTAATATTCTGTGTGCGAATTTCTTATATACGATACACTTTTATTGTTATTCTATTCAAGGAAAAGTCCTATTTTCCTCTTCTCTATTGGCATTATGACAATCAGCATTCTTTTGTCGCAAGATTTCTTGAAAAGGTTAAATAAAAATATACAATTATTACAAATTTGTAGGTCAACTTTAGAAGAATTATATTTAAATTCTTATTTTAATATCACTGGAGGGTGTGTTGTGTGATTTCTAAAGGGTCTGAGTTTGCCTATAATGCGTCAGCATTGTTCTTGCTTACTCGTGAGTGCAGACAGATTAATAAAAACATTTCCTAGTGTATTGTAATCTTATTTTTAGTTAAAATAGTTTCGTCTATTTAAACACCAAAGAAGTTCAGGACTCGACTATTCAAAAGAACCAGTACCTACTTTATGTGTACATTTTTGAAGACGGAGGAAATTGCAATGGTGAGTCCTGCTTTGAACTTCTTCCAGATGAGTTGTTTATGACAAGAACAGGATTGTCAGGTAAGGATATCCTTTTCCAAGATAATGTATGATCACATCTGGTGGACAATGCTGATCTATTAGGTAGAAAGGGAAATAGTTTAGACAATGACAAATTATTTGCGATAAATGTATTACAAGAACAGGAAGTAAGAGAGCAAAGGATCCTCGCTCTCAACTACATCGTTCTGTATTCTTATGGAAACATACATTAGCGTGTGATATTCCATCCGTACTACAGGTTTTTCATTTTCTAATAATGGTCGCAGTTAGTGCTGTTGCTGAAGTCTGTGCTTTAGAGTTTAATAGGCAGTTCGTTGTGTCAATGAAGGAGCTGATATACCGGGTGTAACAATAAGGTAGGCCAAACTTTCAGGACAGACGTAGAGGAAGAAAATATGTTATATGGACATGGGCCCGGAAACGCTTTATTTTCATGTTGGAACTCATGTTCTACAGCTCTTCAAAGTACATTAAATATGGGAAGAGAAAGTACCAGCATATCTCACAAAAATCTTACATGAAATGTTCAAAATGCCCTCCGCTAGCTAGCATTAACCTGCGGTCGCATTGAATCCCTGATGCGCTGTGTATCCCTGGGGATTGTTTCGCAGCCTTCCACAATACAGGCACGAAGACTCTCTGTATCTTGTACCGGGGTTCGATACACAAGAACTTTCAAATACCCCCACAAATAGAAATGGAGCGAGTCACATATCAATATTACCTTCTTTCAAATGGAACACAAAACACTGGCAGTGAACTCAAGAATTACAAACTTAACCGTACGTAACCAAGAGGACATTTTGAACATTTCTCTTTCCTTCCCATGAAAAGTACTATAAGAGTTGTAGAAAATGAGTTCTAACATGGAAATAAAGCGTTTTCGGACCCACGTCAATGTAACATATTTTCTTCTTCTACATGTGAGGAATGTGTCCTGAAAGTTTGGCCGTGCCTTATTGTTACATCTGGTGTGAGGGGCCCTGATGTTTCTACTGTAATAAACGCTGATGACCTGAGATGTTAAAGAGCGTCCATAAATAAATCAAAATCTACTGTAATAAAACTCTCTTATTTTCAAGTATTCATTTCTTCTATATGAAGCACGAGCTGAACGAGTTGTTGGGGGCCTTGGTGAAGATGCAGAGGATGAGAGTTAGAGGAGCTTGTTTAGGAAGAATGGAGAAGTATAATAAAGATTGAGAGGGGTATAATATATTGCAGTGTAATGGCGTAGTAGATATGGGTGAAGTGAAGTTAGTGGTGAAAACTGTAAGAACAGTTTTAAAACTTGTAATAATTGTAGCGGTGTTTAATTAAAAAGGATTCATTTTAAATGTGTAATGGGTGGAGGGAATATTTGGTAAAGATTTGATGTGATTATGGATTCTCAGGGATGGTGATAATTCTTTCTTCCTCTCCTTCGATGGTTACCGCTGCCTTACAGTCTTGCCACGGCGGTTAAGACTCTGTCACTGGATATTTTTATGGTCCTGTGACCATAGGGGAAGGAGTCTTGCAGATTAATAAGATTTTTTGTTATGGAAGACGGAACACAATTTATTATATGTAAACTACTAATTTACATATAAAGATCGTTCCCTTAATTCTTGCAATCCTAACTATCGCTTTCCACTAATTGATCGGAACTGAGAAAGCTCTTCCACTGACCTTGCCCCTCTGAATACTCTTGCCACATGACTGCGGGCCGCAAAGTTACAAACTAAATGAACATGGTCTACGTGACGTTTTCCATGTAGTGGTTGGCCTCTTCCCTTGAAGAGGTTATCGGCCTGTCTTTTCATCCCTATAGTTGCCAAAAGTTTTACGGTGCCTCCCCTGCTTAAGAAGTTCTCTAACTGAATAGCAATAAACATCTTGCCCAAGGATTCTTTACCAATATTGCGTTACAACAGGCTACAGAAATTTCCACGTCAGATTTTATGGCTGGGGTAGCTTTCTGCACACTTACACATAACTGAACAAGAAAAAGAACATTACACTCATTGTTACAACGAAATTACATAATGTTATTTGATAGCAGCCATAAATACGGTCTCGTAATGTGAGTATAAAGGATAAATAAACAAATGTAACAGAGAAGTGTAAAGTGTAGTGGAGTAGCGAAAGGGAACTTTTTATAGGATATAAAACAGTATTGCGTATACAGAATGAGAGGAGGGTAAAGTGATTGTGGAAAAAGGTATGACGAAAGAGTGAAGAATAATAATAAGAAGAGGGAGATAAACAAGTAAAGTAAAATATAATAAAATTGATATAATAACTATTATAATTAATACTACTAGTGATATAATTATTACTATTGTTAACGATGTCAAAGTAATGGATTGGTAGGGTGAATGTTGCATTGATAAATATCAATTAGATTCATAAACAAAGAATGTAATTAGTGTTGAAGAACTTGGCTAATATAAGATATAAATGTGAAATTTACACGAATATATTTATAAAGATGATATGACATGGAAAATAAAGAAACATATACGATCAATAGATATATAATATATAGTTTTACAGGAATAGATACATATAAGTAGTAAAGTAAAAGTATGTAAGAAATATACTGGTCACCAGTACAGTTTCTACCGGATACCAGGAATAGTAGTTTAATAATTTACAGTTAAAGATTAAGTGGAAGTAGTAGAAATAGTAGCGGTTGATTTTGATTGATTGATTTATTTAAGGACGCTCTTTAACAGCTCAGGTCATCAGCGTCCCATTCAACTCAGGGCGTGAAACGGCCGACAAATTTTGCTCAGAGGCCTCTCTTTCAGGCTTGAGGTTCTTTTTCGTGCCGCAAATGTACGACACGGGACCCACGGCTTTACTTCCCTTCCGAAGGAAGCCATACTTAGGATTTTTACGCCCGAAAAAATCCATCGGTCCTGGCCGGGTTCGAACCCGCGTTTTGGGTATAGGAGGCAAGTATGGTAACCACTACACCACCAGGACCGACGAAATAGTAGCGGTTTCCAGTTACTTGAATATTGCTGGTTTCCAGCAATTAGGAAGTAGTTGCAGGGAATGTAATTTTGTTATTTATCAAAATTGTTATTTTTATTATTTTAGTAAATTCCTAATTGTAACCTTGTTATATGTATTATCTGGAAAATAACAATGTATCAAAGTAATTAAAATAAAGTGTAAGAGTTTGCAATACACGTCCCAGTGTGGGAAACAAGGTATCGAGATGGAGAATTTCAGATTATTATTATTATTATTATTATTATTATTATTATTATAATTTTATTCTATATGATAATGCGTAAAACAAGGCAGTCCAAGGTATGAAGTTTCATTGTAGTACAACGTTTCTGGTGATTATCCTCTTTCCTTGCTTTCTCTTCAAACTTCATTTCTTTTGGGACCCACTTGCGTGAAACTTTGATACGCATAGTTGTTCAAATGAAAGCTGGCCACTACTAGAAGAAGGGAAGAACTTAAATTTGCTGTAGCTAAACTAACACTGAACTCTACATCGCTTCTACTGTTAGAAATGTGCTAACGATTTTCTTCGTTTCCAAAAATGCAAAAATCACATGGAGACAAGGTGCGGACATCAGGGTAGATTTTGGGTGTCTCCCAGCCAAATCTAGTTTTGTTATTTTGGCAGCGCGATATCAAACACTGCAGTTGATATAAAGTGTCTTTATAGTGCTGTACAATAATTTTTGGCATTGATCTGGTAGTCTCACTAACAATGGGTTTAGATAATAAAAATAAATTATAGTATAACTTTCTTCGCAAGTCCATACAACCTGAACGTTTGTGGGGACGGAAATATTGACTCAAAATGACGGCACCAACTATACAGCAATCCTTATTGTTCCACTCTGGTATTTTCTGAAACTAGTATTTTCAGCCTTCTTCTCTCTGGCGAGACCATGTGGCATGCATTGCTCTCAAAATTTGTAATACTCCAGATACTGATTGAAAAATTGTGTGAATATTTCATTTAACAAAATTAATTTAACCCTATCCGTTTGCTCTGGTGTTTAGAAATTCCCGTACGAAATAAAACTGCGCTCGCCAACCTTAATTATTGCCGATCCTGGTGATGTAGTGGTAATCATTCTTGCCTCGTAAACTCAAGATCGCGAGTTCAAACCCGTACAGGATCCATGGATTTTTTCGAACGTAAAAATCCTATTATGGCTTCCTCCGGAAGGTAAGTAAAGCCGTGGGTTCCTTGTCGTGCATTTACGGCATAATAAAGAACCTCAAGCCTGAAAGAAGAGAGCAAAATTTGTCGTCCGTTTCACGCCCTGATAATGATGAGCTGAAATGTTAAAGAGCCATTACGAGGTCTCTTCAAAAAGTATCGCGAATTTTGAATTTCCGCGGGCTACGTATATTCGATTTTCGATTGTTTTATGGCGTTATGTTGGTATTCATGTCCCTCACTTATGTTGACAAGCTCGGCCATTTTGAATGTTCAGTTAATTGTTGACAGCTATTTTGCTTGGACGTGTTTTGGCTCGTCTTCGATTTTTGCCTATTCCAAAAAATGGAACAAAGAATCTGTATCAAATTTTGTGCGAAAAACAAAATTAAGTGCGCGGATGCATTCCGAATGTTAACTGTGGCATATGGTGAAGCTACCTTGGACCAAAGCAACGTTTATCGGTGGTACAAAATGTTCTCAGAGGGTCAAGAAGATGTGAACGACGAAGAGCGTCCCGGACGCCCAAGCTCGTCAACAACAGACGAAAACATTGAAGAAGTGAAGCAAATAGTATTGACCAATCGTCGAATTACCGTTAGAGAAGTTGCTGAGGACCTAAACATATGGATTGGCTCGTGCCATTCGATTTTTACCAATGATTTGGGCATGAGAAGGGTCGCCGCAAAATTCGTATCAAAGTTGCTCAATTTCGACCAAAAACACCATCGCATTAACGCTGCTAAGGAGCTGTTGAGCTCTGTCCGTGACGACCCAAATTTGCTCCAGAGGGTCATAACTGGTAAGGTAACGAATCATGGTTTTATGGTTATGACGTGGAAACTAAAGCTCAATCGTCCCAATGGATGCTGCCACACGAGCCAAGACCGAAAAAAGCGCGCCAAGTTCGGTCGAATGTGAAGGTTTTGCTTACAGTTTTCTTCGATTGCAGGGGTGTGGTGCATCATGAGTTCTTGCCACAGAGTAGAACGGCCAATAAGGAATATTACCTGCAAGTTATGCGCAATTTGCGGGAAGCAATCCGCCAAAAACGCCCGGATTTGTGGAAGAACAAAAACTGACTTTTGCACCATGATAACGCCCCTGCTCACATTTCGTTGCTTGTGTGCCAATTTTTGGGCAAAAACAACACACTTATGATGCCGCAGCCACCGTACTTCCCAGACCTGGCCCCCTGTGACTTTTTTTGTTCCCAAAACTGAAGAGGCTCATGAAAGGACGACACTACGCCACAATTGAGGAGATAAAGACGGCATCGAAGGAGGAGCTGAACAAGATCACAAAAAACGATTTTTTAAAGTGCTTCGAGGATTGGAAAAAACATTGGCACAAGTGTACAATATCTGGTAGGGATTACTTTGAAGGGGACAAAATAGATATTTATGAATAAATAAATACTTTTTGAAAAAACACAAAATACGCGATACTTTTTGAACAGACCTCGTAGTTTATTTCCTTAATCCCGGAGTCTCAAACAAACCAGATACGGGCCAAACCAGCGTTTCTCCTTCATAGCCTTGAAGCGGCGGGGAAGGAGGAATTCGCTTCATGTGTTTCCATTGTTACATTTCTAACCGCTACAGTTGATTTCTACACATGCTCATTGTGCAGTTCCTTTCTGATTATTCAACTGCAATATGGTACTTTGACAATAATAAGTCCACACCAGAGTATACATCGACTGACCCTGCTTACTACATTTGATGCCAGTCAGTGTATCAAGGTCATTCGCTCCTCCCCAGGCTACTCGCTACTGCTCAGTTTCTGACCTTGAGATGCCCGCCTTAAGCAGTTCCCTTTCATATATTGCAACCATTCTGTGATAATTTCAATAGAAACACCTCTCAGCTTATTTTTAAATACTCCTACCTTACTCGTTTACAGTTCATTTTTTATTTAACTACTTAACGTAGCACACATGCCAACCACATGTATATAAATGAAACAGTATTGTCAATATTCTCAGAGAGAACACTGGGTGACATACTAGGCCCATTGACTGCTTCCAACCCCTCTTTACCTAATGAGTTGCTTACGGTTGGCCATTGGAACTTCTCAAGCACTTGTTTGCATTCTCTGCTAGTGGATTCCGCGTACTTTTCAAATGAGATGCGCTTTGGCTCCCAGTGAATGAGATCGAGAATTTGCACAACGTTGCCAGTATTCCTGCGTTCCCATTCCTGGATGCACTAATTCTCTCACTCACTATGTTTAGAACTCATTCAAAGTGGAACTGATTTCTCGTCCTTGTGCTGTACTTGATTAAACGATTACAAACGTAATCATATATGCGCCATGACAAAAGTATGGTCTGTATTTTTACTATTCCCAAAATCGAATTTAAATGTTAAAGTACACAATTACCTATTATTTTAATTTAGCAAAACTGCTAGAAGCTCTTTATTGGCAGTTCCCTTGTCACAAGGGTCATCTATGTTATTGTAGAAAACAGTCCACTGCTCAGGCAAAAGGACGACAAGAAATCAGCTAGTTTCATTTATAATTGACAGAAATTATTAAGATAAATTTATATTTTCTGTTCGAAAATAGTTCATTGTATAATTATAGAAAAAATAATTTATTAATAAAATATAAGTATTTTCATTTATGTCTTTCTTATCATATTTCCGCACTTCTATTAAATAATAACAGCACAGTTTTTAAAAATGTCTTCCTTTTCTTGGTGAGCTTTAGTTATTTATAACGACATCATAGCACTGAACTAAATAGTATTTATGTAAAACTGCCTGGCAAGGAAAGCTGCTTCTTTGCATTTCTACAAAAAATATTTGACAGTAGAATTTTGTAGCTTGTGAAAAGGAATATTGGAGCATATCATCATTTCACAAGTTTTAGAAACTCTATGGAATAATGTCAAAATACAATAACGTCTTTATAGTAAAAATAACACTAAAAATTCTTCAATAAGTACAGCGCGTTCCATTTCAAACTTGCCGGCGTTCTAGTGGACCGTACGGCGCACGTTTATTCGGAAGATGCGAGCGTACGATTCGGCTAAAGCTTTCCTAGGACTTCTCTGTATTCTTGCCTGAACACCTGCAAGTTTCTCCACTGTCAAAACTATCTCATTTCAGCTTTTCTTTTCGTCTTTAACATCCGTTTCATGCAAATTTTTAAACAGTTCACTTAAGCACGGTCTTGAAGGGTCCGGAAAACGACGTTGAAATTTACGTGCACGTCTGTCGTAAGATTGTCTCTTTAAGATATGTTTGAATAATGAATATTCCTTGCTCGACACAGAGCGTCCGTAAATAACTCGAACTTGCTCGACACTGTACCGCACCATTGTATACAAGGGATTTACTATAACTCGCGTGTTTTCAACAAGGCGTTACAATGACAAAGGATGAGGCGCACGTGGTTAATAATTTTCTTCCCATGAGGAAGCGCTTGGTTCTCCCCAGCAAAGGAGCGCCGTACGGCCCGCTAGGATGCCGGCAGGTTTGAAATGGACCGCACTGTACAAGCAACTTGCGTATGTATTTTTGCCATGTTGGCCGTTTTGTTCACAACTGCGCACTACTTAGAAATGGCTGCATAACAGAGAACAGGCAAAAGACTGGTCCATGGCCGTGTAGATGGGATATCACGTTGGGCTATAACGGAAAAAAGAAAGCGGGTCTTAAAAAGGCGTAAACAAAGGGTAAATTCTGATCTTCACAGATACAATAGAATGACTCTCTTCCCTAAAGCGGTTTATTGCTTTCAGATATTTCCATTTATGTTTGACTTTTCAATTAATAGCTTCCTTAATTGTAGCACTTTTTCCATTTAGAGCTCATTTCTTTAAGAACTTTTCTTAGAGAGTGAACCCCCAAGGAAATTCAGTTCTTTTTTATATTATCTAACAATTTTGAACATGTAGAAACTTCTATTCTCACTAATTACAATTCATCAATGCAATAGCATATTCCATTCTTGTCAAAATCATTGAAATTCACTTTTGTACGCTCCGGTCTATTTCCTGCAGTAGACAGAGAAGGCTCGCCGGCTTCAACTCCTTCTCTCTTCTTATCCTGGTACTTGTTTTCATTGGATAGTGTGATAAACTAAGTTTGACTATTTTAAATTGTGTTCTAGTTTCTTTGTCTGAATTCTCATCACTTCAGCAATCACTTTTCTCACCATTTCTCGAGCTTCGCTATGTATAATTTTTTTCTTCCCTTCTTTCGTTTTGTGATACACATCATCAATGCCTGTACATCAATATAACGAGCGAACCAAAAAAATGTACACACACTTTCACAGTAGATATCTATTTGATATATTTCAAACTTGGACCGAAAAACAACAGTAATGTGTAGTATGATGTTCTGTAAACAGATGTGACTTACATACACTATGATAGCGTTGCTACGTGACAGGTAAATCAACAATGAACAAATGAAGCCAAGATTATCGTATGATGTTCTGTAAACAGATGTGACTCACATTACGTTATGGTAGCGTCGCTATAACAAAATGGAATCAAGATTATCGTTTGAACAGCGGAAAGCAATTCTGAAATGGTACTGGAAAACCGAGAATGTTGTTGAAGTTCAAAGGTAATGGAGACGTGTGTACAGAATAGAACCGTCATGCGAGTAACAATTGCACGCATTCGAGACAAATTCGAGACTCGTGGTACTGTATGCGATGTTCACAAGGGCAGATCTAGCAGATCACCACATTACCACCGAGATGTACGTGCGTACCTTGATGACAATTTTCTAACGTACTGGGTAGGACGAAGAGGTCCGATTGAGTTTCCACCGCGTTCTCCGGATCTAACTCCGTTGGACTTCTACCTATGGGGAACTCTTAAGGATGTTGCATACCGTAGAAAATCAGCTACATTGGCAGCACTTCGGGAAGAAATTGAAACGGCATGTGCTGCAATCCCTGAGGACACTTTCGCAAACGTTGCTCAATCAGTAGTTCAACGTACTCAGAAGTGTATCGACGCCGATGATGGGCATTTTGAGCAACTGTTGTAACTGTAAAAGTCTAAGATGATTAGTGCTCATCATTTTCTGTTTGTATGAGTTCAGTTTTGTTATGTTAACACACTTTTTTCCTTGCTTGAAGTGTGAATACATTTTTGGCACGCTCTGTACAATTAGATCAATATATATGTGAAACTATACACTGACACTAAACCATGCACTCTAAAGCATCCAATGGTTCACTAATAATACACTGCTCTTGTTAACGCAATGAAAAGGAATCAACGCTTCGAATAGGTCATGCATATGCACGCGTTTGTTGTTTGCATTAGCAAACAAACAAAGCCCCCCTCTCCCCACATTCGTTGCTAGCCAGCAGTAGCTTCTAAAAGCGCCTTAGGCTTGTAACAGTAAAGTCATGGAAAGAAACTAACAGAACGCATTCGAAACACATTTGGTAAATTTCAAAGATGCGACACCGCTAATAAAAATACCAGATATTACATTGTAATCTCGAAAAGTGCATTCTCTCGGCTGTCAGTAACGAAGAAATTTCTAAAGGAAATTGGGTGAGGCGATATTAATATTCTGGGGGCACAGAGAGTGGTGAAAGGCACAAGTTGCCCATTTAGCTGCTATTTATAGCCCAGAGTCCGATTCTGGTGCCAGCATCCAAAGCGTGTTCTCCTGCATTCTCTCGCACCGCATCGTAGAACTTGTTTTCGGTGTTGCCAACTTAATATTACGAGTATCTGCCATGGTTTGCAAGCACTTGCCACTTAAAAAGAGTTAATGTTGCATGGAAAAGTATAATGCAATCAAACTGCTGAGACAAAACGAATGTAACATATAAAAATTGCCTCGCAAGTAAAGCTTAAAAGCCGATTTCCAAAATATCAGGTTTGGAAGTGCATTATTAGCTTATTGTTAAACTAGGTGTTAATAAGTTTAAAAATAATTGGTTGTATTTCCATTGTGCAATTGATCGTTGCCTAAAGCTCCACGTTAAATAAACCAGCTTAAGCATATTCATATTCATTTTCTGTAATACTACTATTACACTGCTGCTACTACTTATAATAATAATAATAATAATAATAATAATAATAATAATAATAATAATACTTCGCTGCTGTGACACAGAATTAACTTTTGACTATGATTGTTTGATTCCTCGGAAACAGCGGCTTGGGTGTTGTTTTCCATGACCTCCTTCTGGAATACATGCATGGCTTTCATCCAGTTTGAGTAACTAGCTATTTAATATAAATTTAATTTTTAAAAAAACATCAATTTTAATATTGAGGGAGCACTTTGATTATGTTTTGACTTTCACTCCTTCGCCTTGAACCACTCACCTTTAACATTTTAAATGGTGGCCCAACATTTTTATGCTTAAATTTTAAAGAGAATGCAATTGTTAATAGATCTTCTGTTTTCTATCATTGTCTGGCAACTTGGCCTGTTATTTTTTTGGAATGTGAACAGAATAAAAAATAGTCCGTTCGTGTTAGTATTAAAAAAAAAAAGCATTTAGAATAGAACTGCAATTGTTAATGCAGCCTATTTTGGAACTACTGATTAATTCGCTTACATTCTGACCTTTTTTTTTTTTTTTTTTTTTGCAACGTATACGTCATTTTGAAACGATTTATTACTAAAACACGATTACATTAAAGGCTAGTTGTATAAAAATTGCTTATTAGAGATTACTATTTGTAATTTAAAAAGTAACTAGAAGTTAGGTCACCATTTTTAATGTCTAAAAATAACCTCCGATACGTGACCTCGAGACATCGCGAAATAATAGAGAAATTCTGTTTACAGCGAGTTGATGCTCAACTGTTTCTCCCCCTTAATATGTCTTTAAACATAGATAAGGAAAAATCAAAGCGAATGGGAGAGGCAAATTTTACCAAACGTGAGAGGATATTATTATTGATCTGGTGCTAAATATCAGGAAACAATTGAAAAAAAATGTATTCAATTTCAAATAAGATAAATAACTATATGGGGAGGGAGCTGCCAAAGAGTATAATAATTCTATTCTGAAGACTTCTGCATTATAACCCTCAGGGGATATAACGGGTATGTGTTTGCAGTCTATAACACCTCAAACTCCAGGAAAGTTGCGTATGTTATAGAGGCCTAGCATCACTTTCTTTACATCACTCTCTTCGGTTGGCAGTTTAATAAACTGAGGTCTCACAGCTGCTATTACTCTAGTATCTTTATGAATGGTTCTATCGGCTATTCCTTTCTGCGCTTTTAATATACCTCCAATAACTATTTGGAAACTCTCTATTGCATAAAACCTTTATCACGAACATCGAATTCAAAGTATGATCTCGCTTAGTTTGTGATTATAATCGGGAATCTATTCCAGTTCTTCAACAATATCATTTACTAAGCGAAATAACATTTTGAATTTTTTTCATTCAGTTCTAGGAACGGATCATTTCTTTCATGATATACACGAGAAGCACGATGAAATTCATCTTCGGATGAGATGTAGGTATAATCAGAAATCTGTACAATGTACCGCTTGTAAGGTTAACCTAACATAACCTATAATTGAACGCAACTCTGTTATTACATGGAAATGAAAAGTGAAACATTGAAGAAACTTTATCTATACGAAATTAAAATAAACATGACTAACCTTTTCATTTATAAATGAAGTTGTTATGCTTCTGTACTCTGAGAAATGTTTCATTTAACAATTACTAACTAATTAGTGTTTTAACATGTGAAATTTCGAGAGTTATATTTATTTGAGGTTAAGACGAAATAATCTTAGTGTTTATACAACGAAAATTCCCAAGTTAAATGTAACTGATGATTAATGTATGCCCTTATCTCAAATGAACTCTTTATACTACTGCCAATGAAAGTATTATTCTGTCCAAAAATAAAACTCCAGGCTGCTAGGCAAGGTAAAAAACAAGAGATATTATAACAATTGCATTTTCTTTAAAATTAAAGTATTAAAAGGTGCGGACGCCATTTGAAATTTGAAACTGAGGGTGAGGGCGTAAGAGGGCTTTAAAATTTATTCAACAATGGTTTTAAAATTCTCTCTGAATACCTAAATTAACGTGTTTTGTATAAATTAAATATATGCTAGGTATTATACAAACCGAGAAGTTTTGAAATGAAGCACAGTATATACATATCCAGCAAATCTGAGTTTCACTCTTAAATTTTCCGCAATATATTAATATCCTGTATCGTTCTCCATCGTACGCTGATTTCAGAGAATTTCTCAGAAAGGAAGGATGACTTCAATTATGATTTTTAATGCCAGAATGTTTACTTTAGATCATTTCGTCTTAAAGCAAGAAAACAAATTTTCGTTTTTCTGAAAGGCATTGCTTTTCAGTAGTGTAGAAAGCGCCCTGAGTAGATATAATCACAAACACAGCTGTTGTCCTTCTCCATACCTATAAATAATACTGGATGCTATACGGAACTAATTGTAGTGTTTTCTGTCCCTGCAAAAAAAGTTTAGAACTGAGGAAACCTAATGCACTCCTATAAGCATTTAATAAGTAGTCGATTAGTTGGAAATAGCAATAACATGTCAAAAATTGGTGTGTTTTGCGTCCCATTAGATGTTAAAGTGTGTCGTAAATAAACCAAATCAACCACAAAGTCCCACCAGAATCCGCTATGCCTAGCGGTTGGCAGCACTGCCTATTTTCCATTTATGTAAACAAATGTTATGCTTGTTTGTTATCTTGTCAGTGACCCTCGCCACTTCTTGTCGAGGTTCGTTTGCCCGGTGCATAATAAATGTCAGCTGTCAAAAGAAATTGCCGGTGTTGGTCGCAATCTGCAAATATCAGCCATGAACAACGCACAAGCGTCCCATTTGTTTAATGAGAGGGTATCTATTTTTACATATCCGCAGCAACTGATGCTTCATTCAAGCACAAATAGAATTTATTTATAAATGTTTGTTTACTGCAATGAACAAAGATTAACGGCATTACGTCTAAAAGATGTTCTTTTTTAAACTTAAGCAGGCATGGAATCAAATCTTGGAATTGGCAATTTCACTGACTTTGTTGCCCACATTGAGTTGGTTATATGCGCTTCTAAACTTCTGCAAACGAATATGGCCCATAGATTGTGTTACTGCCCTCTGCTCTCCAGTGTAGGTCCATAAGTTTCCGGTCTGTACGTTAAGAATTATCGCCTTTACAAAATCCATTTCTGGTGTCATGCCTTATCTGTTAAGTAAATAATTGCAGCTGTAACTGTGTTCAGTTGTTCAGATATATTGCATAAAGAAGGCTGTGTGTACAGGATTATGACATGTTCAAAATGGAATTTCGAGCTGTATTAAGTTCTTCACAAAAGAATTACTCTAAATGAAAGTAAACAGCGATTGGACGGTGTATATGGGGAAGCATCCCCCTCATATTCTACCGTAAAAGAATGGGCTAAACTTTCTCGAATGGGTCGAGAAGACTAAGTGCATGCATGTGGGCGCTTGGAGGTGTTCACTCACTCTTGAAACATCGCTGTTGTGGAAGGAGAAATTATAGAAGACCGGCGGCAAAGTTACAGAAATAGTAGCGTGGTTGGGCCTTTCTAAAACAACAGTCCTTCGAATTATTCATGTACATTTAAAAATGAATAAGGTTAGTGCAAAATGGGTGCCTAGACTTCTTTCCTCAGTCCAAAAGCAGCAACGAGACGTCTGTTGGCAGGCATTTTTGGAGCTCTGCCGTGGCACCAAGAGAGAGAAGTTCTGCAAACTATTGTTACAGGAGATGAATCTGTTGTACTATTATGATCCCTTGTCCAAAAGAGAATCAATGGAGTGGCGCAAACCTGGAGAAGCACCGCCTCTAAAGGCCAAAGTCAACTAACAAGATCATGGCCACAATCTTTTAGGCCTGTGAAAGAATACTCTTCATTGACTTCAAGGAGAGGAACACCACAGTAAATGGGTGCTACTGCACTGCTGGCCTACTGCACAGACTACGTGCTTCCATCAGAGAGAAAAGGCGAGGAAAGCTGAGTGGTGGTGTGCGCCTTCTTCACGACAACGCGCCTGTGTACACAGCTCTTGTTGCAAAGGAAGCTGTGAAGAAATGTGGCTTCGAGATCGACCATCCACTCTACAGCCCAGATCTAGCTCCCAGTGACTATTGTCTCTTCTCAAAATTTAAGAAGGATCTTCGAGGAAGGAAATTTAAGTGTGACGAAGAAGTGATGGATGCTGTTTATGCCCATTTTGCAGATAAGCTTTTATTTGGGAGGGGGAGGGGAATTGAAATGTTAATTCATAGATGTGAGAAGAAATATAGTATTTGTCTTTATCATACCTAGATAATGGTTAGACCGGAAACTTATGAACCTACCCTCGTACATCACATGCCACCTCCTTTTTGCTATAGGCAGAATTGAACATGTCTCACCCCTCTCACCAGAAAGAATGGAAGTGACAACAATGAAACTAGCACCGTGTGTACATTATGCATTAAGCTAACAAAATATTATAAAGGTAAATTTTAGCGCGAGTAATTATGCCTGTAAAAGTATGATTTAACAGGCGTCATAATTTCTGTGCTCTAAGATTTCCAGAAGAACGTTCTGAACCATACAGAGACCCAGAATTCGAAACTCTTTAAGCTCTTTGATGAAAATGTAAGAGTTATTTTCTCAAACCATTAACGGCAATTTAGGTTTAGTTTCTATAAGGCTTAGTTAATGGCACAAGAGTATAGTCAAATGCATGCATTATTGCATTACGTCATAATTGAAATGAAGAAAAATGCTGACTCACTAGGCAAATAGAAACTGTCGAGCAATGAGCTTTAGAAAGTCATCAAGATTCATCAGCAACTTTGGGGAATGCACTACGTCTTATGATACAGCAAAAAGATGGCGTCGTCCATGATGAACATAGCGATAGTCATTGGAAAATTGCCACAACAGAAGAAAGCATAAAGTGCATATTATTTAGTTTTGCAATATCGAAGAATGACATGAGATATACGACTAGAGAGGAAATGCACAAATTTGGCTCTGAACTCCTTCCTCTTTCTCTCTCTCACTTTCTTCCCTCTCCCCTTCGCATCGGCATCATATGTTCATCACAATGACCCTGAAAACAAAATGTAAAGCAAGGAATGGTAACCCAAAGAGTTTCCATTCCTAAGAATGCCAAAATGCAGCCATCAATAGGTATGATCGCAGTGTCTGCTCTTTAGTGAATTCTCAAGGAATGTAAGCTATTGCGGCTGTACCCATAAAAGGATTTTTGAAAAAGTTCTTCAAATCTCCATCGATTCTACCCACAAGGCACCGAAAATAATGAAAAAAAAAAAAACTATATATATATAGTCCGATTTAACTGGTGTTTGGAAGAACTATTTTTATAATTTTATTTCTCTGTCATATATCGAGTTTCCCTTTAAAATATTCAAAATTGCGGCCGCTAGAGCGACTTTTAAATTTCACTTTAACCTCCACTCGTTTTTCACTCCTAATGACCAGATTGCCCTGATTTTGGAATCTATTTTTATCAATTTACTTTAAAGAAATATATCGAGTTTGGTTTAGAAAAACAAAAAAATTGCGGCCACCAAAACGATTTTTCAATTTTTTTAAAACGTTCGCTTTTGGTTAACACCCACTACCAATAGTCCAATTTTGCTGGTTAACGAACTCGAAGAATTATTTGTTAATTGATGGTTACATGCCGAGTTTCGTTGAGAAAAAACAAATATTGGGAACCGCTAGAGCGTTAACGAGCACACACACACACACACACACACACACACACACACACACACACATATTCATATTATTTTGTTATATTATTGTTTGTTGGCTAATGTTAATATAATATAAGTTTAATATAATATATATTATATTGCTATATAATACTGTGTTACTATATTATATTGTATTATGTGTGTAAGTCCGTTAACGCTCTAGCGGTTGCAATTTTTGTTTTTTTGTCAACGGAACTCGGCTTACAACCATCAATTAACAAACGAACATTAACCAGCAAAATTGAACTAATGGCGGTGGGGGTTAACCTAAAGCGTAAGTTTATAAAGAAATTGAAAAATCGTTTTAGCGGCCACAATTGTTTCTTTTTCTGAAGGAAGCCTAGCTAGATATGTTTCTTTAAAATAAATTAATAACAGTAGATTCCGAAAATTAGTGCAACCGGGCCATTAGGAGTGGGAGTATACCTGAAAAACGAGTTGGAGATAAAGTTAAATTAAAAAATCGTTCTAACAAATTTAGTTTTTTTTAAAAAAAAAAGAATCTCCTTATGTGTCATTAAAAAAAGTAATAAAAATAATTTCTCAAAGTCAGTGAAATCGAACTATTAGGAGGGGGGCTTACATGAAACCCAAAATTTAAAAATCGCTCTAATGGCATTAATATTTGCTTCTCGCAACGAAACTTGGTGTATACTATTGAACAAGAAAAATAGATCTGGCAAACATTGAAATCGGGTCATTGCGAGTGGCGATTTACCTGAAACCCAAAAATTAAAAATTGCTCTAGCAGCACCAATATTTATTTTTAACAAAAAAATTTGACATACACCATTTTAATCAAAAAGGAAAATAGTTTCTGAAAATCAATGAAATCCGATTATTAGGTGTGGGGTTTTACCTAAAACCCAAATTTTAAATTTTCTAGCGGCATCAATATTTTCTTTTTCGCAACGAAACTCCGTATATATCATTTAAATAAAATAAGAAAAATGTTTCCTGAAAACCAGGGAAATCGAATCATTAGGAAGGGGGGTTTACCTGAAACCCCAAATTTAAAAATCGCTCTAGCGGCATTGTGTGTTTCTTCGCAACAAAATTTGAAATATACTATTTAAATAAAATAAGAAAAACAGTTTCTGAAATTAGGAAAATTGCACCTTAGGAGTAGGGATATAGTTGAAAACCGAATTTTAAAAAACTCTCTTGGGTTTAATTTTTTCTATGTTGTTCTAAAATAAAAGGATAAATTAATTCAGCGTTTAAAATGTATTTATAACCATGCACATGTATTGAATTCAACAAAAGCATCATCGTGTAGATAGCAAATGTGAAATATTAATCTAGCATGTGTTTGAGAATTACATTTGTATGTAAGAGAGCTCTTAATAATCTTCAGTTTCCGTTTACGTTACATATTTTTACTACAATGGCATTTAAATTACATTTTAAAGCCAGTGTAAATCGACGAGACTGTCGATTGTTTATTGTTGATTGTGTATATTTGCTTAGTACATTGCAATTGTTTTTAAATAGTAACATGTTTTTGTTTTATTGAAACATATGAACATCATCTTAAATACACAATGTAACTCGAAACTTTCTGTTATTTTGCTGTATTTTAGTGAATGCAAAGATGATATCAAGAGTTCATTTCATAAACATGGTTACATTTAAAAATACTCACATAGTATAGCTGGTCTATCAGTGGTGGTGTATTTCATTTACTGACATCATTGATTTTTTTGGGGGGGAGGTTTAATGTCAATACTAGTAATAATAATTCTGAAAAAGAGCTTTCTGATTTGTGACACTTATAGGTTGCAAGAATTCTAATTTTGTTCCACTAATACTATACAGTAATGCCATAACTTATTTCATTTCATTAATTAATTAGGTATTAATTTGGATTTTACATTTTTTTTAAAGTTACTGTACTAGGTAAGGAATTGGCTTTACGCAGCTCCTGTGTGACGGACTTTCGGGTTATTCTGGTATTTTATTTTGCAAAGAAATGCAATAACGGTTTGTTATGCAAATTTAAATTCAAAATTACGAGATGTAATCAATAAGAAATGTCAGAAAGTTTGGCTGAGTTGTGCTCTTTCTTGAAGCCACAAGTCTTCTGCAACTGACAAAGCAGGGCTTGAACTATTGTACATACCCTGCGTATTCTTCAGATCCAGCTACCGGAGACATTAGAATCTTTCCATAATTGGAAAATAATCTTGGACGGAACAGATTTTTTATCAAATGATGAAGTCACTGGGATCTTGCAGACGTTGGACAACTTTATTTGGGAAGCTGTAAAAATGTTAGAACCTTGCTGGGAAAATTACATTAGTCTTGAATGGGAGAGCACTAATGACAATTTTAGATGAGCATGGGGCTCTTTAGTACTAAAACAGCGGATCTTCAATGTTTCATGGAAATAAATGCGAATTAAGCCTTCCGCTTAAGTAAAATATTCAACTGCTTGTGTTCACCAACAAGTCATTCATTACTGTAATAGGAATGCATAGTACCGAACACGCTCCTCTTAATCCATTGTTATCTATTACGCTCCTGTAAACTCTAGGTATGACGCTTGCAAAATCCTTCACCACACATTTTTTCTGACCTGATTCTGCACGCAAATAACAAATAAACAATGCAATTGCCTTGGTTGTAGCTCAGCACAAATGTCAATTGCATAGCGCAGCCTGATTTAAAGCTTCCTTCGCACCACAACTGATAAATTGAATGCTATAGTTTTGAAACGAGGTCTGATTGAGCTTTAACCAGGTTAATAATAGACTGGGAAACTCTGCCGCCATACACATTACTGATTGTTTTGTTGTCCTGGAGCGTGCAGGCACGTGGCCCCTAAACACATGTGTTTTCATCCAATCTCAACGGGCAGCGCAGCATTTGACTATAACTTCCACAGGTTATGTTTTCAAAATAGGCATTTTTTTTTTTTAATTTACGGAGGCTCTTTAGCATCTCAGGTCATCAGCGTAGATACCCTATTTTTATTTTTTCTTTGCAAAAAAAAAAAAAAAAAAAAAAAGCACATATAATATTTTTATAAAAATAGTTCAGACTGATTTTATATGTTATTGCTTATTCAAACTTGATACCCACTCGCGCATTCTGAAACCGCGACCTTGGGTCTACGATGCAAGTATGGTTACCACTAGACCACCGGATCAACAATAGTGCTGGGAATATTAATCGTAAAATAACCTCTGTCTATGGGGAAGGCCGCATAAGGATCAAAATGGTTTCCGGAAAGCCGTGAAAATGTTTTTGATGAAGAAGGCGACTACAGTAGTACCGTTGAACAATATCGCAAAGTTATAGAATTCAAATAAATTTTTCCATATAGTAATTTTCTTTGTCCAAACACTTTGTCCCTAAATTAATACGACAATGAAATCAACATACGAGGGTAGGTCCATTAGTTTCCAGCATAACCATTTTATAGGTATGATGAACACAGAAACTATATTTCACTTTTCATTACAATTACCCTTTATTTCAATACTCTTCTCACATCTTTGAATTAACATTTCAATCCCCCAACCCAAAATAGTCAGAAGTCCTGTCTGCAAAATGAGCATAAACAGCATCCGTTACACTTAAATTTCCTTCCTCGAAAGCCCTTCTTGAATTTTGAGTTGAGGAGATAGTCACTGGCAGCTTGATCTGGGCTGTAGGGTGGATGTTCGATCTCCTTGGAGCCACATTTCTTCACAGCTTCCTTTGCAACAAGAGCTGTGTACACAGGCGCGTTGTCGTGAAGAAGGCGCACACCACCACACAGCTTTCCTCGCCTTTTCTCTTTGATGGAAACACGTAGTCTGTGCAGTAGGCCAGCATAGTACTCCCCATTTACTGTGGTGTTCCTCTTCTTGAAATCAATGAAGAGTATTCCTTCACAGTCCCCAAGGATTGAGGCCATGATCTTCTTGGCTGACTGAGTGACCTTGGATTTTAGAGGCGGTGCTTCTCCAGGTTTACTCCATTCCATTGATTCTCTTTTGCACAAGGGATCATAGCAGAGGATCACAGTTTCATCTCCTGTAACAATGGTTTGCAGAACTTCTCGTTGCCACGGCAGAGCTCCAAAAATGCCTGACAACAGATGACTCGTTGCTGCTTTTGGACTGAAGAAAGAAGTCTAAACACCCATCTTACACTAACCTTATTCATGTTTAAATGTTCATGAAAAATTCGAAGGACTGTTGTTTTAGAAAGGCCCAACCTTGCTGCTATTTCTGTAACTTTGAGCCGCCGGTCTTCCATATCCTTCACAAGAGCGATGTTTTCAGGAGTGAGCACCTACAAGGGCCGACCTGCACGCTCTTCGTCTTCAATGCTTTCTCGACCCATTGGAAAAAGTTTGGCCCATTCTTTTACGATAGAATAAGAACGTGATGCTTCCCCATATACACCGTGCAATCGCTGTTTAATTTCATTTGGAATAAGTGCTTCTTTTGTGAAGAACTTAATAACAGCTCCAAACTCCATTTTGAACATGTCACAATCTTCTACACATAGCCTTCTTTATGCAACTATATCTGAACAACTGAACAAAGCGGAACGGAAGTTACAGCTGCAATTATTTACATAACAGATAAGTTATGACACCAGATAAGAGTTTTGTGAAGGCAATAATGATTATCGGCGAGGACGGAAACTTATGGACCTAACCTCGTATATGCTTTGTCGGCTTTTGTTTTGTTTGTATTTCAACTGTTGTCTGTTCTCTCTGTAAGGGACGATTTTTGCGTTACTTTCTTCACCTTCGTGATCTTTTTGAAATCCTTCCGTCAAATTCTATGTTTTCACCTTTACTTTCCGCTCCTTCGTCAATCTAGGCCTGCGATGTCTCGTTGGAGCTGCTCTTCAGGTCGAACCAAGTAAACCGTTTTTATTTTGATTTCCCCGCTTAATAGTTCTAATTTTTGCCTTCTAAATTTTCTAAGAGGTTTTAACTACTATGGTTTTGCTCTAAATTCTCTTTTGTATATTTGTACCAGGAAAATGAATTAATTGATATGTAATTAGTGCTTTGAAGTGCATAGTACATGTTCATAAAGTTTTAAGCTGGTTTTTGGTATACTGCATACTTTTAAAATTGTTACTCTTCTTGTAGTCAACTAAAGTACTAATGTCATTTCCTTTTTCCAATTTACACTGCTTAGTAGCAATTACAATTGCTTTAAATGTGTTATGTCTTTTGTGTTTCTATTGTAATGTTTGTTGGTTGAAAGTTTGAACAATAAACTGATGAAGCAAAACTATATATTTACATATTTTGGTGCGTCATGCACTTCATTTCCCGTTTATGCCCTGGAGTTCACCTTCTTTATAGGGGAAATATTTCTCTGGATTGTAATGTGGGGACCGGCGCATTTTGTGAAACAGGAATGTGCTCCAATTACGTCTCATCTCAAAAATGCAACAATAATGTATAATTAAAGCATATTAAGACCTGCCACGATCAATGAATTGAAAACATTTTACCTGAATTGTATCAAGTTACAGAATAGAAATCTGGGTTATTAATGTAATGTAACGGATCATCAACGGTTTCCTCGGCACTAGGGAGATGTGCATCGTACAGAGAGAAAAAAAAAGTCGGTCCTGGTGGTGTAGGGGTTACCATACTTGCCTCCTAAATCCAAGATCGCGGGCTCAGTCCCGGCCAGGGTCGATGGATTTTTCGGGCGTAAAAATCCTAAGTATGGCTTCCTTCGGAAGTAAAGCCGTGGTCCCGTGTCGTACATTTAAGGCACGAAAAAGAACCTCAAGCCTGAAAGAAGAGACCTCTGAGCAAAATTTGTCGGTAGTTTCAAGCCCTGAGTTGAATGGGACAAGAGCGTTCGTAAATAAACCAAATCAGCAACAATGCAGAACAAAGTTGGTACTCCTACATTTCTGATATCCCTTCCTTCTTACGAAACAGGGTTTTTAGCAGGTAATCTGCCCACCGTTGCTACGGTTTGGACTTAGGAGTGTGGTTGCCTTGTGGATTAAGTGAACACAATAACTATACGCTAAGCGCGCGGCCAGTGCTACCCCTCGAATTCCTTTCCTAGTGAAATCTCGGCTGCTCAATGGTTGCGGAGCGACTTCTCGCTGACCCTTTATAAATGGAGGCCCCCAAGCAAGAGAGAGAGAGAGAGAGAGAGAGAGAGAGAGAGAGAGAGAGAGAGGAGGGAGAGAAGGCTTACTAAAAGAAAATGGACTGTGGAAATATTGCAAGACATGAAAAAAGGGGGTTTGAGTATCAAGATATATAAAATTCACGGTTTTGAATTATTGATTTAGGAAAACAACTAGCTGTATAATCGTGCATATATTAAGGATGTAGGGATCCTAAAGAAATAGCTTACATGCAATATATCCTATAAATACAATTTTTGGCTTTCAAGAAAGTTTTGGTACAGGAAATTTCTCAGCATATTTCTCTAAAGAAGTAAGGAAGTAAATGAATAATGCTTTATTATAAAATTAATTAAAATAACTAATATAACAGACGTAGTAATACGTAAAAACAAAACTCTTGATAAACGCATCTACAACAGTAATGTATTATAACGCAAGCGTGCAAGTGTATCGAATTGTAAAACAAATTATATAAGGAAAATGTCCCAAAAGTTGTCTTCCCTGAATGAAAGACATAAAATCCTAACTTATGTTACAGTAAACTGTATAATGCCAATAAAACACTGTTTAAAAGTACAAATTTTAAAATAACAGTTCGATAAAATTCTTGCTTTGTTATAAAGAAATAAAAAAAATTCAATGGCCACTTATTGCTTCATGCTCGCAATTATTTAGCTGTAAAACTTTATGATCCATCTCTCTAGTTCATTATTCTAATATATATCTTTGATCCTATCCCACTGCAATATGGGATATGTTTACACCCAATTAAATAGTGGGTATTGTCAAAAATCGATTTAGACGATATTTGGCAGAGGGATGTTGAAAACAGATATGGCGTAGTGAAAAAAGTCAAATTGATATCAATTGACAGGAAATAGAGACGCTATGCATGCAGATATCATCCCTGGGCCTGCACAGCAAATTAAAATTAGATGGGGTAAAGAGACATATATCATGAAACTAGGAATCAAACAGAGATCGGGAATAGCATGGCTTAGACTGGGAGACTGGAAGGCACGTAAGATTGTTGACGAGAAAGGCAGGAGGATTTGCCCATTATGCTCAGAGATTGGGTGCACATTTTGGCTAAGTGTACACAGACAGAAGATGCTGGGATAAAATTTCTCCCGTGTTCATTTTTGACTTCCAGTAGGGGGATGTTGGCTTATTGGGACTTAATTGTAAATAGACAAAACTGGGTAATCCTGGGCATTTTCTACCGCCAGGATGGCCAGGTCGTGAAGACGCGTACTCGTGAGAGGGAGGTCTGGGGGTTCGATTCCCGCCAGGACCGTTCTCTCTCACTGAGGCTTTTTCCAGGTTTTCCTCAGTTCTCATAAATGACAAATGCCGGGGAGGTACTCTAAACTTAGGCCTGGAACGTTTCCTTCCTTAAAAATAAATCCTTTTCCAATGTATCATTTCATGTATCATCACTATCCATCGCCTGTGGTGCCTCTGTAGCAAAAACGGACGTTAAACACTATTCATTCATTTGGGCATTTTCTTAAATGAAATACGAAGTTTCAGCGACAAGAAATTTCTATAAACATTGTACAAATAATACGAAAAATTTATATGAATATCAGAATTATTGTATGTACATGTTTCGTGTGTGTGCGCGCGCGCATGTGTGTTTTCTTATTAATATTGTTTGTTTTGTTTTCTTTTTTTGAAATGAATTTCAGAAATCAGTCTAAAGGCACAGTATTGCTATTCAAAAGCATTACACTGTTGTCGCATTGAGAAACTAGTCTTCTTTTTAACCCTTTACAGCAACTTTATAAGGAACTTACGCCGATAAGTGAAAAATTAAAAGATAGATTCACGTCTTTCATTAGCTAAGTGAAATTCTTTTATGTAGTACTATTAAAAAGATAAACTTAATATTTGCAACTTCCTAAAGGTGTAATACCGTCCCTTAAATGTCAGTCAATCACGCATTTATATCTCGACCGGAATTTGGACCATGATGTTGAATTGTGTAATCTCATTTTCCAAACCATTCATTCCTTTCCCTAAATCATACTCGTATTATACAAGGTTCCTCAAAATATAAACATTACACCATACATGAAAATAATTCCTTTTCGCGGTGCTGTGAGGACACAAGCAGAAGTGCACAAAAAATGGACCATTTTCTTTCTTTATGAATACAGAAGTATTTATTCCGTCCATAATAGTTTAAGAGGGAGCATTATTTTTTTATTTACATCTTATACAATTCTATCAAACTTTGCATTAGGTTGCGAAACATGCCTGCGTTTATTTTTTTCCCCTTGTCAATTGCTACAAATCCATTTTATCCTGTACAAATGGTATCACCAGCTGATTCATTTAGTGACAGAATAATTTCCATTTATTAATGATATTTGAGTGTAAAAATAGTCTCATGAGATACAAGCGCAATATATTAAATAATTTAATGCACTCGTAAGTAATTACTGAATGTGTTTGCTTGCAAAGCGTCATTCAGAAAGAGAGGAAGTAAAAGAGTAAGAACACCAGTACAAGTTGTTACGATTGTGACATTGACTGGCCCTGACCTTCTAAAGGTGAGAGTTGCAGTTTGGGAGGAAATATGATCCCAGGTGGTTTGTTACAAGTGCTAAACTTGTTGTAATAGTCACGGCTTTGGGTGGATGAAATGCACATCACATGTTCCGGAAATGTGCTAGCAATGCCTGTAGAAATCGGAGCTGTAGTCGTTTGCATCGTGAACTATTGGCATCAAAGGAAGCCTTTGGGTAACGAAACGATATGCTCCTAATCAACTGTATTGGAAATTTTCCCTCTAAAATGCACACAAAGAAACATCATTCTCCAAATGATTAATATACAAAGCTGACACAAATATTGTGGATATGGATCCGGCATTAATTTAACGAGAGCTCGCGCAAGATATCACGTGATCTATTTTCTAATTTCTATAATATCAGAATATATAGCTATTAAGACGTGAGTGCGGTAAAAGTAGTATATCAGAATTGATGAAATGCTAGAAAAAACAAAGCTTCACATTATATAACAACTTAACGGACAAGCAGTGTGCATTGTTGTTTGTATGAGTTTAGAATTGCAAATTTTGTAGAAACCTTACAATATTTTTTACATTGAAAGTATAAAGAAGCTTTATTTTTAAAAGGTTTTGCGTTTATTTCATTGTACGTCAATAGGCAACTAATCAAAAACTCATTCGTGCTTTCCCAGTTTAGTTCATATCCATTATAATTCAAAGGAGCGAAAAAATAGTAAACATTTGTTATAATAAAATTTACTGCTAAGAGATTGAAAGTGTTGATTCTGACATGTTCGTTGAACAGATATTTAAAAGCATGCAGTATTTTAATTCTGTTTGTACTGTTACGAACGGTGTGCTTCTCTAGGAACCAGTCCTTGAGCTGTAAATGCAACTTTCAATACCTATCAACACTAGTGGTAAGTAGAACAAAAAGACGATCGTAAGGAAAAAAGAGTTAATCGCCCATATTCTCATAGAGAAAAACAATATACATTCCCATGAAAATTGCGTTGTTCGTAATGATTATAGTTACCAATATTTTAATTCTGACGAACGAGTAAGTGAGGTAAAAACTAATTGAGAACTATTAATACCATAGAGTTTATTTGTTTGTTTGTTTTTTTTAGGTAAACTTTCATTAATAACTCAAAAACTAACGATTTCCGTACATGTGTTTGTAGGCTTCTTTTTTTCTTTTTTTCTTTTTTGGTGTGAAGAACCCGGCATCAAAATTTGAAAAAGTATTTCTAAAACATTCTCTATACATACACGTTCTCCCTCTAGAGGTCGCAATTTTTGTTTTTTCTCAACGAAACTCCGCACATAACCATCAATTAACAAACTATTTGTCAAGTTCGTTAACCAGAAAAATTGGACTATCAGGGGGTGGGGGTGAACTTAAAGCGAAAACTTTGAAATTTTTGAAAACTCGCTCTAGCGACCGGAATTTTCGCTTTATCTCAACGAAACTCAGTAAATGTTTTTAAAATAAATTGATAAAAGTAGTTTTCGAAAATCAAGGCAATCAGGTCTAGGAATGGGGGCATAATTGAACAGTTTTGGGGGTTAAAGCAAAATTTTAAAAACGCTCTAGCGGCTATAATTTTTTTTAAGAACACTAGGTATATGTAATTGAATAAAATACGAAAAATAGTTTCCGAAAATCAGTGAAATTGGACTATTAGGAGGGGGGTTGACTACATCAAAAACTTTAAAAATCGCTCTAGTGACATTAAATATCTTTTTTTCGCAACGAAACTCCGTAATTTTAATAGAATAAGAAAAATCGATTTTGAATATCAAGGAACTCGGACCATAAGGAAATGGCCCCAAAATTTAAAAATCGCTCTAATGGCATTAATATATATATGGACCGATCTGCACGCTCTTCGTCTTCAATGCTTTGTCGACCCATTGAAAAAGTTTGGCCCACTCTTTCACGGTAGAATGTGAGGGGGATTCTTCCCCATATACATCGTCCAATCGCTGTTTAACTTCAATTGGAGTAAGTCCTTCTTTTGTGAAGAACTTAATAACTCGAAACTCCATTTTGAGCATATCACAATCCTCTATACATAGCCTTCTTTATGCAACTATATCTGAACAACTGGACACAGTTACAGGTACAATTATTTACTCAACAGATAAGTATGACACCAGATAAGGATTTTGTGGAGGCGATAATCCTTACCGGCGAGGCCGGAAACTTATGCACCCACCCTCACACACACACACACACACACACACTACCGAGGGTGCTAAAATGTATACACACTTTCACAGCAGCTATCTATTTAATATATTTCAAAGTTGAACCGAAAAACAACAGTAATGTGTAGTATGATGTTCTGTAAACAGATGTAACTCACATATATTATGATAGCGTTGCTACGTGACAGGTAAATCAACAATGAACAAATGAAGTCAAGATTATCGTATGATGTTCTGTAAAAAGATGTGACTCACATACATTATGATAACGTTGCTATGTGACAGGTAAATCAACAATGAACAAATGAAATCGAGATTATCGTATGATGTTCTGTAAACAGATGCAACTCACATACATTATGATAGCGTTGCTACGTGACAGGTAAATCAACAATGAACAAATGAAACCGAGATTATCGTATGATATTCTGTAAACAGATGTAACTCACATTATGTTAGCGTTGCTATGTGACGCAGTAATTATGTATGAGCTGCCACCCCTACATTTAATTAGAATGATTGTAACAGATAATTTTATGTAACTTCGTTATAGCCATGTGTAATGTCATTTTCTGTAAAAGTGTTGAGTATTGTGTCTAAAATGTTAGTTTCTTGCCAAGGCGCAGAAAGCTATCCTAGTCATAACACCTAATCTGGAAATTTCTGTAGCCCTTTGTAGCAATATTTGTATAGAATCCTGGAGCTAGATGTTTACTGATATTTTGTTAGACTCTTTCTTAAGCGGAGCAGGTAAAAACAATTGGCGACTATAGAAATGAAAAGAAAGGGAAGAAGCCATCCGCTGCATGGGAAAGTCACGCAAACCACATTTACTTAGTTTTGCAATTTTGAGGCCCACAGTTTAGCAAGAGTGTTCAGCGAAGCAACATCAGTGTAAGGGATTTCTTAGTTCCGTTCAATTAGTGGAAAGCGGCAGATAGTATTGGTGGACGATCTTTATTAGTTAAGTGCAATATTTTATATATAATAGTGTATGAACAATAAATTGTGTTCCATATTCCATAACGAAAAAACATTATTAATCTCCATATACTCCTTCCCCTATGGTCACAGGACCATAAAGTATCCAGCATTAGAGTCTCAACAGCCGTGGCAAAACTGTAAGACTACGGTAACCATCGTCGGAAAGGAAGGAATTATTTACCCCTGAGATTACACCAAAAACCTAACAATTGAAATTTCCTTTTACTAAAATCCTCCCTCCATGTATTATACATCTAATTAACCATCATTTCCTGTTTATTAAAACCGCTGCAAATGGCTGCCCATCGTGCTTGCATTCAATTAATTACAATAAATTGATGCTTAACGAGCTGGAGAAGGAGACATCTTGCTAATTACTACAAGAACTTCGAGACGACGGGGAGGAGGAACTGATAGCAAAGACGACCTGGACGACGCAGAGACTGCACCAGCTTGCAACTGATCCACAACCAGACCTCAGTCGACACATCTAGTTGGACGACGTCGAAGAGGAACGACGTGTAAGCTTAAAGCTTATAATCTGAACTTCCGCCGAAGGAAAGGTGAATTACACGAGAAGAAACAAGCAGCCAGGAACTGATCAGTTAAAAATTAAAGGTGCAGACAAAGCAAATTCTTTTTCCAAAAACAGTGCAACATTGGAGTATACGAATTGTTCATTTTAGCAGCATTGTAACTTGTAGAAAATATATTAGTTAAAGTAATACAGTTCAGATTTATAATAAGGAAATAGAACGTTATCACGCCTGAACAGGATAAGTTTAACGCTGATAAAGGGAAGAATAGCCCCGATATTATGGATAAAATATTGGATGGGTTGACGCAGCTATATGGGATGTACCTTCAGAGACAGAAATCTGAACAGGAGTCTTGGAACAGAATAGAGCAAGATGAATGATCAGAGTATGCAAAGGATCGAAAGAATGTTTGACAAGTCAATTAAACGCCTGGGGGGGGGGGGGGGCAAGAGGGAGAGATAAATAGAAATAATCAGGACCCACAGGACGTGAAGCGGAACTTGGAGATTAGGTTAGAAGTTGACCAAACTAGCAAAGGAACAAATAGAGTCAGGATTAGAAACTGGGGAATGTAAATTTGACCAGATTAATAAGGAAATGGAGAATGGCTGTCTGATAGAACCAGAGTTAATAACTGAGGGATGTAAAAAATTAGGAAATTGTGTCCAAAAGACGTCAACTATGATCAAGTCAGCAGTAGGCGAGATGACCATCGCGTCGGATATGCAAAACCAAACGAACAATAATCATGGCAACAGTGAATCCAACTACAATGATTTCAAAGAAAACTTCGAAGTAAATTGCAGATCACGCCGAGATAAGTACGTCTTTTGCGGGACCGGGGCACCATCGGGATGTGTCCGGATGGTTTGGACTCTGTGGACTGTGGTCTCGCAGCCCACAAGAAGGAAATTGGGTACCTGCAACTACAGCGTGTCACTTAGGAGTGCTTAAGGCGTGTACCATGCTGACAGAGATTAAGTCCTCAAGCGCCGTTTGTGGCAGGGAGGGTGGTGAGCTCCCCAAATGCTCTGGTTACTCGCCGGTTACTTCGGTTAACGAATGAGTAGGCCTTTTGCTACATACCAGAGAATCTGGTAAGCTGTTCCGTTAGGAATAGCGCGCATGGGCGACGTAATCGCCTCCAGCCGAAAGGCAGGTCGGGTTGACTTTTAGGTACCGACTCTCCGGTACAGTTGGGGGCGAGACTCGATGGGCTATGGGGTGGTCACATAATGGGATTGAAACGCACTGAAAAGTTATCTAAACTTTATCGTTTGATTCCTGAAAATGTTTTATCATACAAAATGCCAATTTTCTCACAATCTAATACACCTTTTTGCTTCAAATTTTCAAGATATGCGTAACTTTTTTTTTTTTTTTTTTTTTTTTTTTTTGTAAATGTGCGATGCGGGACCCACGGCTTTACTTTCCTTCCGAAGAAAGCCATACTTAGGATTTTTACGCCCCGAAAAAATCCATCGGTCCTGGCCGGGTTCGAACCCGTGACCTTGGGTTTAGGAGGCAAGTATGGTAACCACTACACCATCAGGACCGACAAGATATGTGTAACAAACACATATGTTTATTTTAACATGGCATTTGTATAAATAATTGTTATGGAATTTGTGTATAGAAAACGAGTAAAATTAATTACATATACTTAATAACATTTATCTAATAAACCATAGATATGTGTTAAGCTCCTATCAAATATTTCATAAATAATAAAACTTTGTACTTAATAAGAAATTTTAACATTGGAAAGATAGGGTATTCTGGAGCCTCTTAAACCGATTATTTTTTTTTTCCTGTGAAGACATTTGAAAGAGCTGGTTTGACGTAGATCAGAATTCTACTTTATATTACTAATATCTATAGACACATTAATTATACAAAAGATTAAACTTACCTTATTGTTACATGTATATAGTACAAGTCAGATTTAAGGTATTAAATATTCGTGATTTAAATAATTTCATAAATGTATCCCCGATGATGTTTACCAGGGACCATAACATAAAAGTGAAGTTGACAATAGCATTCTGCTCTACCGTGTAGATAAATTATTTACTTCTTACTACGAACACCAATTTATCGATGACTTAACCTGCCTCTGTAAACAACGAGCAAAATGAACAATTGTGTAATAATTCATCGATTGTACACTATAATTTGCTTTATAGTTTGAAATAAAATGTGTTAACAACAATATAACTGAATGCACAGTGGTAACCATATTTCCTCGTAGACCCAAGATCGCGGGTTCAATTCCGGCCAGGGTCTATGCATTTTTTTGTCATAAAAATCCTAAGAATGACTTCCTTTGGAAGGGAAGTAAAACCGTGGGTCTCGTGTCGGCACAAAGAACCTCAATTCTGAAAGAAGAGGCCTCTGAGCAAAATTTATCGGCCGTTTCACGCACGAATTGAATGGGACCCTGATGATGTGAGATGTTAAAGAGCGTTCGTAAATTAACCAACGAAAGCTGTTCAATAAAGAATGGTCATTTTTACATGCATAATTTCTCTTGCTAAAATAACTTTCCAGTGTTTGGTTAGCTTAATGCATAATATACACGAGGCACTAGTTTCATTGTTGTACTTCCCGATTTCCGCCTGTGAGAGGCTTCCAGCGCGTCAGACTGGCAGAAACACTGGGATCGGTGAATTGCATTCAATGGGGACAACTTTGAGAAGGATCGTCAAAATTATGAGGATGAGTAAAGGTATGTTACAAAACAAATTTACAGTCGGTCCTGGTGGTGTAGTGGTAACCATACTTGCCTCTAAACCCCAGGTCGCGGGTTCAAACCCGGCCAGGATCGATGAATTTTTTCGGGGGTAAAAATCCTAAGTATGGCTTTCTTCGGAAGTGAAGTAAAGCCGTGGGTCCCGTGTCGTACATTTACGGCAAGAAAAAGAACCTCAAGCCTGAAAGAAAAAGCCTCTGAGCAAAATATGTCGGCCGTTTCACGCCCTGAATAGAATGGGATGCTGATGACCTGAGATGTTAAAGAGCATCTGTAAATAAGCAAATAAAAAAACAAAACAAATTATGACCATTCTTTATTGAACAGTCCTCATAAAAGTATAATGTACCAATCTTACACATAACTAAAGTGTTGGTGACCAGAAGATTAAAAGAATAGGTTATTTTCACTAGATCACACTTTCTCTAATTTTTACGCATGACAGTAATGAATGGCTTACAGCTTGAAACTTTAAGCAGGAAAAGCCCTCAAATTGATCCTTATTCATTACAAATGTCAATATTGATCAAGTTTTTGGTTACGTTTTAGTGATAAATTCATAATATTATAATTTAAGATGTACATTAGTTGTCGACATAATCATATTGTATTAGTACTTTAACTTGAAATACATGGAGGAAAAATAATCTTTGTTTGCAGCAGGTAACTTTTTTGAATCTAAAAAATTGTCTGAGGTGGGCGGGAAATCCCCTCTTTTCCATCAATTTCAGTCACTTATTTACGTAAATACTAGAGAAAGTGACAATTTAGGCAAGTTGGAAAAGAGTATGGTAAAGGTAGGTTAATAGCAGTTTTTTTTTTTTTTTTTTTGAGTAGTGTTTAACGCCCGTTTTTACTACTGAGGCACCACAGGCGGTGGACACTGATGATACATGAGATGAAATGATAAATTGGGAAAGGATATTATTTTTTAAGGAAGGAAGCGTTCCAGGCCTAAGTTTAGGTACCTCCCCGGCATTTGCCAGTTATGAAGACTGAGGAAAACCTGGAAAAAACCCCAGTCAGGGAGGACGGTCCTGGCGGGATTCGAACCGCAGACCTCCCGCTCACGAGTCCGTGCCTTAACGACCTCGGCCACCCGTGGCGGTGTTAATAGCAGTGACGCACAATCTTTTCTTTGATAGTATGTCGAATTATTTGTTATATTAAATAATGTAATGTTTGTTAAAGGCTTACGTAAATATTGTGCTCATTGCAAGGCCCATAATTCTGGCAATTCAACAAACAGTTGAAACAGCCGAGAGTCACGCAAGGATTAATTATTATTGTGCGCTTCCAAAAGATATAATATTTAAATCTAAGGAATCGATGGGAAAACTAATCAAAATAAATCAAAATAAAGATATAAAAAGTATAAATAATACTCTTCATAGAAAGCAATAAGCTATATCAAGCAAGTTATGTTAGATTTTCTAAGTATTTTAACTATACATGCAGGCATAACAAATTAACAATGTGAGGCAATTGTTTTATGAATTTTCAGGTTTCTTGTGAATATATCAATATTCATATGCTGGTAAAAGTGCAGTTTGGAAAACAATTACAATAAATAGGTTCCATATTCTATACCTTCTATTTTCGAGAACGGAAAAAATGAAATTTCGATACAGTCTGAAACAAAATCCTTTTGTCTGAACGATCGCCTCTGAGCTGAAAGAAAATAGATATGTCTAACGATGTAAACTTTTTTTTTTTTTTTAACTTTTTAGACGAAATGTACGACTTCAATACGACAAGCGATACAATTTGACTAACATCTTGTCACCGAAACGGCTAGCCGGTCACTAAACACTACGATCGTCCTCGACTGAGATGTTCCTGTTAGCTCTTGCATATGCCGCGGAGATATACCAAATTTAGGCTTGGAATACTTTCTCCCCCAAATTCCCAAGTTGTTATTGTATATCATACATCAGTACTCACCGCTTGCAATGCCACGCAGTAAAAATGAAGTTTAAAACATCGTTAAAATAAGTGATTGGGGTCGAGAACCATGTTCCGGCACCAGAGGCAGAGGGTAATGGTCCCTCCACAAGGCCCCGAAAACAAACCCGGGTCACCTTGGTAACAGCGATCCCGTTATGACTGCCTCCAAGACTCGTCAGGAAAAAATTACTTTTCTATTCGTTGGCTGCATAAACCCCAAATAAACATACAATGAAGGTGCACATGCGACTTTCCTTAACTTAAACAGCGGTGGAAATAAACATTAACTAAGACAGGAATTATTTAATTCCTTTTACTTGCCGGTTCCATAAACTATACAAAACAGCACTCCACGTCACTACCCAATGTCCTTCGTTTCTATTCATTGTAAAAACAAGTTCAATCTAAAGAGAATTCTTTTGTTAAAAACCGTGGAAGGACGTAGAGTTTTTGCGTTTGGGCACTTTAGTTTTGATACTCGGACCTTTGGAATCGCTTTTACTGCGCTCAAATACCAAACAGAAGCATTTCTTTCGTATAATTCACGCCTTTCCTAGTCTGCAACTTTAAACCAAATGTTCAAAACTTTTAAGATATTAAAAAGAAGATGTATTATACTTTAATTGATCATAATTAAAAAAAAATAATATCAACACTGTGTAATCGTTATAGAACGGCTAGAAAATGAAATAATTTCTGTAAATTCTAGAACTGGTTTGTTGGTTTAATTTGCCAGCGCAATTGCTCCGTCAGTCCTTTGGATTAGAATACCAATAAATCCGCACTCAAGATTAGGACAGTATGCATTACGTGGAAAATGTTCTAAGTTTTGCTGCAAAGATATGTCTGGAAAATGTAGCAATTTTACAGGAAGCACAGACCTCAGTGTTAGGAATTCCCCTGGTCAGGGGAGAGATCCCCGCTCTCAATATTTCTCAGCCTAAGTGTAAAATCTCAACTATTACATTTTTCTTTAAGTTAGAAAAGCAGCTGGATCGCTTTATTGAATTACAGCAGTATAACAAGAGAGATTATTAGCAGATTATTTTGTTATTCGCTGAAAAAATGTGTAATTTTTTGCCATTTAATGAACTTTTTGCAAAGACAAACTTTTATTAAGTGCGCGGGATTTATTTTTGTATGCTTTGGAGAAAAATTAAGTTTATCTTGCACAAAACATATTCTTATACTATTTGACCAAAATTATCTCAATAGTATGTTACGTCGACCCGCCAATTTGAATGATATGAGAAAAATATCGCGTAAATGAATCCGGGAAAATGACAATACGGCTATATGTAACAAAACCACCACTTTTTATGTAAACATATTAATTATTAGTTGAAATAGGCAGAATAATTATTTGTTTATGTTTTATTTATAGGAAATCTGACAGTATTCGCCTGGCATGGGTGCTACGTGACTATACTATTTTAAACAGGTAATACTCAGAATTACTTTTGGGCACAAACCTGACAGTTTGGCAGCCAGTTATCTTATGTGAACTTGATCCCTGGTAAATGAACTCCCCTCCTGGTGAAGTGAATGATCCCCACTTCAGATACTACAGAAGTTGTTCCTTCTATGATACGTCCGAGGCTCCCGCCGCTCCTGACTCCTTCGCAAGGACGAATCAAGGTCGACACTCGACGCACCCGCCGCTAAGCGGGAAAATTATCATAATCATCGGTCGTAGTCTTCAAATATAATCTCTGTTTACAGATATATGTCACTTTTGCACATTTTATTCATATTCTACACAGTGCGGCGCGAATATCGGCAAAGTGAACACAATGGGACATTATACACCTGCTATACTACTAAGACTACATCACAGGACTACATGCAAGTGGGCGTAACCAGCAGCACAATCTTAAACATGGAACATCTTAAACATAAAATAAAGGTTTGCTGTTGCGCCGTGGACAAACGTTGAACTACTTCACCACTGATCCTTCGGTGAACCCACAGACAACCAACATTCGCGCAGTCAATGAGTAGCTATTATCACAATTGATTGAAATTATCTTATGGGTTTTCATTAGTAAGAAAAAATTAATCTTGTCGGGATATAAGTTATAATATTCGAACGAAATGTATATGTTGAATTTTTAAGATATCTTAATTTTCGAACTGCGACTGCTATTGTGATATATAATGTATAAGTTGGTAGAAACGTTATCGTGTCCTCTTAACAAAAACTAGTAGACTTGCTACATATGTTGATGTTTACATGCACAGTGCACTAAAATGAGTCCTAACCTTAAAAGTTCAGTGAGGAAGTGCTGAATTATTGCATTGCAATGATTGTAGTGTAGAAAATTATAGCCATGCATTATTAACTTTGGTAGAATCTTAAAACGCAGAGAAAATATTTTTGCCAAATTGAATTGTTAGCAATATAACTGTTTTATTAAGGATCCATAGTTTTACAAAACACACGCTTTAATAGTGGTGCGGAATATCACAAAAATGATGTTCACACTTACATAATTAGTATGTTTTTATTATGATCAGAATGTTACATTTAAGGAGGTTGCCGGGAATTCTTTATCATAGGCGATATGTAGTAGGAACTGTTCTGTTGTTGCTTTTGACAGCGGTGTACTATTTGATACACTGGGGAATCATGTGTACAAATCTGGAAACCTGGCACCATGTTAGTAATCTGGTAAGTTAAAAGAAACAATTTAGGCATTTTCAAAGGTAGTAACCTCACATGTAGATTTATCGTAGTATTACCCATTAAAGTTAAGGAACTAAAAGTAAGCAGACTCCTCAAGGTTAATTAGATAATGAACAAGGTCATATATATGTATACATTCTACATTCTTAGCACACTTTTCATCTTTGACAGTGTTATGCTTTATTGTACTTGGAACTTCTAGATGAACATTCCCCTCCGCAGTGTTTCAGCATCTATAATGGGTTTTCGTTAAAATAACTTGAGTTTTGTTTAGTTCTCAGAGCATTCGGCAAGTTCGTGGAGCAGCCACAGAGACCTACGAACATTGAACTTGTCATATACAATTACCACAGTAGCTTTCAATCTGTATTTACAAAAATTTGTTTGCATTTACTTAAATAATTACAATAAAAATAAAAAATAACACTTAGAACAACTCAACCAAACAACAAAAACAGACAAGTCACGTATTCATACAAATTTTACTATATACATGTTTACATATACATTGATATGTTGTGCAGTATAATATTGTCACTCATATATTCCTTTACAGAATAATAGGCCTTTTTACATAGGTATATTAGGCTAGAGGGAAGAGCATTGTATTTCAAAATGAACTCCTAATAAACGCCTTTTTGATGGCATGAAAGTGCTGAAATTGGGCGGTATAGATTTGCTTTTTGTCTAGTATTCTTGTCATGTATATTTTGATTTTGAACAAATTTTTGTTTATTTCTTATATAAAAGTTCATGAGGGATAAAATATATTCACAATGAAGAGTTAAAATTTCAAATTTCCTAAAGAGGTTTCTGCATAAATATCTGCTATGTGTACCAGCGATTATTTGTATGACTTTTACCTGTAACAGGAAGACATGTTCACTTTTAACTGAATTTCCCCAATATATTAGACCGTGCTTCATTATTGAGTAGAAATAAGCAAAATAAACTAGTTTTAAAGTCTTAATTGACTCCAACATTACTAATGCATGTATTGCATAGCATGCACTGCTAAGTTTAGGTGTAATAAGATCAATGTGATCTTTCCAATTCAGATGGTTATCAATTATTAAACCAAGGAATTTAATATATTTGGTTTGTGAAAGTACACTGTTATAATATCCTATCTTTAATTGTGAATCTGGAGATTTGTGAGTAATGAATTTCATAACATTTGTTTTATCTAGATTTAGAGACAATTTGTTTGCTTTGAACCATACACACAATGAACTGAGAACCAAATTTAATTTAATGACACAATCATTAAGGCTCTTTCCATTTATCAATATGCTTGTGTCATCTGCAAATAGAACAGTATTTCCTACATCTTGGATAGATAAGGAGAGGTCATTTATATATATCAGAAAAAGAAGAGGGCCCAGAACAGATCCTTGAAGCACTCCATGGTTAATCATTCCCCACTCTGATGCATTGTTTTTATTTTTGAAGGGATAATTTATCACTACTTCTTGTTTCCTTTTGTCAAGATAGGATATAAACCATTTTAAAGTTGGTTTTTTATTCCATAGAAAGCTAATTTATCTATCAGAATTTCATGATTGACACAATCAAAATCCTTAGATAAGTCACAAAATATTCCTCATACATGTTCTCTTCCATTAAATGCAGTTAAAATTTCATTAGTAAGTTTATAGATTGCATTTTCTGTTGAAATTCCTTTTCTAAAGCCAAACTGATTCACTAACTAGAATATTGTTACTTTCAAGGTAAAGCCCTATTGTACATTACTTTCTCAAACATCTTAGAAAATTTAGGTGAAATAGCTATAGGTCTGTAATTAGAGACATTTATCTTTTCTCCCTTTTTGTACAGAGGCCTCACTATGGAATATTTTAGCCTCTCAGGAAATACACCCAATGTTAACAATTCCTTACACAAGTGACTAAGGGGAGTACTAATTTCCTTTGCACAGGCCTTTGTGACTTTGCTGTCGATCTCATCATAGCCAGAAGAGTTTTTTGATTTTAGTTTTCTAATGATATAACTAATTTCTAGTGGGGTAGTAATACCCGGTTTGAATTCATTATTTTGACGGGGAGTTGATGATTGTAAAAATTTTAAAGCATCTCTTTTATCCTAGTTGATGTAACACATCCTTCAGTATTCCTCAAACAGCTGAAAATAAGCATGCTTGGGATAGCATATAAATACAGAAAATAATTGCCTATTTTTAATTTTGCCATTTACTAGCAGTTATTTTGTATATGTAGAGTAATATCCAGCAAACAAGTAAACATAGATACATTTTTATTTTTCATTTTATTTGTACCATACCGTATCCACATGCTGATGTCTTAACACTTTGTGGAAATAATTAACCTGTTGTCCAGCTGAAATGAATATTTCTTATATTTCTGACAAAAAACATTCATTTTGCTGAAAAAAAATAGAGAAGTAGCTTTATTTTGAGATTCATCAATAGAGAAAGTATGATATATGTTATTTCTTGTTTATGCTTCAAAATTAATTAAATAATAGATATTTTATTTAATTTAAATGCATGTAACTAAAACATGTTTAGTTTAGTTAAGTTTAGTTCACTTCCTGGAGCTTTCAGTGAGTTTGCGAAGCAGTCACAGAGACCTATGAACATAGAACTTGTCATTTACAATTACCATACCGCCACGGGTGGCCGAGGTCGTTAAGGCATGGATTCGTGAGCGGGAGGTCTGCGGTTCGAATCCCGCCAGGACCGTCCTCCCTAACTGGGGTTTTTTCCAGGTTTTCCTCAGTCTTCATAACTGGCAAATGCCGGGGAGGTACCTAAACTTAGGCCTGGAACGCTTCCTTCCTTTAAAAAAAAATCCTTTCCCAATATATCATTTCATTTCATGTATCATCAGTGTCCACCGCCTGTGGTGCCTCAGTAGTAAAAACGGGCGTTAAACACTATTCAAAAAAAAAAAAAAAAAAAAAAAACCAATTACCACAGTAGTCACAATCTATATTTACAAAAAATATCATCATGCATAAATAGTTACAATACAAATGAAAAAGCAACACCTAGAACAACTCAACCAAAACAACAAAAACCAGAGAACCAGAAACAGACAAATCATTAAAGTCACACAAATTTAATTATATACATGTTTACATATGCTTTGATATAAAATTATTGTAGTGTTTTTAACTCATTATAGTATATTGTCACTCAACTTAATGAATGGGTGGGAAAATAATAATGTAATAGAAAAAATCAGATATTAGACACAGTAAGGACAGGGTGGAATATAAAGGAAATGAGAAATTTATTAATTTCTGTGAATTAAATGCACTCTATATTTTAAATAGTAAATAAGGGGAGGATGAACAAGAAGAATTCACCTTCATAAATAAAAATGGACAGAGTGTAATTGATTTTATATTATGGTCATGTAATATTACTCATATGATAAGTAACTTAGTGTCAAATATAAGCTCCAGTAGTGGCCATTTCCCCCTAATAACGGATATAAATATTAAATCACAGAATGCATTTATTAACCTAATTGAGGGAAAGAATACTGGTGTAAGAGAATATATAAGTTTTAAATGGAAAGATGAATGCAAGATTAACTTTGATCTTGCTTTAGAATCTGAGATGGGAAAAATATGTCAATATGGGATGGTTTATGACTTAAAAATATATGAAGTTGAAAATGCAATCAGCATATTGAATTTTATTATGTGCTGAGTTGGAAAGGGATAAAGTAAAAAACAAGAGCCACATTAAAAGTGATATCTGGTTTGATGACGAATGTAAAATAAATAAATGTGTCATAAAAGTTAGTCTAGTAAAATGGAGGGAATTAGGGGATCCTAAATCAAAAGAGGTGTATTTAAAAAGTAAATATTACTATAATAAATTATTATAAAGCAAGAAACGTATATGGAGGAAAAGGAATATCAATAAATTAACTAAAGTTATTGCAGATAATAATGTAAGCAAAATATGGAAGAGTATAAAGACTTTATATAAAAAAATATGTACTTAAATCTAATATAACCCAAGAAGAATGGTTAAGATATGTTTCAGATCTGTTTGCATGTCACAGCTCTATAAAAGGGAGGATAATTCCAGAGATAGAAAATTACAATGTAGAGATGCTACATAGGGATATAGCAGAGAGAGAAGTAGAGAAACAGATTAAAAGAATAGAAAGAAACAAAGCACCAGGAATAGATGGTATACCAAGGGAATTCCTTAAAGAATGGAGTAGAGATAAGAATCGACTCAAGGTACTAACACTGATGTTTAATACAACACTGATGTTTAATACAATAAAAGCTAAGGGGTACACACCGGAAAGTTGGAGAAAAGCAATTATACAACCAATATACAAAGGTAAAGGGGACTTGAATAAACCTAGTAACTATAGGGGTATAGCACTATTGTCCAATGTGGGAAAAAACTATACAGGAATATTGATTGATAGGTTGCAGGAATGGGCAGAAGAATATAACATTGTTTTGGAATTTCAAATGGGCTTTAGGAAAGGAAGGCAGATGATTGATAACATATTTGTTATAAAAACTATAGTGGACAAATATTTAAAAGGTAAAAAAGGTAAAATTTATGTGGCTTTTATTGACTTAGAAAAAGCTTTTGACCGAATAGAGATGAAACTATTGTGGCATAAGGTATCAGAGAAAGGGGTGAGTAAACAAATGATCACTATTCTAAAAGAATTGTATAAAGGGAATGCCTTTTGCATAAAATATGAAGAAAGGGAAATAACAAGGGAAGTACAGCAGGAAAAAGGATTAAGGCAAGGTTGCAAACTAAGTCCAATGTTATTTAATTTGTTTATTGATGACATATTGAAGAATATAAGCAATAATAATCATCTTTTGCTGGTAATAAATAAATTGCAAATCCCTGGATTTCTCTTTACAGATGATTTGGTAGTAGGCTCCATTACTGTAAATGGGTTAAAACGGTCATTACAAGAAATAGATAAATACTTCATAGAATGGAGCTTAAAGGTAAATAGAGAGAAAATCCAAATTCTAGCATTTAAGAACGGCGTTAAATTGAGTAAACATGAAAAGTGAAAGAAGAGAAATAAAGAATATAGTTATGCACGATTGTACATACCTGGGTATAGATAGATGCAGGGGGGAAATGGCAAAAACAAATGAAATCAGCATAGCAAAAGGAAAATCAGCTATGATGGCTATAAGGGGGTGCCTATATAAAATGCCTGAGATGGAGATGAAATGGCTGGAAAGGGTGTACAATTCAGTGGTTGAGGCTCAAATGCTCTATAGTATTGAATTTTGGGGACTTGAGAAAGGTTGGGAGGTTGTAGATCAAGTTCATAGAATGTTTTGTAAGGATGTATTATGACTGTCATTTGCAACAGCAAATGAAGTTGCGCAGATTGAAATGGGAAGAAGTACAAGAAAGGGAATAGTTATGGAGAGAGCTTTAAAATACTGGTATAGGATTTTAAATTTATATGATGATAATTTATTGAAACAATGCTTACAATATCAAGAAACAAGTTTACAAAACACAGGTTGGGTTAGTAACTTGAGATATCTAGAAAGTAATGGATTAGGGGATATATGGAGAAAAAGAGAAATAAACCACTTAGGTTTCTGGAAGGAAGTTAGGAAAAGATTTGAGGACATAGGGATCCAAAAATTATTTAGTCCATTATCTGAGAAAAGGTCACTAATCTTTTATGTCTCAATGAAAAATAGCTGGGGAAAAGAGAGGTACATAGATAACATTAATAATGAAGAAAGAAAGCGGATAGCCTGGCTAAGAGCAGGAATATAGAGGTTAAAAGGTCAAAGAAATGGATACCGACAAGGCGTGTGCCCATTATGTGGGAATAAAGAAGATGTAAAACATATAATTTATGAATGTAAAGAAACTGAGACTTGGAGAAGAGAAAGTATAAGATTAAACATTAGGGAGAAAAGTAATGTTAACAAAATAATAGAAAAAAACTGTAAGGATATAGGGAAATTTTTAGAGAGAGTAAGAAATAAATGGAAATGGACTGTGAAGAGAAGAAAGGAACAATAGATTGGGAGAGAGTGTTCTTGAATCTGGTAGTAAGTATATATTGTAGTGCTTTAATAAAATTAGTATTAGTAAGAGGTGGGAATCGGTAAGAACTCGGTCTCCTGGAATTCCAGTAGGTTGCTGCTGATGAGCCAGGGACTGAAGTAAACAACATGGAAATTTTGTATTTTGTTTTAGTTTTATTAGAATTTAGATAAATGGGATAATACAAAATTTATTGTTGTATCCAACTTTTTTAAATATAGGGGGTCACACCTAAAATGGCTGGTGCCAGATGAGTGAAAGCCCCTTAGTAATAATAGTTTGTATTTATATTGTACTTTTTCTTGGCATTGCAATAAATTTAATAAATTAATATTATCACTCATATATTCTGTTCCAGAATAATAGACCTTTTCACATAGATATTTTCTAAGAGCAGATTTAAAGGATATATCATTGCTTTTAAGCTAGAGGGAAGAGCATTTTGTACTAAAATGCATTCATAATAAACTCCTTTTTGATACAGGAAAGTGTTGAAGCCAGTGTATGTAGATTTGCTTTTGTATAGTATTCTTGTCATGTATATTTTGATTTTGAACAAATTATTCATTATTTTTTGTATAAAAGTTCATGAGAGATAATATATATTCACATGGAAGAGTTAAAATTTCAAATTTCCTAAAGAGGCTTCTGCATGAATGTCTGCTATGTGTACCAGCAATTATTTGTGTGGCTTTTTTTTGTAATAGGAAGACACACTCACTTTTAACCGAGCTTCCCCAAAATATAAGACTATATTTCTTTATCGAGTTGAAATAAGCATATTAAACTAGTTTTAAAATGTTAATTGACTTCAACATTACTAATGCACATATTTCACTGCTAAGGTTAGATATGATAAGATCAATGTGATCTTTCCAATTCAGATGGTTATCAGTTATTAAAACAAGAAATTTAATATATTTGGTTTGTAGAAGTACACTGTTATAATATCCTATCTGTAATAGTGGATATGGTGACTTGTGAGTGATGAATTTCATAACATTTGTTGTACTTACATTTAGAGACCACTTGTTTGCTTTTGAACCATAGGCACAAAGAACTCAGAACTAGATTTAGTTTAATGGCACATCATTAAGGATATTTCCATTTATCAATATGCTTGTGTCATCTGCAAATGCTTGAGGCACTCCATGGTTAATCATTCCCCACTCTGATGAATTGTTTTTATTTTTAAAAGGACAATTTATTATTACTTTTTGTTTCCTTTTGTTAAGGTAGGATATAAATCATTTTGAATATTGGTTTTTTATTGCATAGAAAGCTAATTTATCTATCAGAATTCCATAACTGACACAATTGAAAACCTTTGCTAAATCACAAAATATACCTCTTACATGTAGTGTTTCATTAAATGCATTTGAATTTCATTAGTTAGTTTATAGATTGCATTTTCTGTTGAAATTCCTTTTCTAAAGCCATACTGATCCTTAGCTAGAATATTGTTACTTTCAAGGTAATGGTAAAGCATTATACATTACTTTCTCAAACATCAAAAAAATTGTAGGTGAAATAGCTATAAAAGATAAATTAGAGACATTTATCTTTTCTCCATTTTTGAACAGAAGCTTCACCACTGAATATTTTAATCTTTCAGGAAATATACCCCATGTTAAAGACTCATTACACAAGTGACTAAGGGGGGTATTAATTTCCTTTGCACAGGTCTGTATAACTTTGCAGTAAATTTCATCATAACCAAAGGAGTTTTTGATTTTAGTTTTTTAATAATATTACTAATTTCTATTGGAGTACTGGTGCTTGGTTTGATTTCATTATTTTCATTGGGAATTGATGATTCTAAAATTCCTAATGCATTTCTTTTATCACCAGAATATAAATTTAAGAAAGAAATCATTAAACACATTTGCTACATCTCCAGGATGTTGATTGTTAATGCTTAAGATTATTGCATCATCTTGTTGCAAATTTTTTGTTTTATTATGTTTCAAGTAGTCTTATTTTGTATGTATTACAATACCTACTGTTAGTGGCCTTAGACTAATAAAATTGTAGAATATAATGAAATTAACATTTTAAATTTAGGGACATTGTGCAAACTTTGAACACTGCTCTTATTGTTATAACTAGAGCTCAGATATTTATGTTTTAACACATTTTTTCCTTGTTTGTAATTAGAAATATGCAGCATATGTATTTTTCACTTTAATGGCTTGCTGGATGTGAATGTGCGATTCCTAACAAACCTAAAACAGCCAAAAAAACTGCTCTTTCTGCATGCATTGAATGCAAATGCTTAATTATCATTTTAAATACATAATAAATAACAAACTATTTAGGCTTATACTTGTCTAAAAGCCCATGTCTGTGCATTGAAAGATGCTAAAGTTGTTATTCCACAGTAGGGGCGTCCACAAAGAAAATATGTGCATAAAATGCATTATTAATTAGCAAATATTCTGTTGAGAAATTCCAGTATGAAAAGATGAAAGAAGTTAAGTAGTTATTCAGAGGGTTCAGAATTTACAGGCAAATTACTTGAAAGCCATGTGCAATGGAACCTAATGAAATATGCTCCATGGCATTTAGAGCTGTAGAAATGTCTGTTACTGTGTACAAAAAATGCTGAAATGCAGTAGCAAAAGTTTCACTCAAGAAAACATAGAAATGTGGCTAATTGTGGGCAGCAAAATGTGAACTGTCTTAAAGTTTCTCTCTTCATGTAACTTAATTTCATATATACTTGAATATATTATATTTTTTTCATTAAAATACCATACTGCCATGGGTGGCCGATGTCATTAAAGTGCAGACTCTTGAGCTGGAGGTTTGGGGTTCAATTCCCACCAGGACCATCCTCCCTGACTGGAGTTTTTCTAGATTTTCCTCAGTCCTCATAAATGGCAAATGCAGGGGAGGCACCCTAAACTTAGGCCTGGAACACTTCCTTCTTTAAAAATATCATTTCATCTCATGTATCATCAAGTGCCCATCACCTGTGGTGCCTCAGTAGTAAAAACAGGCTTTAAACACTTAAAAAAAAATTAAAATACCATAGATAAAATAATTGTGCCATAGTATGCATTAATTATATGTTATACAAGTGCCAAATATGAAAGAAAATATTTTCCCAGCAAACTAACTATAGAAAGATAAAATAATACACCTTTTTGGCTGCACATTTTTCATTAAAAGACTATAATGGCCTAAAATTGCACTTAGAAAAGCTAAAAACTGGGCTTTAGTTCTAACAAACTGAATCCATATTTTATTTCTTAAACGTGAATTAAATTGCCAGGTATTGTCAGCCTTTATCTTCTTCCCTTTGTTAAATAATCTGATACTTAGCTGGCCTTCTTTTCCTCTTTTGGGAGAACTCTGTGGTTAGAATTGTGTTTTTCAAATTTTATATCTCTTTTGGAAGGAAGTGAATAATTCTTTGAGATCAGTATATTGTATGGAGTAATGTATTTTTAAAAATCTTTAGTAAGCAAGTTTTCATTTGTATGATTTTTTAAATTCAGTTTAAACTTTACAGTATCTGCAACTATATTCATATCCAGTAATGGTTGTATTTCATTTACATGCAATATATAAATGCTTTATTCAAAAATTATAAGAAAGAGGTAATGGAGTGACACAAGATTTTGCCACAACTGGTAACAAGAGAGGATAGAGTAATCACTCCATCTTCTCTTGTTTGAACTCAGCTTCTTTCAAAAAGCAATAGAATAGAGATTCTCTAAAACTCTAGAAGATTTTCTCCCAAAGGATGCATTAAAACATTAAGGGAAACATTTCATAAAACTAGAAGCCATTTCTCTTTGTAAAGCCACTTTCTTTGATAGACCTAGGGTGAAATACAGCAATAATGCTTAAAATGATAGCATATAGAACTGATGGTTATCTTGTTGCTCAACCAAACTGTTCTATCACACTACACTGTTGTATTGTTCATTTGGAATATAGCACTAGTACTTTTGAGATTTAAGACTCGTGTTCTAAAGTCATAACATATTATAACATTTGCTAACATTAATTTATAATGTTTGACGTTTATTCAAATCTTATAGAGATTCTCCATATAAGAGCTTTCATTTGATTAAAAGTGGCCATACTTCAAGAACTGGATTAGCTTTCACAGCTTCTTTTGTGTTTCTGTTTCAGTGTCGTCTTTATCGAAGAGGAGAAGCAATTGGCAGCCTCTGCAAACCATTATGTGAAGAAAAGCAAATACATTCTTTAACATGCCATGCATTTCATGCAGGTAAAGAAGCAGTGTTTTCTGCAGAATGGGAGGGCACTCACATGGTTTTCAAAGGATCTCAAAAAGCAAACAAAGAAAGCACAGACCCAGTTTACTGGGTTGATAGACTAGGCAACAGGCATTATCCAACAGAAGAAGAGTTTGACACAATGATTCGCAATATCGTAATTTCCAGATTAAATCTCACGCTCTCTTATGAGCAATTAAAGAGACTCGGTCGCCTAGGGTTTACCAGAGCAAAGGAAAAATCAGTAGAACGACGTGTTGAAATGCAGAATTTATGGTTGCTCTTGCAAGACAATGAATACTTGTGTTCCGTCCTATATACAGATCGAGATATATTTCCACAGCTGCTTGGAACTTGTGGGCCCTTCTTTGCAGTAGAGTATGTAGACCCTGTTGAAGTGCCATCACATATGATGTCCTTAAGTCAAGGACGAGAAGAGTGGGCCAGTAGACTGAGGCTTGCTGTTCTTATTATGGATTTGTTGGAGGAACTGGAGATGAACATGCCTGAGCCAGTCCATCTCTGTGACGTGAAAATGAGTCATTTTGGACTCATTAAAGGTGGGCAGCGCGTTAAGTTCCTGGATCTTGACTCCGTCCTCCCAAGAACTGTTGTTGGACATCTAACAGCAGATGGTAGCAACTGTATGCAACATGAAGATTGTGATTTCTTCGACTGTCGTTCTAGATGTAACCCTGTTACATCTCGTTGTGATTCACCAGTTACCAACAATAACTTTCAGGTAATTTTCATTGATCATATTCATTTAACCTCTCAGAGATTGGTTCACTCTGAGAGTTCATAAGATAAGGCAGGAAACCCTTGTCCAGTGGGAATCTAATGGGCTTAATTTACATTCAAAAAGGAAGAATCAAACTTGAAATTTGAATCATGTCTGGGATTTGAACCACAGATCTTTAGCATTCCATGCGGATGCTCTAACCAACAGTTAATGTGTCTTCCTCTAAGCACATGGAACCCAAACCTCTCTCATTCATTTCTGTCTACTCCAAAAGCCTCCCTAAGGTTTTTCTCTGTTGTGAGCAACTTATTCCTTAAGAGGTGACTGGTAATGTTACGAGTATATTTGACCCAGGCTTCTAGTTTAAACACCAACTCTATGTTTTATGTATGTTGTATGTTTGTGTGTGTGTTTGTGAGTTGGAGGCTAAACTATATATATTCCTTTCACACATATTCATATGTAGGACATTAGCTGCAAAGGAAGACTCAAACTTTTTTCATATCTATTTCTTCCTTTCCAATTAATGTCCTAAACATGGTTTATGTGAAATAATTATTTTTACAAGTAAATTATCTTATATTCATTCAAACACAAATAATATACATTCTCATGACTTCCTTTAAATTCTCAGCAAGAAAATTATTGAGCTGGTGCTTAGCTTAAGGTAAAACTGGTAGGTAACAGACACTCATGTTGTTTATGACCATAAGTATTTCTATATTATTATTTCATGAAAGATCAAAAACAAGAATACCAATTGAAGTTCTCTTTCAAAAGTGTAAAATGAAATATGTGACATACAACAGAAATAATGTTTAAGACTATATAATATTTAATGTATATAAATATTTAACATTTCAATTTACATCCTAATCTCATTTTCATCCATAACATTTCCAAAATAGCTTAAACTGTTAATTTAGAAAACAAATACTGCAAGAAATTAGAAACTAAAATATGACCTCCTTATTTTGATATTACAAAATATAAAGTTAATTAATGTTTAGTTTATTTGTATAATATTTTATGTTAATATTACACTATATAGAGGTTTTTAATTGCAGAAGTTAATGCGTCCCCCCTTTTTTTTTTAAATTTTTCAAATCTGAAAATGTAGTTTTCATAATATTATGACAAATTCTTGCACACTTTGTTGGCTTGTTCGAGGCTATACCTGCAGGGACATTGAAACACCATACAAATTGCTTTCTTTTCCATTCTGAGATTTGAAACATATTATTAATGTTGACTGCAACCAAGTCCAAGTTCATGAGACAGAATGTGCAGGTCAAACAGAACCCATACACAGCAGGTTTTATGTACAACTTTTAATACTTATATATGGATTGTAATGGTATCATTTTGATTCTAATAAGCAATACATAAAATAAATAAGATGTACCTGAAGCATTTCAACAGAAAGCATTTTAGAATAGTGGTAATGTCTTTCAGTTTTTTTTTATTTTGGATGTTCTTATACGAGGGTAGATCCATAAGTTTCCAGCTTAACCATTCTAGGTATGATAAAGACATAAACTATATTTCACTTTTGAATATATTTACCCTTTATTGCAATACACTTCTCAAATCTTTAAATTAACATTTCAAGCCCCCCACCCCAAAAAATAGTCAGAAGTCTTGTCTGCAGAATGGGCATAAACAGCATCCATCACTTCTACGTCATACTTAAATTTCCTTCCTCAAAGGTCCTTGAGTTCTGAGAAGAGGAAATAGTCACTGGGAGCTAGATCTGGGCTGCAGGATGGATGGTCAATCTCCTTGAAGCCACATTTCTTCACAGTTTCCTTTGCAACAAGAGCTGTGTGCACAGGCGCATTGTCCTGAAAAAGACGCATACCACCACCCAGCTTTCTCTTTGTTGGAAGCACGTTGTCTGTGCAGTAGGACAGCAAAGTACTCCCCATTTACTGTGGTGTTCCTCTCCTTGAAGTCAATGAAGAGTATTCCTTCACAATCCCAAAAACACCGCCACAGGTGGCCGAGGTCGTTAAGGCACGGACTCGTGAGCGGAGGTCTGCGGTTCGAATCCCGCCAGGACCGTCCTCCCTGACTGGGTTTTTTTCCAGGTTTTCCTCAGTCTTCATAACTGGCAAATGCCGGGGAGGTACCTAAACTTAGGCCTGGAACACTTCCTTCCTTAAAAAAAAAAAAATATCCTTTCCCAATTCATCATTTCATCTCATGTATCATCAGTGTCCACCGCCTGTGGTGCCTCAGTAGTAAAAACGGGCGTTAAACACTACTCAAAAAAAAAAAAAAGTCCCAAAAGATTGTGGCCATGACCTTCTTGTTTGACTGAGTGACCTTGGCCTTTAGAGGTGGAGCTTAGCTAGTTTATGCCACTCCATCGATTTTCTTTTGGACAAGGGTCCTCTATGGTACAGGAACCATAGTTTCATCTCCTGTAACAATGGTTTGCAGAACTTCTCTCTCGTTGCCACAGCAAAGCTCCAAAAATGCCTAACAACAGATGACTGGTTGCTGCTTTTGGATTAAGGAAAGAAGTCAAGGCACTAACCTTATTCATATTTAAATGTTCATGAAAAGACTGTTGTTTTAGAAAGGTCCAGCCTTGCTGCTATTTCTGTTACATTGAGCCGCCAGTTTTCTATAATTTCTCCTTCAGCAAGAGCAATGTTTTCAGGAGTGAGCACCTCCAAGGGCTGATCTGCATGATCTTCATCTACAATGCTTTCTCCAAATTTCATTTGGAGTTTTTGTGAAGAACTTAATAACAGCTCGATACTCCATTTTGAACATGTTACAATCTTCCACACATAGCCTTCTTTATACAACTATATCTGAACAACTGAACACAGCAGACCGGAAGTTACAGCTGCAATTATTTACTTAACAGATAAGGTATGGCAACAGATACGAATTTTGTGAAGATGATAATATGTATTAGTGAGGCCAGAAATTTATAGATTTACCCATGTATGTATATTTGTGTTACTTCTTCTTTAGTAAGTGTTCATTCTATGATGATTACCATAGGGTGAATGAAATGCAATAATTACAGTAATACAAGCCTGGAATATGTCAGCTTCAAAAGTTACCTGGTATTTGTCATGAAAGTCTGTTAAAAATCCATCCAAGTAACTGGGAGTCAAACCCATGCCTGCCAGTTGTAAAGCAAACATCCATACCATCCACAGTAGGGAATTTTGTATATATGAGTGTCATACCAGAAGTAATAAACAACAATATTTGTAGACAAGTCTCAATAGCTGAAGAATGAGTGTTGTCTGATAGATGCACCATACTTGAATGATCTATATCATCATGTGATCACAAGACTTCTAACAAAATGTATAACAGCAATGTTGTGTTTCATTAGAGTGCTGCTATTGCATTCCTTGTTAAAGGAAAAATTCCCACAGCAGAAATCCACCATAGACTTCACAGTGCAGAAATGTGTCCTGGGTGCTAGCAGTGTTAGACAATCGGAACATGAACACCCAAAATTAGTCTCTCAGGATAGGCACGTGAGCGAGTGAAATAGTGAGAAAACTTACAGTATGGCAAAATGCACATCAGGAGATAATTGAAAGCTTAGGCTATAGGAAAATTTGTGATTGCTCTGATCAGCCATATGGACCAAAGACTGCAAACTTTAATGCAAAACCATCACCTCCTCTTGAACTACCACCTTCGTGGATTTGTGAAGGATCAGATGTGAGGTCAAGAGTATGAGACAACAAAATAAGCAACATGTCAGTGTCTTTAGCGAAATGGAAAAAATTCTACTGTAGCGAAATATTCAAACTTGTGTGGAAAAGTAAACGCAGGTGTAGATTAATATGGTATACTTAGTTTTTCAGTAATGTTGCATCATTTATAAACAAATTGTTGCTCATTCCTTTCGGTAAGATCTTTATAGAACGCTTGATGCTCCAATTGTAGATATTCCTGTATAGGATTTATTGCTACCCTCCCCATTTGTGGTTCCAGTTTTAAGAAATATATGTATGAGAAATTAGCAGTTTTCTTCTTTGTTTTAGGTAATATGTGAGAAAATCTTCCTTGGTTGGACTTTATCAGGGACAGTCATTGTACCAGGTCTGTTAATGTCTCAACATACACCTTCATCCCTTGCAGCTCTACTTCGCATCTGTGCAAATCCAGAAATGGATCTTAACAGTCCTAGAGCTGCTGTTCCAGAAGATGTAAAACGTCGCTTGTACACTACACTTACAGAAATGGAACAGTCCCTTACAAATGATGTACTGGTTTGACAATTGCAACTTTTGGTGTTTTCTTCCTTTAAATATCAAATGAATATTAAGTGGTCTAATGAGATACATGGCTCTTTTATGAAGTACTAGCTCAAAATATGGCTTATCATTTATAGTTTTATTTTTAGGACCATGCTTCTAAAAATAAATGCAGCTTAAGTCATGCAAACAGCATTCCAAAGAGAAAAAACATAAAATGAAATACCAATTGAAAGTTGGATATAAGATATTATATGCCTAGGCCTCTTCCTGGCATACTACAAAAAATGTTAAGTGTTTCAAGATCATGCAGTAATTGCTTTAATGCTTTCATTTGTAGCATAAGCTCTTCATTATTCTTCAAAAAAAGCAATACAGCAGAAATGCATTAAGGGAAGTATTAAAGGTAAGCTTGGATCAAAAAATCATATTTTTGTTTTTTGTACCATTTTAACATTTTTTTGTTTGTTTTAATGTGATTTTCATTAATGTTCCTTGGTTATAGTTATTTTTAATTATGTCCCTACAGAAACCATTTTTTGGGATTTTACGAGCACTTGTTCAATTAAAATCCTTTATCTCAGCAACTATTTGCTCTAGAAGGCTGTGGTTTGTCTTGAATGACAGAAAATTGACATTGTTGTTTCAATGACATCATCCTTTGTTGTTTTACAGTGTTAGGGGTTTTAGCTGGTGTTTCCCCCTGCAATTATTGAAAATCTAGTTATTTTTGCATGTTTCCCATTTTTTTTAGAAACTATATAAGCTGTCACTTTGAAACTTTTATCACTTATTCATGATGATATTGTGATTATGTGGGTCTATTATGGGAAAACTAGGACAAATGGGACAATGTAAAAAAATAGAAGGAAAAAAAAAAGCAAACAGTTGAAATAGATCAGCAGATTTCAATTATGTGCATCTGTATGCTGTAAAAGTTTCATTTCATTAGCTTTAATAGTCCTTGAGAAAATGGGAACTGAAGTTAGTAAATGTTATATTACAAAGATATGCCCTTTATACTCCCCTTAATGAAATGTAAAAATGTTTTTGCTTTTAAACATAGCAAACATTTTAATATGTTTAATTTTAAAATTGTGATAGTTTTTATAGACACATTTTTAAGACATGGAGGTTGCATGTCACATAGTCAATATATTAAAGCCTCCATTTTATGTCTGCAGTATGGGTTTTCTATTTATTTTAAAACATACATATGTATACATCCTGCTGAAAAGTAAAGGCTTAAGAAAATAGAGAAATCAGTAAATAAAATTACTTTGAAGCAGATGAACCAAGTTCCATTCCCATATGCAGTTAATATATTTAAATTCCAAGACTAAGGAGAAAAAATCTCAAATCACCTTCATAACCAGTCCTGCTGGTTACAAGTGTACAGTATTAACTACTGATCTATACACCAATAATGAAAATCATATTGCATTGCATTGTAGCCTTAAAATCTTAGTGTAGAAAATGCAGTTAGTCATGTATTCTGTATTATTTATCCTTTGTGTTATGATTGTGTATACCTACAGACTGATCAGTATGTTTGCTAATTGGTAACTCATCCTTCTTTTGAGATTTTTATGCAGTGTATAAACATATTCTGTTGCGTCATTGTTCTTTGTAATAGCACGTTTTCACCATTATGAATATAAACCTCCAGAGTTCATGGCCTAACATTATAAAAAAAATCAACATTTTCTAAGACAGTCTTTGAACTACAGGTGACATCCAGATCACTCAAATAATTTGAAATGGCATTGTTTTGTATCTTAAGCATTTAACTAATAGAAGCTGAAAGCAATGTTGTTCATTTATATTTTTTTCCTGAGCACAGTGGAGGATGTAAAGGAGAAATATTAGCAAGACCTTGCTAAAAATAAAAATAATAATAAAATTTTCAAATGTCATGTGTCAACAAAGAGCTTTGTAAATTTGAACTGACAAATACATTTCAACGATGCATAGTGTTATAAGAAAGAAGAAATTCAAGACAAATTATAATTTTTATTTGTTAAGATGCTGCAGTCAATGAAATTTCTTTATACATTAATGTAAAGAGCTACTTATATGCAATAATTTACAATTATAAAAAAAAAGTTAATGTTGCTGCTGCAGGTTCAGGAAACAAATTTGAATTTCTGCAAGAAAGATTTTTGTAGTAAAAAAACATCAAAATTTAACTTTTAAAATGGTTATTCTATTCTGCAATTAGCAAAGAAGAATACCTTAAAGAATACAAAGAAATAGAAAGAACAGCAGTTAAAAATGGTTATAACAAAGAACTAGTACACAAAAAAATACAGAAATTCAAGAGGTAAAAGCTTATTACAGAAACCACAACATTTTCAACAAAAAAAGATAAGCTAATTTTTAAAAAATGCACATATCATCCATGGGCTAGAAAAAAATTTCAAAACATTCTTAAAGATTTTAATATCAGGTTAGAACCTGTAAACAGATTTAATGTTAAAAATCTGCTGATTGATAGTGTTAACAGTATTCCACAAGAGAAAAAAAAGCAGTATTTATAAAATAAGTTGTGCAGAATGTGAAAAAAACATTGGAAAAACAAAGAGAAACATAAGCACACAGTTAAAAGAACATTGCAGAAACATAAAATACAAGCAGTTGGAGAAGTCAGCTTTGGCATCTCATTTCTGGACAGAAATCCACAACATATTGAATAAAACAAAATTATTAAAATCAGTGCAAGGACCTACAGAATTAGTAACGTGGGAAAAAAGCTACATTTATAAGTACAAAGACAGTTTAATGAACTTCGAACTTCCGGTGATGAAAACATAAACTTCAAGTTCATCACACCTACCCCAGAGCAGATTACATATCCAAACCATAATGTCGACAATGGCCAGACGATGCGAATGAAGGGTTCGTGAAATGAGTCCTACATATTTAAACAAGTGGAGCAAAAGAGTGCTAGTTGGACTCAATCACACAACATGTTAATGGATGACAACTTGATTACATTTTGTTGTCTCCTGCCAGAGGTCAGATGTAAGAGCACTAGATGCATTTCAAATTGCCCATCAGTTGACTAGCAGCCAAAGACGTGAATAAGGGTCCCCAAAACATGTGCCAATAAACTTTGATAATGGAGACTTAAAGAGTTTGTAATCAACTCATCACCAAAATCATTTAACATTCTCCATTCACACTTATGCAGCAACAGCAATTAAAGCCCTGGAAGTTGTTAAAAGAATTATTATTCTCTACTATGCTGTCCAACAGTATTTGACCTGTTTCCTTTCAGGCATCATGAGCTTTACTATCTACTTAACATCATTCAGGAGGCACACTTAATTTAAGGAGCTCTTTATGAATGCAACTTAACCCACTTCCAGTAACATAGTTTTTGCTATGTTATTCAATAAAATTAGGTAATTAAACATAATGAAGCTAAGATGTAAATGTCTAAAAAGCAGCTATGTTTTGAATTTTTTGTAAGCCAAAATGTTTTGTAATTGTTGTAATATATTAGCTGCAAGCATACTCAATAGCTGGAAAATCACTAAATCCCTAGTAATAAAATATTATAACTGACCATCCTGGCAATAGACACAAGAAACAAACAAAAAAATAAAACTTTTAACAATGAGAGAAAAGAAATATTATTAAATGTTAGGAATAATATTGTAAGTTTGCAATGAAATTACTACCAAATATTCCTGTTATAAAGAATTTGACTTCAGTGGGGGAAAAAAAAAAAAGTTTAGATATAGCAATTCCTGGAAGTTATGCATAAAAAAGAACACTAATGAAGTTAAAACTTTAAATCATAGCAGTTTATTACCATGCTATTTGCAGCAATCTCATGCATAGGCAGAATATTACATTTTGGTTTACTTCTTCAGCATTTGTTGTAAAAGGCCTTAAAACACATTTTAATATGCTTGTCACTCAATGAAGAAGCATGCAAAATACTAGTAATAAAATTAATTTCCACATTAAAACAGAATTAAAGCTTTTGTAAATCAAATCAAACTATGAATGAATTCAATAGTATGCTGTACATAAAAATATCGTGATATTAATATTGATATTTCTGGTGTTAAATTAAGTAAGGCATTTGCCATAATCTGTTATTGCTAAGAAATAATATGGCATGATTTATGTGTGTATCCATTTATTTTACAGCTAATGAAGAAACCAAAATTGCCAATTAAAAAAAATATAAAGGTTGTATTGCAGTTGCTAGTCATTCTGTCAGTGCCATAATAATGTATTATATACAATGATTTGCCAAATTGTACTTTGTTTTATGTAGGTATTATAAAAATAACTATTTTGTTATAAATGTTTGTTATCTTTTATTTTTAACTCAGAATTTGAATTTATAATATTTACAGTCTGTTTTCTTTAGCATTAAAAACTTGTTACAAAAATATGTATTTTATTTGTGAAATGTTGCTTTAGATGCCACATGTTAATAACAAATAAATACCAAAATATCTTAATGTTAGGATGAGGATTTGATTTGTTTTTTCTAGTCAGCAAAGAAAATGGTATTTAACCAGTGTTAAGAGTGGAAAAAAGTGAAATACTACTGGTAGTCAAGGACATTGATTACTATGCACTATCATTAGTGAATGCACTCCTAAATCTCTCAAAAAGTTTGATTACACTCCTTATGTAATAGTAGTAGTAGTATTTATTTCTCATGCATCAATACAGAATTTTTTTTAACAAAATAAACACAAATAAAAAAAACATTACATTTAAATATAACAATTAGGAACTGCATCTTCGGATTTATTCCAATTTGATTAGCTCAGCCCCCAGTCCCTGGTTCATCAGCAGCTACTTACTGGAATATCCAGGGGACCTGGCTCAGATCCAGCCAAAAACAAAACTACACCTTCCTTCCTTCCTTTTTTTTTTTTTTTTTTTTTTAAGTAAACCCATTTGGCCAAATTCTATCCCAGACAGTTGCTTATTCCTTAGGACCTTATACACACTAACACCCTGGTTATTGGTGTTTAACTAATATTAGATAACTTGTCCCATACCCTGCCCTACTCATTTCATCCTCCTTTCACTACCTGACAATACTATATCATTTCTCAAGCACTTTTCCTACTTATTTTACACCCATAACTATTTTTGTCATATCTTTCCTATGTATTTTCCCATTTCCTTAAAATTATCTGATTTTAAATTTAAAATTCTTCTACCTCTTATTTCATCTGGTAAGTTTTCCCATTTTCGTAATAGGAACTGTTCCCTCCAAAACTTGGTTTGCTTACATTTTGTATACAGTGCCAAGTACTATCTGGTTCTGCACACATAGGACATATCCCGTTAGTGTATCCATTTTTTAATTCACTTAAATATTTTACTCCTGTTCTAAACCATGCCAACCCTTCCATTCCTACCTTATCACCAATTTCAACATATCTTTCTCTTCCCCATACATTTTTAGTGTACTATATAATTTCACAGATTTTTTAGTGTTGATTTGCCCATATTTCCTGTTTTTCAATTCCTATAGTTACCTCTTTCCAAAATCCTTTACCCAATCTTTCTCCCTCATACCATACTAGTCCCATGCCCGTTTCTTGTAGAATATTTTAGATAACCAAGTTTCTTTCCCCTTAATTTTTCCTTGTGCCACCAAACACTGACTAATGATATTCTCCTCCTCTAGCCTCCCTTTTCTATACCAATATTTCAATACTCTTTCTTGCTTTTATGGCCCAATCTTCCTAGTTTCATTAGGACAACCTCGTTAGGTGAATATCTACATAAGCATAGAACAATTCTACAAAATAATCTTAATTATCATATTTAGCCCATTCACCCTTCATCTGGCACCCAAATTTCTATTCCATACATCATTTTGCCCCCTTTTTTGAGTCTCATATTCTCTCTAACCATTTTACTTGCATATACACTTCACTGCAGTTACTTTTTCCTGGGTTAATTTTCCAATGATAGAGCCTTTTTTTTCTCATGACATTGATTCCATCTGGAATCAAGTCATGGAGGACCTACTGAAGGACCTCCTGTGTGGGAGGTCCTCCTATACCAAGGAGAATTTAGTTAACCCTTATTTTCCTTCAAGTAGGAAGCTAATATTTATTTGGATGTGAAATAGCCAGGAGATTAAGGAGTAACTTCACAATGTTCTTGGGCCCATTGGAGATGAAAAAAGTGAACAGTACAATCAAGAAAAATCTTGATTACATTTTTGCATTAAGTAAGGTACTTGGAAGAAAAGGGACAACCATACCTTGAAACTATAAAACGTGCTTCTGATTTTAAATATGTACAGTGACAATATGCATGTTTTCTGCCTACAAACTGGTGCTTAACTTTCAAAAAACCACTTTATTCTATCTACTGCAATATGAACTGAATATAGGGATTTTATTATAAAAAATGATACTCTAGTATGCATTCACATACACTTCCAATTTCTGGTTCACTTACTAAGTAATTCATTAATGAGATGTACGCTTATTTCTCTGGTGAACTGTCACGTTAATGACACCGGAGAAAAGAGCAGGTAAGCATTTTCCTGATCTCTCTTTCAAAAATTGTAAACAACTAGCCCTGATAGCTTCAAATGACAGGAAAACCAATGACATGGTTAAAATATTTAAAGAATACATCTGATTTATACAGTTATTAAATAGTTTATTACAAAAGTTTGGTCATACAGTTTACAGTTACTCATTCACATGTGTGTTAAAGTTTGCCAGTAAATCATGATTATTAGTAATTAACAAAATTGTCATTAGACTAGTTCACATTATCAGGCAGAGTTTGCATATAAAAGATGTTCATAGAAACATTATATTCACTTGCCTACAAATGGTTTTCAATGAAACAAAATTACTGGCTTTTTGGTTACTATTTCGTACATAATTTTGGTGGACTCATATTACAATAAAGTATGACTCATTCATAACTAAACAGACTATGTTTCACTATTATGCAAAAACACATTTCATCTGTCCAATGAACTAATAATATTAAAACATTTAAATATTCCAAAAATTTAAGCAACATCATTCTTAGAAAATGAGAGGGGTAAAACAAATGCATGCTATGAAAGAAGCTCTCACTATTTAGAACATCTTCAAGATCATGAGTAAAAAATAGCAGTGTTTTGGTTTCATTCTTTATTAGGTGTATTCCGATGTTAGAAATGGTTTACACAAATTTCAAAGGATGCTGAAATGATACAGCCGTGGATAGTTGCCATAATAAGTAGATTTATTTTGCATATGCCTTTTATAATCTATACTAATAAAAGGTCATTTTCTTCTCTCTCTCTTTTTTTTTTTTTTTTTTTTTTTATAAAACTATACAATTACCTCACATTACATTAATTAATCTACTTTTTCTATAAACACTAAATTACGTATGAAGACATGCGGGAGGGGGAATAATGATGATGGTTCAAATTTTCTGCTTTTTAGATAATACGATTTGATAAACCAACTAATATTTCTTTGAATATATTCATCTGGGTTGATAATATTCACAGTTCAGTGATACAATTAAGGAAAATGGAAGAAACCTGGTATTTGATGGAACAATGATGATTGCCAAATATAATTTTTATCTTGAGAATAAGATTAAAGTTTAGGAGTCAGTTTCTTTTGTTTCATGATGTGCCATTGTGCCTTTTAAATTGAAAATAGTTAACTTACTTTTATTATTACCAAATTGATGAGCATTTCAATGGTCTACCAGGTCAAGATGCATTACGGATTTATTGAAGTGGAGTAAATATGAGTTTGGTCAAAAAATTAAAAAATTCAAATGATTACCCAATATTGTCGTCTCATACACTCTAGTGCTTCACTTACTTTTAAAAATATACTTTCGAAACCGGTCTCACCATATTTTAAAAGTGAAGCACTAGTGTGTTTGAGAGGACAGTATTGGATAATCATTTATATTTATCTGGCTTCACTGCATTGGTTCCAACAGAATTTTAAAAATTTGTTATGAAAAAATTTGTTTATGTGATTTTTAATTTTATATTTACCAAATCATGCTATGTATTTTTTCTTTCCCAATTTAAACATGTATTGGACTTTTGGGGGCATTTAATCTTATCATCTATTGGACAACATTCCCAAACCAAAAACTCTTCATCATCATATCTTATAAATTATTGCAGCTTTCCACATTCACCTTTCAAAGAAAAATATCTAGTGATTCTAAGTCATAAGCAGATAATACTCATAATGTGCCTTAAATGTGTAGGTACATCCAAAAAAGAATGGGCTTCCATACATGGAGATTGGTGAAAGGCATGAGGTTGACACACCAATAAATAAAAAAGCTGCATAGGGCAAAAGAGAAAAAAGTGATACTCTTTCATATATGAGGAAAGTTATATAGGCAACCTACTTCCTTAAGCTTCTATTGATGACAAGCCATGTCACAATCTTTGAACCAAAGATCCAGCAAATTCTGAGAAATATAAGCACCATGCTCTGCCTAAAAATGTTTTGCAAACCTATTTACTGAGATATTTCACATTCTAATTAAAAAAAATGCTTACATGGAAGAATACAGAATCAAAAAAATTCTTTAATAGTATCATTTGGACCAGGAATCCCAAAGTCTAAGATACCATGAAGATGGGAGTGTTTGATCCTATCTTATCATTTAATAATTGTACAGGAACAACAAGTTTTGCATCTAGAATGCACTACAATGCAGTGTGATGTATCAGGAATGGGTCGAAAATAGCTGACCTTGCACTTGAGCTCAACAAAGAAGCCAGAACAAAAGAAGAAGGGAAAGAAAGGACATGTACACTAAGTACATTTCAACATATTATTTTGCATCCCTCACTTTAATATATTTTTTTTCCAGCTTCTATTTAAGATCATGTTCTTCAAACTAAACCAAAAATGTTACTACACTGTATCTTAACAATATCAAAAATACTCCTACTAGTTCTGTATTTCAGTCATAAAAGTTTAAAACATTAAGGGATTTTTTTGACTAAATTATTTAGATGTGGGGGAAAAAAAAATACGTTAACACATATATGACTAAATAGTTCATATTAAAAACATTTTTTTCTAAAAGACAACTGGAATGCTATCAATTTAGTTTAACATGAAGAGAAAAAGTGAATTAAGCTCTCGGGAAAATTTCAAGCTGATACCTTGTATGGTTCAGGAGCAAAGTACACTAAATTTAGGTAAATTAACATTGTTGAGATAGGCTGTTTTTTTTTTTTTTTTTGAGTAGTGTTTAATGCCCGTTTTACTACTGAGGCACTACAGGCGATGGACACATTATACATGAGATGAAATGATAAATTGGGAAAGGATTTTTTTTTTTTTTTTTTTTTAAAGAAGGAAGCGTTCCAGGCCTAAGTTTAGGGTATGTCTCCAGCATTTTCCATTTATGAGGACAGAAAAACCTGGAAAAAACCTCAGTCAGTGAGGACAGTCCTGGTGGGATTTGAACCCCCAAACCTCCCACTCAAGAATCCGTGCCTTAACGACCTTGAACACCCATGGTGGTAAGAGATAGGCTGTGCTTACTTCCCTTAAACACACATTTTTCAAGGGTAACATTACAAGAATTTGGTAAACGTGGTACTTGGCAGTTACGGGGAGCACAGTATTCAGCCACATGCTGTGTGATAAAATTGGTATTTAAAAAAAAAAAAGTTAATGGCATATGAAGATTAGCTACAATCCCTGAACACAGCGATGTTGCAAACTTTGTGAGTGTGTGTATGTAGAAGAGAACTCCACATTAGAGCAAGCCTCAATGATCAATCCCTCAGTTTTTGAGAAGTCAAAGTTCGCTGTATACTTGGGGACAAGATCATTTATTTAATAATCTGCATTCATACATATTTCCCTACTTTGACTATACAAAAGTTAGCATTTGTATATAGAAAGTTGTACTATTTCTTGTGACAATTTAAGCACAAGTGAATATACACACACACCAATACACCTTATCTAAACAATATTATAATGCACAACTGCAGGTTTTGTTTTGTTTACATGTACAATTTGAAAGTGCAACACCCTACCCTCTTTGCTTAGCTTGTATTTAGCTTACTATTGAGTAATGAGAATCCATTGTGAATGACAAATATCTCACCAACTACATATTGTACACACCACAGACCTGTAAAGACATATTCAGATTATATTTTAAGCCCTTTCTGATTGTAATATTCCTGCATTTTTTAAAGTGTAAAATAGAAATGCTGCTCTTTCAATTATTACTGTTAACAAATATGTACCATAACTAAATACACAATAGGGTGGAGATTAGCATGCTCTGCTTCATATGCCATTAAGTTTTGAGTTTACTTTAATACAGCTCATTAATTAATGTAATCAATCATGCTCCCTATTACTTTGAACAGGATTAACAAAAATTTATCTTTCGGAAAAATGGAATGCAATGACCTTATGAGCTGTCTATGTGGGGAACAACCCAGTATCTTGTAATACTTATTTATAGTTTTAATTCCTAGTGTAATAGTTGAGAGAGCACAGAAAATATGTACATTAGCATTCCATTATTCTACATACAGGGTGTTAACGAACTATAATTTCAGAGAATGCAGAGATGTCATGTAAAAGCAATTTGAGATAGGCAATGTATGGTCCACAAATAAACATGAGTTTGAAGGTGTTAAACATTTTAGCATCAGATGCTGATAGGTCTATATTAAAGCCAAGCCTGATGAAAAATTGGGTTAGAATTAAAACTGCCTGTGAGCATAGAAATATCAATTTTCTGCAGATTGTTTTCAAGATAAAAATCCCTCAAATCTCTAACTAATTACTTGACTGTGTGAATTGAACACCTATTAACTGCCTTCTTGCATTATGTATCCTCCTCTAGAGGGAGCTCTTTAACTGCTTGTATGGCATAATGCAAATTTGATGTTCTGAAGACCATGGGTTCAATTCTTGTGGTGCTTAAACTTAGGTATTCATTTTTTACACTAAACTCCACTCACTTACACAAAAGTAAGACGAGTTTCAGGAGAATCTCTCCCATCTTCAGTTGCTCACTGAACCGCCGTTACTCAAAACGATGGCTGGACAACCGGATGTTCCTGTGGTGGCCTCTGTTGGTTGAAGTAGGAAGTTGCTGAGTTCATCCATAGGAGGAAACTCGAAATTCATTAGGTTTTCTCTATTATTTTATATGAAAATTTTTTCCCATGTGGATAACTCCAATGGGTTGTGAAGATGTTTAAGTAGTTTAATTCCCATTGTCGTGTGTTATGCTTTCAAGGGGCATCTTTATTAGTAGTGGTGTACTGGCACTTTAGACTTATAGCCATAGCTTCCAAGTTACTACCTGTCTAAGACACCTCCACACTCTCTGAAATTATTTCCGTATATTCATTAACACCTTGTATAGCTTTATGTGGCACGTTTCCCAGAAGTTCAAATTTGATTTAATTAATCTAATTGATTAACTAGATTTCCTCTTTATTCCTGCTTGTGTCCATGCATTTAGAGGTTATTGCTTCTTTTTTTCCCCATGTTATTGAAAAGAAATTCATAAAACCTTGTACATGCATTGTTGGAGTGTGATGTGCCTTTTCATGAATTGAGTGAGAGCCCAATTTCCTAGTGTCAAACATGGGGGATTGAGCATTTCAAAATTTCAAATTACAATACCTCAGAATAATGAAAAACTGACTTTCACCATTATTCCCCACATGTTTTCATATAAAGGAAAATGTTTAAATGACTGAAACATAACCCAGGCAAAAGTGCAATAATTTTGAAAACTTGCCTATCAACTGCACTTTCCATGAAAGAATGCTTATGCTCACCAATACTTAATGTAATTTCTATGTACTGCAAAATATCACCATTACATGGGGGTGTTATAGGTTGTAGTTAATTATTCAAAGAGTCAACCATAACATTCGAAGATGGAAGCTGCTCAAAGCAGCTCCTGTTACAGATTTTCTATGGAAGCCTGAATATTTATAAGTTATTTTGACATAGGGCCTTTTACTAAACTCTCTTTGTTAACTTTCAGGCATAAAAATTTTAAGTATGATTTCCTTTAAAATGTAAGTAAAGCCATGGGTTCCATGTCACAGATGTACAGCAAGAAAAAAGAACCTCAATCCTGAAAGAAGAGGCTTCTAATTAAAATTTATCGCAAATTTCACTTCCTGAATTCAATGGGACATTGATGACTTTAGATGTTAAAGAGGATCTGTAAATAAACAAATCATCAACTCTCCGTTAACCTCTTGTCTAATTGGATTTAGCATGATGGATAAGCAAGCTTTGGTGGATATTAGTGAGTGTAAAATGTGAAAGGCATTCACTAGAAACATTGCATATGAAAAAAATTTGCCTTACTTTGAATCCAGCTTTACCAAATGTCACTAACATTACCACAAGTTGGAATTCAACTCTGGAAGCAGATAATTTATTGTCCCATAGTGTACATTACCAAAATTAACAGAGACTATGGGCAACATATGCATTTCTCACCTCACCAATCAAAATATCACAACTAATTTATCTGCCCTTTTAAATCTAATAATTTTCAAGTTATCTTTCTGTAACTTATGTGCTAAAATTTCTTTTATTAATTACATGGCTAAACTTAAACTACATAGTAGCTACAGAAATAGAATAAAAGCAAATGTCAGATATGAACACAATTCTTAACACGTCAATTTTATTATTATTGACGCTACTTTTAATATTATTTCTCTTTGGCCTATTATATATGCTGGAACTATCTTCATTATTGCTTTAGAATTTTAGTCAACTAATTTCAAAAATAATCTACCTGCCAATAACTATCATGCATATATTTGCCTCTCAATAAGTCTAATTTAGATCAGATCTATATTGTTTCTGTATAAATGAGAATATGAGCTTAAGAGCAACAGAAAACCAATGATTACAGTGTCCAAAAGATTTAAAAGATGTACATAAACAATGCACATCTGAAACATAACCCTTTTTAATAAGTACCTCAAAAATCACTAAATAAAATTGTTTCACTTTATTTTTGCAAATTAATAATTGTTCCTGGCAGACTAATCTTTATCTCATAGAACTGGAAATATCACCACTGTTATTCCAAAAACTTCATGCCTCAAGAAGATAGAACTTTTGCAAATAAATATGTTCATTAAATATTAATTTTTTTCATGAACACAAAAATATGATAGGTTATTGGGAAATAAACACATGACAAAAATAACAAACTTAATGAGAAATGGATTACTAATATTGTCATATACTTACTGTTAGGTAATATGCAAATGAGCTTTAATGATAATGCAATTCTAAGATTTGCAAAGGCACTGAAGTGATAATTCCATAAATTTACGATATATCTCGTTTTTCACCACCAAGTTTTACAACTGGATACACAATAGTGCACAAACAGCAATAAAAATAAGTAATGATAAAAGTTGCATTACAACAGAGCTAATATTTACTACACCGTATCTATCACCTATTATTTTTTTCTGCTGCTACTTGCTCTAGTTTCTTGATCACAAGATTCACATCCCCATGCTTGGATAACTTCAAGAAATCAGTTTTTCTCATAGTATGAATAGTCAACCAACCAGGAACAGTCTTCATCAAAAGCTGAATATGTTCTTGCAGCTCCGCTTTTAACATAAAATAAACACAATTTAAAGAAAAGGATTCCCATATCAAAGTTAACTTCTATCTAGCTATGAAGGATTTATGCAATGCATTCCAGTAATATACATTTCAAACTAGAAGTAATAATAACAATAAAATTACAAATCACAAAAACATATGCTAAGACTTGCATGACCTCCTTAGGGAAGGCCAAGTAGGAGGAAGGACAGTATATAAACAGTATATACCTATTGAGAGCTTTTCTCTATAGCTGTTTTCTAGCTTCTCCAGTGCTACATCTAAGCAAAGAACGCTTTTCTTCTCAGTCACATATATATTTCTCAATATCCGAGCTATCTCTGGCAATCTCATCAAACAAATAGCTTCATGATCCTCAGCAGATGTGCGCGTCATAGCTTCCATTGCCTTAGCTGCTTGTCTTGCTCTTACCTAAACAAATATAAAATTATATTAGTTTCATAAAAATTTAGTTCTATCTTGTAATATAAGCAGATGAATGTGATATCCAAAAGCACAGATGGGGAAATCTGTGGAGAGCATGGAGCTCTCTGATCTAGCTCTATGCCTAGAGATGGAAAAATAAGTTACATTTATTTTGTCAAAGCTATTTCCTGAATCACTCAAATACTAACTCTATGCACAGTGGAAGAGGGACAAATAAGAGTGGTGGGGAAACCAATGTCTTGGGGGGTGGGCTGGCATCTATGACACAAATCTTATCTTGAGACTAGTTTCAAGCAATAGCTGCTGTGCTTGCAGATTTGGTTACTTCTTCACTTTTTCCTTATTTATTGTCCTCCCCTTCATCTTCCCTTGAGAAATGGACTGTTGAGTCATCTCCTAAATGAATGACTATTTCCTGCCCTGCATCCAGCAAACCTTTGCTCCTCATGAACTCCTCTTCAACACGTTTCACATGCCTACATCTTTTATGTCTATCTACCCACAAAAATATTAGCATACATCTCATCTGCTAATTTAATTATGTCATCCATTTTAAATATGACATTTTTTTCTCAACCCAATTTTTCATGTTAGCCCAAATGAGTTCTATTGGGTTTGGGATGGTAAAGTGGGAGGCATAAAACAGCATGGTTTTGTGCATGAAGAATGCTGTCTATTTTGTAAGTGTGGTGTTTAGGTTTTAGGGAAATTATCATGTTGTAAATATGCAGATTATCAAGGCAGGAGATACTGATGGCATTGAACTATTCTATGAGCAGGTTTTTGCTAAGTCAGAATATCATCATATCTCTTCTGGCTCTTGCAGTAGGCATCTTATGATATGAGATGTTATCCATAACCAGGACAAAGTTGAGGGAAGATTGGGGACCAGATTTTCTTTTGACAACTTATAGTAACTGGAGTAATTCCTGTCATCACGATAGCCACTGGGCTTCTGATGGGACTTCAAATAAACATAAGTATTATCCATAACCAGGACAAAGTTGAGGGAAGATTAGGGACCAGACTTTCTTTTACCCACTTATAGTAACTGGAATAATTCCTGTCATCACAACAGCCACTGGTCTTCTGATGGGACTTCAAATAAACATAAGTATTATGGATAAACCCTCTCTCTCCAGCATGAATAATAACTAGACGTTGGGCTTTAGCAACTGGAGCTAGGAGTCCATGAATGCTGTCATCACTCCAAGCATATGGAGCAATATGTGAAGTATGAATATATATCTTATTCATATGTTACAGAAAACCTTAATTTCTAAATTGTTGAATCATTCCCATTTAGCGAAGCCATTTGGCTCTGATGTCATGGCACTCCATTTAAACTTTACGGTTCTTCGTTCTTTTCCAACTAAAAAGAAGTATTTTCTTAAGTGTAGATACACTACTTTCAAAGTTCATGTCTTTTAATTTTGCATGCACCTTTTTCAGTCTAGGCCTTACATGATATAAAATTCATTGACTATTCGGCACACTATTGCCTCAATGAAACTATCCAAAGATTTTTAAGTTGCTTTTTATGTGGCATGAGGAAGAAAGAGGAAGTACCCTGTCAACGTCTTTTGGCTATCTTAATTCTTCTCCTTACTCTTCTTTCTGAAATGCCTGCTGCCCCAGCTACATTTTTTCCAATGGTTTTCATACTAATGTATGCTACACCACTCTCCACATGCTTTATCAAATATTTATACATGTTGCTTACCACTTTGCGGGTTTTGGAGTATAGTACTTTTCCTTTAATTTTTACTTTTCATGTTTAAAGTGGCAAAGTTATCAACACAAACACAAGAAAATAATATCCCTTCAAACACAAATGTGCATGCATACAGACACACATAATTACAAAGATTAAGTGATGTAACAGAATATATTAAAATAGTACAACTGGCTTACAGCTAAATATTACTTCCTCCCCCCCCCCCCAAGAACTATTTAATCTTAAAAATTACATATGCTAAGTAATGTCTTGAGATACATACATTAATTTATCGCATATCTCCTTTACAATTCTATAGCTTTGTTCCAACATTAAACGAATGCACTTATGCCCTTAGATACTAGTCTTTGTCCTCTGGATGCAATCATCTTCTCATCACCAATTTTTTAAAATTAATGTTTAATATCCACTTTAATTACTAATGGTTCATATTGATGAAATGATAAATTGAGAAAGGAATTTTTGGGGGAGAAAAGCACTTCAGACCTAAGTTATGGTACCTTCCTGCACCATTGAACAATACTAAGGAAATCTGAAAAATCTGAATCAGGGCTTGGTGGGATTCAAACTAGATTTCCCATTCACAGTTGTCTTAGTGACCCCCTGCCCTCTATGATGGTGTGTTATCTAATGACATCAAACTTTTTCCCAAGATAGGATAATAAAAGGATCAGAGAGATGCAGATCCAAGGCTGCCTGATCCACACTTTAGGATGGATGGGGTATAACTGTAAAACAAAGTTTAGTTATGACTTTGATGTCCTTAAACCTAAGTGCATTTTGCATTATTACTGGGAGCAATATTTCCCAAATTTTCTTTTGTCTCCTAACATATGAATTTAAATTCTAATGTATAGTAATTATTGTTGTTCCTTTGAGTAGCACACACATAAATGTTATTTCTTCACATCCCAGATATCATCAGAATATTACTTTTACTTTATGAGCGCATTCTTTTCTTTTTGGAGATTTGGAATATCCTTCCAGGAATTGACATTTTGTTCTAGGTTGAAAATTGTGAATCTAACTCCCTTGAGAGTTAGATTGGAGTCTGAAAGCCATCATCATGGTGAGTACAGGTTGCATCTTGAGAACATGGAGCTGATACAACAAGCATTTACATACTCATAAATGCACCCATTCTGGAATATGGCTATAGAATTGGATGGAAAATATACAGAAAAAATACAGTAAAACCTCTTGAAATTTATTTTAAACAAAGTGTGTGAAAACTGGAAAATAACATATTAAACAGGATATGATCAACAGTGCCAATGGTGAATAAACTAGTATAGTATTTGTTCTTAAATATTCAAATATTTTGACACTGTATTTATTATAAAAATATTCAAGTCATTAAATATAACATTTAATTTAGTGTCGGAACCAATACAGTGAAGCGAGTATTATGTTATTAATTATGTAGTGAGTCAATTTGATAATCTTATGCTCCACTTACTGTTGAATTATGCAAAACTAGTTTTGCACTTACTGTTGAATTATGCAAAGCTAGTTTCACATAATTCAACAGTAAGTGAAGCATAAGATTATCAAATTGACTCACTAGATAATTAAGAACATTCAAGTCATTGTTGGATTCATTTGTAAAGCCATGTAATGAACCACATAAATTCTCCGAGAAAGTTAATGCAGCATCTAATGCTCAGTTTTATACCCATATTAAAGTATCCATGGTAGCTACCTTGTACCAATTTTGCATTAATGCAAATGTTTGATGATGAGAATTTTATATAAAACTATATAAGACACTTCTAGACACTGTGTGTGCACTTCACTGCATGTAAAGGGTCCATCTTCTTGAATGATGTGATCAACGTTTAGTTTCAGTTTATCTGTGGTAACAGAGAGAGAGTGATATCTCTGCATCAGAATCTTTGTTTTCCTATTAATGAATTCCGAAAGCTATCGCAGTTACACCCATGAAGTGATTTTTGAAAAATTTCTTCAAATCTTTATTGATTCTACCTAATAGGCACCGAAAATGACATGATAAAAGTATATATATATATACATATAATATAAAATAAAAATAAAGTAATACTATTCACAATGTAACAAATTAACAGCAATTATGAAAGTAGAAAAGAATAAAACACTTAGATAAAGTCACACTTGAAATTGCTATATTTCGAACTCGTTGAGTTCTTCTATGGCAAGAAGACAATGCTCATTTGTTGAGTGCAGTAGTCTTTGAAAATGAATGTGCATATTGAGAATGTTGCCAACTCAATGTCTGATCATGACTTGTTTTTTAAATGCAAAAAATAGGTCTATAAACATTTATGAGATACTTGTTGCAGCCTATGGAGAAGTTATTATGAGGCCAGTGTCAGGAAGTTGAGTATAATGTTAAAAATAGACTGTCATGAGGAGCTGTGTAAAGTAAGCAAATTTATCACATTGTAGAGTAACTTTAAAATAAAATATAAAATCCAAATTAAGGCCTTATTAATTAATGAAATGAAATAAGTTATGGCATTACTGTGTGGTATTAAGGGAACAAAATTAGAATTATTGCAATCTATAACTATCACAAAAGAGAAACCACGTTTTTAGAATAATAATAATAATAATAATAATAATTATACTAAGATTAAAATTATTATATTAAGATTAATTAATGGTATACTATCAATTAAGTGAAACATATGAGCACTGATAGACAAAGCTATAATGTGTGGGCATTTTTAAACATTTTTAAATGTAATCATGTTTATGAACTGAGCCTTTGATATCATCTTCACATTCACTAAAATAGAGAGAAATAACAAAGTTTTGAGTTGAATTGTGTATTTAAGATATTTTAAACAAGATACACATATATAGTAGTTATGAAAGTAGAAAAGGATAAAACACTTAAATTCACACTTGAAATTGCTATATTTCGAACTCATTGAGTTCTTGCCACTGCACCAGCAAATGTCCACACCACAATGAAGACAGTTAATGCAAGACTGGCTGCAACTAAACACTTATGCATAACAATGTGCATTCTTTACTTTACAAGTCACCATAGTATGAGGTGTTCAAAAATAGGTTTTGCATATTTATTAATTTGGAAGTAATGTATACAGGAGGAAATTGTAATATATATATATATATATATATAGTTCAAGGCCATTTTTCTTTGTCAATACGTTGTCATGTGGTTGCAAGCATCCATACTGCACATTTGCAGGAGTAGGCTGAGCCAGCGGCTTCCACAGAGTGTGTGCCCATACCACAAAGAGACAAAAGGAGTTCTTTTGCTCCACTTTCTTCATGGAGGGATGATGAATGCCAAATGATACTATAATACACTGAGCAAGTTGAAAGCCATTATTTAATGAAAGAGATTGCGGCTGCTGTAATCAGGTGTTTTACTTCTTCATAACAATGCAAGATTCAACACAGTAGAAGCAACAGCAGCTCTTCTATGGAGGTTTGTTTGGAAAAGCATGGACTGTAGGGGGTACCATCCCGATCTTGTGCCTAGTGACTTTCACATGTTCCCAGCTTTGAAGAGGGAGCTGTCTGGACACATTATAGCAGCAAATATTCTATTATTCTGATGCTCTGGCTTTTGCATTTTGGTAAATTTTTAAAAAGATAATTGACTACTTAATAGAAAGAATAAGACATACTAAACTACTAGATAGTTTCTTTTGATTTTTTGCAATAGTGAATGAAAAATGGAAAGAGGATGCAATAAAATTACTCAACTTACTTGAGAACAGCATTATTTTCATAATGGAAATAGAAAATGATCTATCCTTCCAGCATATAAAAATCATAAAAAATGGCAACATACTGAAATTTGGATAGACAAAAAAATTTATCCTGCAGGAACTAAATAAACTAAGCAAATTTCTCACTGAGTGATTAACTTAAAATATGGCATTACTGTGTGCTATTAAGGAAACAAAATTAGAATACTTGCAACCTATAAGTATCACAAAACAGAAACCACTATTTTAGAATTATTGTTATTATTATTAGTGAGATTAAATTAATGATATACTATACATTAAATTAAATATATGCCAATGATAGACAAAGCTTTGTGAGTATTTTTAAACATTTTTAAATTTACCATGTTTATGAACAGAGCTCTTTACACTCATTAAAATAGAAAAAAATAACAGAAAATTTTGAGTTAAATTGTGCATTTAAGAATGTTCATATGTTTCAATAACACAAAAACATGTTACTATTTAGAAACAAATATAATGTACAAAGCATTAATAAAAACAATTAAAAGTTATATAATTTTCATTGATTTGAAATTTAATTTAAATGTTATTGTACTAAAAAAAATGTAATGCAAATGTTTTCTAAAGGTTATTACAGAGCACTCTTATACACAAACATAATTTTCTCACACACATAGAATTAATATTTCACATTTGCTATGTTCACGATGCTTTTGTTACATATAAAACATACCCATCATTATAAACACAATTTATATGCTGAGTTAGTGTCATTTTATTTCAAAACAGAGAGAAAATTAAATGCAAGCAAGCATTTTAAATTTCAGTTTTCAAGTATACTTCTACTACTAATGGTCCAATTTCCCTAATTTCGGAAACTATGTTTCTTATTTTATTTAAATTGTATATACCAAATTTTGTTGTGAACAAACAAATATTGGTGCCGCTAGGACAATTTTTTAAATTTTAACTTCCACTCCCAATAATCAGATGATTTTCAGCTCCATCTTTCAGTACACAAGTCACTTCTGCAACTATAAAATCTACTTATTTGCATCATTTATATAGTACAAAGCAAAACAAGGAATAGTGACAAGTCTGTTTTGTGAAAGGCTAGTTTCATGAGAAAAGTTCGGCCCTTGATGCTTACAGGTCGTGAAACTGGCAGATATACAATATCACAGCATGCACATATCAGTTGCAAGAATGAGTGCTGCAGCTATCTAAGATCCTAAAAGTTCTCTTTGGTTATTGGAAAAGATAGACTAAGCTAACCCGACCACATCGTTAATGAAATACACTAGTTGTAGAATTTTATAACCAAGATAATATAAATACATATTAAAACTGTATACCCATTAAAAAAATTCAAATATAATTAACTTTTTCAAAGTTTCATGCACCAGTTATCGCCTATAAATAAATAACTCACCTTTTCCAAAAGAGCCTTTGGAATTCCTTTCAATATTGATGGTCCTGATATCACTGCTGAACTAGCTTGATTTGCTTGTACTATTCCATCCGACTTTGCATTTGGTGACATGTTATCCGCACTCAATGTTTCTAATGCAGTATATAGCCTGATGTTGTGATTGAACATACTTTTAGCTCTTTCTGAAAATGGAATTCACTATGTTAATGCATAAATGCAAATTCAAAACTTCAATCTACTGCTTAAAATTCAGAATTATATTAGCTAAGCTTAATTTTTAGCTTACCATGAAGTAACATCATTTCTATACAAATGAGTCAGTATTTGGTGACACTAAAACTTCACTAACTGGTTAATTCTAAAGAACATGTTTCAAGAGCATTCGCTCTCATCTTCAGCTGGGGACTGACTAACTCTAGCAGGTGACGTAGTGGCATCTGGTGGTTCCATTAGATAACAGAACAGGAAGTCCATTGGTGGAATGTCAAAATTCATAACTCTATGTTTATTTTTTAAAATATAAATATTTTCCCATATTGCCAATTTCTTGGGATTGATGTTAGCTTTTAACAGTATTAGGGATCAATCTGAGGATGCGAACAAGGGTTCATGAAATGTTCTACATACAAACAAATACAGGTATATCCAGAATATTCTGGACTGGTGCTGCCAACTGGTCAAAAACTTACTTTAAGACTAATGTCTGCCAAAGTCACCCTTGAAGTATTTCCCTTCCATACGTATACACGGGTCTCAGCGATTCTGCCATTTTCCAAGTGCATCTTGGAAGTGCATCTTTGGGGTGTTTAGCACAGATAGTATTTCTTCTTGAATCCTCTCAATTGTGTCGAACTGACGTTCTTTCAACTTGATTTTCACTTTGGGGAATAGAGCGAAGTGGCAAGGTGCCAAATCAGGCGAGTATGGTGGGTGGGGGACAACCGTCATCTTGCTTTTCGTCAAAAAGCTCCTGGTGAACAAGGAATTGTGACAGGGCGCATTATTGATGTAACAGTCAGTTACCCTGTCGCCAAAGTTCGGGCCGTCTTTCCGCACATTTTCACAGAGCCGTCGCAAAACGTCACAGTATTACGTGGAATTCACTGTTTGATTTGGTGGAACGAATTCTTTGTGCACACGCCCCTTAGTATCAAAGAAAACGAGGAACATGCTCTTGACTTTGCTCGCTTTTATTGGTCTTGGCGAGTGTGGGCTCTTCCACTGGGAGGATTGTTGTTTTGTCTCAGATCATAAGCGTACATCCAGCTCTCGTCGCCGATGATGACCCTGGACAAGAAGGTTGGGTCATCGGATACGGCCTGACGAAGCTCCGTGCAAACTTCAACACGCTGCGCCTTCTGATCAGCAGTCAGGACCCTTGGCACAAATTTTGCGGCGACACGATGCATGCCCAAATCATCAGTTAAAATTCGTTGGTATGTCCCATAACCATTTCCGACTTCATGAGCAAGATCCTCAATGGTTCAAAGTCGATCATCGCGAACGAGGTGTTGAACTTTGGCAACGATATCAGGCTTTGTGCAGGTGACGGGCAGGTGTGAGCATCGTCTTCAATAGCTGTACGGCCGGCCCTGAACAGGGCATGTCACTCAAACACACGTGCATGGTATGTATTTGACATGGTAAACAAACAGTCACAAGTGGCCGAGGTTGTTATGGCGCAGACTTGTGAGCGGGAGGTTTGGGGTTCGAATCCCACCAGGACCGTCCTCCCTGACTGAGGTTTTTTCCAGGTTTTGTCCTCATAAATGGCAAATGCTGGGGAGGTACCCTAAACTTAGGCCTGGAATGTCTCCATCCTTTAATATATATATATATATATATATATATATATATATATAAAATCCTTTCCCAATTTATCATTTCATTTCATGTATCACTAGTGTCATCACCTGTGGTGCCTCAATAGTAAAAACGGGAGTTAAACACTAATCAATCAAAAATGGTAAACAAATGGTATACATATACAGAAATATGCATTTTCAAAAATTTTATGATTTTCTCATTCATTACCATGGAGAGACTTTTATAATTTTCTGCATTGTCATCTTTGCGATGACAATTTGTACTTTTAATGACAAGACATGCTTATAACAAGTTTTCTACTAACCCAGGACATCTTTTGCTGATGAAAATTTGTCTGCATTTGGAGCCTGTGGAAGTTCTTCAGGTTCTATATCTGGTACCAGATCAACTTCAAAATCTGGATGCCAACGAGTAAGATTTTCTCTAGGGATTTCCAATGGCGGATCTTGACTTCTCAGGAACTCCTTTAATAAAAACATTTCATAAGTTGTATAAATGTTCCATGAAATAATAAATGCTCTACCTCTCCAAAAAAGTGCCTATCTTAGTAAACATATAATAAATTAATCTCTATTAATTCAAACTATTTAAAAACGCTCTTAGTTTCACTTACTGAAGAACATTACTCAGGACATGTTTCTTGGACACATCCTTAGCTGTTAAATAACTGTTACATCATTAATAGTAGTTGTGTCTGGGTTCACTCCTGTGGTTTTCCGATAAACATGAATAAAGAGTTGTCTGCTTTTGGGATATCACAATTCATTAAGTTTTACTCCATGTATATTCTCCTTGAAGCCACATTTCTTCACGCTTCCTTTGCAACAAGAGCTGTGTTTGCAGGGGTGTTGTGGTGAAGAGCATGCACATCACCACTCAGCTTTCCTCGTCTTTTCTCTTTGATGGAAGCACGTAGTCTATGCAGTAGACCAGCATAATACTCCCCATTTACTGTGGTGTTCCTCTCCTTGAAGTCAATGAAGAGTATTCCTTCACAGTCCCAAAAGATTGTGGCCATGATCTTCTTGACTGAGTGACCTTGGCCTTCAGAGGTAGTGCTTTGCCAGGTTTATGCCACCCCATTGATTCTGTTTTGGACAAGGGATCATATTAGAGGAACATTGTTTCATCTACTGTAACAATGGTTTGCAGAACTTCTGTCTCATTGCCACGACAGAGCTCCAAAAATGCCTGACAACAGATGACTTGTTGCTGCTTTTGGACTAAGGAAAGAAGGCTAGGCACCCATCCTGCACTAATCTTATTTAGTTTAAATGTTCATGAATAATTCGAAAGACTGTTGTTTTAGAAAGGCCCCACCCTGCTGCTATTTCTGTAACTTTGAGCCGCTGGTGTTCCATAATTTCTTCTTCCACAAGAACAATGTTTTCAGGAGTGAGCACCTCCAAGAGCCGACCTGCATGCTCTTCGTCTTCAATGCTTTCTTGACCCATTGGAAAAAGTTTGGCCCTTTCTCTTATGGTAGAATATGAGGGGGATGCTTCTCCACATACACGTCCAATCGCTGTTTAATTTCATTTGGAGTAAGTCCTGCTTTTCTGAAGAACTTAATAACAGTACGATACTCCATTTTGAACATGTCACAATCTTCTACACAAAGCCTTCTTTATGCAACTATATCTGAACAACTGAACATAGCGCAGGGGAATTTACAGCTGCAATTATTTACTTAACAGATAAGATATGATACCAGATAAGGGTTTTGTGAAGGCGATAATCCTTATCTACGAGACCAGAAACTTATGAACCTACCCTTGTGCTGGGACAGTATTGTGCTTGTTAAGCAAAATAAATAAATCAGTATGTTTTGGTATTCTATCTCTGCAAATTACCAAGTTGTTACAGGAATGTATAAAAGAGATTTCACATCCCTCAAATTTTCTGTCTAAAAATTAACATCCTGCACTATACTGCCACTTATACTGTTTGTACCATTGGTAACAGTATTCTAACTTGTAGGACTTTGGTGCACTATTCTGCATCATTATTTTATCACAATTTTAAGGTTTATATTTGACTCACCCTCACATGTTTTACTGTCCATCACAGCATATGTTTTATAAATACAAATAAATAGTTATTGAAATAATAATACACTAATATTAACAATCCTTTGAACATTCATCTATACTATAATAGGTTCTTTCAGTAAGAAATTCAACACAGCTTATAAAATTTTTAAAAAATTGAGTCGAAATTGTAACATACACACCACTAAAATTCAATAAAATGGAAGACTAGTTTTGGGAGCCATCGCTCCTATCATCAGTTCCAGAGAGAAAGTTATTAATTTCGAAATCCTGCCAAGTGATATACTCATACTAATATGTTCATTAAACCTCCACCAGAGATGAATCGACCTATCACAAACAACGAGACCGGCAGTCGACCCGGAACTGATGATAGGACTGATGGCTCCCGAAACTAGTCTTCCATTTTATTGAATTTTAGTGGTGTGTATGTTACAATTTCGACTCAATTTTTTAAAAATGTTAATATTTGACACCACTGTTACAAAAGTTCACTATATTTTATACAGCTTATAAAAGTTTAATAATAATCCTGTGTAAAACCTTGTTAATATTAACCAACAGACCAAAAATATTAGGAATAATATGCACTACTAATATATACATTTTTGATACTCTATTTATCTTGGATACCGCAACTACCTATAAATTAGTTTCAGAAGAAAAGTTTATACATGTTTTACTGGTACTTATGGGAAAGTTCTTTGTAGCTTATAAGCAAACTATTTTCATAGATTTCATAAACCCTGTTACAACTGCAAATAATGCAGCACTGTGTTTTAAAGAGTTCAAAGTTAGAGAAACAACATTGCTTTCTTCACTTTATCTTGCAACAATTCGTGCTCTAAACCCTGCTGGTATATCTGATTCCACCAGTATGTTATGCAATACCATTATCTGTATTAACAAACTTCTGAAAAAAAAACTCCAGGGCTTACATCCATATAATGGCCTCATTATCAGTTATTGTGGTATAGATGTCACTTTTTAATTCATGGATGTGATTAGTGTCTATATCTCCAAGCTCAGTTCTGCAATTCTGATTGTGTCATGATAGATACAGCTTTCCTGGCTGCAACATCAGCATTTATTGCTTTAAGCATACAACTATGATTGCCATTAAATTTAAAAAGCATGAAATGCAGTTCTTACAAATCACTTTTCATAAAAGCAATAATTGCTTTGGTCAAAAGCCTGAAGGGCACTTGTGCATTTGTTGTAAGAAATGTTAACTTTTACACTGTTCAAGTTCAGAGCATGTATACACTGAGCTGTAAACCTATGCAATATCTTAAGAATATGTTTATTGCTTGGCCAATTGACTCTTAAAATAAAGAAGCCCTTGTGAAATTAGCTGCTTATCAACTATGGTGAGAGTGCATATAAGCCAAAGATTCGTATTTACACTTCTAAAGCAATGAGCTTTCTTGCTGAATACCAATGGCAAAGCTTTTCACTGTCATTCACAATATACGAGCACAGAAATTTTATTTTTGGGATTTGGAAACTATAAGAAATATAAATTTTCTACTAATAGTATTGCATTATAACTATAGCAGAAGTGTGACACCCCATTGTTGCTGCTGCATAAAAATGCTAATTATAGTCATTTGCTTGCAGTCTGATGTTCTAAGATGGGGTGATTGAAGAGTATGTTAATGCAATGAATATAATTAAAGAATGCCTAGAAAAATTACAGAAATTTTCCTGACTCTGCTCCTTCACCACAAAAGTCTATAACTGGTTTGCAGAGTTTTGATGAGGAATACTGCCTTGAAAAAATAGGAGCAAATGTAATATCTAGCAACAGTAGTAACAGATGAAAACCTGCTCATGTAGAAGCCATAGTGATGCAACTTCTACCTCACAGAAGAACAAAAGGCAGCAAGATTGAAGGGTGCCAGTAAATGGATTGTTGTTTTAGCAATGGCAGGTCTTACCTGTCCATGATATGTTCATGTGTGATGAAAACTGGATTTACCAATAATGTTAGGAGGCAGTTGGTCTTCCCAGGGAACGTTAAAGGATGTTGAAATAGGTCAGATGGCATTTTCTTCTCAGCAATTGGCTACATTGCAATGATTCCACTACAGGGGGAAGAAAAAAAAAAAAACATGTCATTGCCAACTGGTACATCACAGTTTGGCTCCCCAGGATATTCAGAATAAGAGAAAGAAGAACAAAGTCTGGATTACAAGAATTGCTACTTCACCACAAGCCTCTGTGCATAACCACTTTGAAAATAATGGAATTTCTGCAAGAATTACTGGTGAACCACCCACCATATAGTTCAAATCTAGCTTCCTATTTCAAATTGTTAAGGAAACACTTAAGAAAATATTATAAAAAACTTCATTTTATTCGTAATGTACACATATGTGACATACATGCTTTTCTCTCACTTGGTCAAATTTATGTAACCAGTCAACTTTGTCATTTGATTTAACATTAACACAACCTAATAATAATAATAATAATAATAATAATAATAATAATAATAATATTAATAATAATAATAATAATAATAATAATAATAATAATAATTTTGTCTATTTTGGAATTGCTGCAGCCAACAAGCAAATTAACTGAAGTCTTGAAAACCTAAATTCTGGTTCTGCTTTTGGCTGAGTTATAGAGCCATATAACTGGAAGCTGCTTTCCCTGTCTTTAGCACTTTATAATAAACACCACAATCATTTACCACCATGAGTAGTTCAGGTCATTAAGGCACAGACTGGTGAATGTGATGTCTAGGGTTCGATTTCTGCCAGGATGGTCATATGAGGCATTTTCCAGATTTTTCCTCAGTCCTTATAAATGCCACAGAGGCACTCTAAACTTAGGCCTGGAAATTCCCTAGCTTGAAAACTCCCCCCCCCCCAATTTCCATTATCATCTTGTGCATCATCCGAGTCTACCACCCGTGATGACTCAGAGGCAAAAATGTGCCTAAAATGATTAAAAAATAAAAACTACAATCATTTATATTTTTTGTTATTTAGGAAGATTTTAACAGTGAAATTATTTTAAATTGTAATACTTGGCTAGATTATTTGTCTGGAACTTTATAACATTTTAACTTTTTTGATGTTTCAATTAAGTCCTAAGTTCCTGTATAACAAAAATCAAGTATCATTCACATTTGTTTGCTGAATCTGATACAACACCATCAATGGCCTTTTTGTTATTCTTAACTACACTGAACAGCAAGAAAATGTTGCATATAATCAGGTGCACTCAAATACAGGATTGAATTAATAGCACAGTTTTTGTAAATGTTTAGTTTTCAATATAATCATATATGATGTTATCTTGACATTGGGTGATAAAATAATGCAAGCTAATTGTGATTATTTCATATATATTCAGACTTAATTGCTTTGGTCCTATTCACCTTTCAGGACAATATGGAAATTAAAACAAAGTAAAGTAGATGTGAATAGTTCAGGCAAATGAGCAAAAGATACTCGTGAGCCATTGCTTTAACAGTCACCACAGTTCATGTAATGTGAAATTAACTAACTCTCAAGGCACCCTTTCACACTGCTAGTCTTAGTTAATCTCTGGATCGTCCAAAACAAAAATCTTTTGCTGATCTTCTGGACTTTTACGGTATACAAAATCTTAATAGGTCACTATCACTCTATGCACAGGAATAACTACTACTCTAAATATTGTACTTACAAAGTTGACAATGGAGTGGTAATATAACCTAAACTTAGGTATTCATTTTTTACACTAAACTCCATTCATTTACATAAAAGTAAGACGCATTTCGGGAGAATCTCTCCCATCTTCAGTTGTTAACTGAACCGCTGTTACTCGAAACCATGGCTGGACAAACAGATGTTCCTGTGGTGGCCTCTGTTGGTTGAAGTAGGAAGTTGCTGAGTTCATCCATTGGAGGAAACTGGAAATTCATTAGGTTTTCTCTATTTTTTAATATGAAAATTTTTTCCCAAGTGGATAACTCTGATGGGTTGTGAAGATGTTTCAGCAGTTTAATTCCCGGTTTTAGGTCCAAAAGTGAGCTGCTACTGCTGATTTATCTACCGGTTTAAACCTGTTTAGGAATATTCAGTTTAAACAGGTGGATAAATCAGCAGTAGCAGGTAACTTTCAGACCAAAAACCATGAAATAAAACCGGGAATTAAACCTGTTTAGGAATATTCAGTTTAAGGAGGTGGATAAATCAGCAGTAGTAGCTCACTTTTGGACCAAAAAACCATGAAATAAAACCGGGAATTAAACTGCTGAAACATCTTCACAACCCATTGGAGTTATCCACTTAGGAAAAAATTTTCATATTAAAAAATAGAGAAAGCCTAATGAATTTTGAGTTTCCTCTTAGGATGAACTCAGCAACTTCCTACTTCAACCAACAGATGCCACCACAGGAACATCCATTTGTCCAGCCATCGTTTTGAGGAACGGCGGTTCAGTGAGCAATTGAAAATGGTAGAGATTCTCCCGAGACGCATCTTACTTTTGTGTAAGTGAATGGAGTTTAGTGTTAAAAATGAATACCTAAGTTTAGGTTAAACTACTACTCTATTTTCATATTTGCCCCACTGCATGTTTAAAATAAGAAGATACACGCTTCCTTTCAGTTGAATACACAGCTTCAGCCAAAGTTTGACTGCTTTATGGCTAGAGTGGCGATATACTAGAATGTTGGTTAGAAATACTGTATTTTTAATTGTCACTTAAGGAAGGTAACTTATATGTATAATTTTTGAAGCTGTTTACAGTGAAGTCATCATATTTAAAATAATACTCCAAGGGTAACTTATTTACATACGTCCCTTACTATATTTTCCTAAGTTGGAACAATGTTTCCGGAACCAGCGTTCCCATCCTCAGCCGTTGACCCAGTGGTTTCTGATGTTTGCGTTGGTCCTTTGCAAGTTGTTGTGTGAACTGTGGTGACCTCTGGTGGATCTGAAATGAATCTAGAAACGTGATCCCACGGCAGAAGGTCAAAATTCATAGCGAGTTTATGATATTTTAAAAAGAAAATATTCTCCCGGGCGGCTAATTCAAATGGGTTCTTTATTTCTTTTAAAAGTTTTATCTCTGGGTTTATTTCATGTTTTTGGCTCCAATAATGACTTCACTGTAAACAGCTTAAAAAATTACACATATAAGTTATAAGATGCAGTCTCAAGAAGCATTAAATTGACCAACACATGGCATTTTTAACAAGATGGCAGTCCCAGAGGTAAGCGATAGTCTTTTCACCATGTAATATTCTGCATCCCCAAAGAAAAGCTATTAATACTCTTAAAAAAATGGCTTACCAATATAGGTTTACAAAATGAAGAAACAGAAGACCTTATTAAATTGACGAACCTATGTATTCACAGAGCACCTTCAGTTTCATTAGTAAAATATACCAACAGATAACAGGTCTAGCAAAGGGAAACCCATTATCACCGACATTAGCAGAATTATACATAGGATCATTTCAAACACATATCACCAAAGCCTTTCCTTGGACATTCAAAACCTGGCATAGATACGTAGATGACATATTTGCTATAATACTGAAGAAACACTTAGATGATTTCCTCAAACTACTCAATTTATAAGACAAATCTATTAAATTCACTATAGAAATTGAGAAAGATAGATGGCTTCCATCTTAGATTTAAAACTAATCAGAAAAGAGAATAATATACAGTTTGGAACATATCATAAACTGACACATACAGATAATTACATAAAAAGAACGGATTCAACCCAGTACCACACCAATATGCAGTATTCAATGATATTTAGACTGGTCAACATCCTGTTCAATGCCACAGAATAAAGAATGAGTTTGAATACATCTAGAACACAGCTATAAACAATGGCTTTAACACTTCAACCATAATAAAAAGACTCTAGAAGTAATCAAAGACTCTTCAAAATATTGCAAATTCACGTATAACCCACAACTGCATTACAATTTCGAAAAGGTTTTAAAAAAATTCAAGGTAAAGTTAGCCCCGATCAACAGATACAATATCAAGAACCTCTTAAGTTCAAAATTAAAAGATAAGATATTCATAGAAAAGAAATCAGGAACATACACCATAGAATGTTTGGACTGTAATTTGAAATACATAGGAAAAACCAAGAGAAATCTTACAATCCGGAAGAAAGAACATTTTAGAAACATTAAATTTAAACAGATGGAAAAATCAGCAGTGGCACATCATTATTGGAGCCAAAATCATGAAATAAACTCCGAGATAAAACTTTCAAAAGAAATAAAGAACCCATTTGAATTAGCTGCCTGGGAGAATATTTTCATTTTAAAATATCATAAACTCGCTATGAATTTTGACCTTCCGCCGTGGGATCACCTTCCTAGACTCATTTCAGATCCACAGAGGTCACCACAGTTCACACAACTTGCAAAGGACCAACACAAACATCAAAAACCACTGGGTCAACGGCTGAGGATGGGAATGCTGGTTCCAGAAACATTGTTCCAACTTAGGAAAATATAGTAAGTGAAGTGTGTAAACAAGTTACCCAAGGAGTATTATTTTCAAAAGGGAAGGTAACCTGATATTTTTCCATAGAAGATATGCATTACACACATTTCATAAAAATTTCAGACAAGAAAACTTCAGAAATTTCAAATTCCCTCAATCTCTTTCACTCTGGTTCTGATTTTGCTGTAAATCATAGCTGGTGCCAACAAATGTAATACCTATTTTCACTCAATAACTTAAAATATGACATATGAGCTAGTTATTAGCAAATTAGTATCTTACATCTTACAAAGTTTCTACCTTGTATATGTAATCACCTTTAAAAAGTAAAACTGTCAGTATAAAATTTTCAGCCTTTAAATATGTATAATCACAATTAATCAGAATATATATTTAGGCTAGATGTTAAAAGAGATGAAATAAATTAAATGAAACCTATGATTATCATCTTCCACTATGGCAACTAAATAAATAATGCTTTATAATGCGACTAGCTAATAAGACTATAAGACTGAGTAATAAAATGCTATATTAATTTACTTGCTTTGGATAGCTTCAGAAAATTTCTGCAAATAATAGATTGCAGACTCAAACACTTAATGGTGAATATAACACCAAAAATGCTTGATACTCTTAGGTATTTGGCTACTACTCCTAAATGTTCTTACTTCATGAAAATCTTTGGTCTTCTCCAACAAGCTCTTTTGAAATGCTTGTCTTCTTTCCAAAAGAACAGATGGGGTAATTGAAACATATTTTGAAGTATTTACATCAGAATTAGAATCAGATTTGCTGCAACCATCTGTAAATGAGAGAATTGATAAAGCATTACTTCAAATTCACAATTTAACTATGGATGCAGTCTGTACTTTAACATTATGTAATAATGCATTAAATATATTATGAAATACCTTCTGCAGCTTGAATAGCTAGTGGTGTCAAAGTAAGGTTATAATCAGAATGTTTGCCATTAAGACCAAAATTTTTAACTTTTTCCTGCTTGAAATCATATGCCATAGGTAGTACTCTTTTTATTTGAGCTAAATGTTTTTCAGTGAAGTTCCTGGAAAGAAATGTAAACATGTTAAAACACAAAGTTATATAATGCAATGATTCCAAATTTAATAAGAGATTTGAAGTAATTTTTTGTTTGTTTAATTTCTGATTTGACATAGCAATGTGAGGTGGAACATTTACTAATGTTAAACAAATGTCTAAAGGCAGTAGTGCCAAAAAAGTGTTGATTAAACTGATGATGAGAACCAAATGTTCTCGAAACCGGTTCTATACATTATGACAAGTGAAACCTTAAGAGTGTGAAGTTCAGTTAAATCATCCAATACTGTCAATTATACATTATATTCTTCCAACTCTGTAATAAGCAGGTATGTAGAAATACAGTAGAACCTTGACTCGTTTCTGGAGGGACCAAGTTTAATAAACAATGAATGAGGGAAAACTAAAGATATGGGAAGTGCCTATGTTCAAAAATAAATAAAGCCAGTATATAAGCAAAAACTTCATGTTGCATCAATTTTATATGTTACCGTGTACATATATTACACTATTGCTTGTCCTGGTGGTCTAGCGGTAACCATACTTGCCTCATAGACCCAAGAAGGTTCAATTCCGACCAGGGTTTATGGATTTTTTCAGGTGTTAAAATCCTAGGCATGGTTGCTTCAGAGAAGTAAAGCTGAGGGTCCTAAGTTCTAGATTTACTGCATGTAAAAGCCTGAAATAAAGATCTCTAAGCAAAATGTATTGGTCATTTCTTGCCCTGTATTGAATGGGACACTGATGACCTGAGAAGTTAAAGAGCATCCGTAAATAAAACAAATGAACAAAAATCAAAACATTTGTCACTTTCTTTGAAAAAGGTTAACTGACATTTGCTTCTTTTCTTTTCATGTAAAACAAAATTTCCACATTCTACACATTCTATTATTCACTACTGTCCATTCCATCCTTGTCATGTGCACAGAATATGCTCGTACAGTTTCACATGCTCTCATAGCTTCAGCACACATCAGCATGGCTTTGGCCGTCACATCATCTTTTCCTTCTTCCTCACTTCACTCCCCCATATCAAAAACACTTGCGATTCCTCCCAATTTCTTGCACACTTCATCAACACTTTGAATGCCATATGTGACAGCATCCTCATCCACTGCCTCCTAGGTGTTAAAACTGCAGACAACAGCAACTCTGGTCCATTCTTTGCATTATCAGCCAACTTGCAAGGCAGCTTATACTATACCTTACAACAATTTTCAATCAACAATTTTCTACAAACATAATAGCTGAAATTATTTGCATTTTGAAAAAAGAAAAGGACCCAATCCACCCTACCAGCTACAGGCTTGTCAGCTTGCTCCCCAGTGTCCAAAGCTTTCGAAAGAGCCACTATTGGCCTGCCTGGAGTTGCATTAACTCTGCAGATTCCTCAGTATGGCTTCTATCTGACCAATCAGCAATTATGAGAGTGGTGGAGAAGGTTGCATCGGGATTCAGGCAGTGCATGTTCTCCACCATTGTGTTGCTTGACATTCAGAAAGCATTCCTTAGCACCCAGCATGCAGGGCTTATTTATAAGCTCATACAAGCTAGGTTGCCACATACAGTTAGAGTTAATTATTAGTTTTCTCTCAAACTGCACTTTCTGTGTCAAGGTTAAAGATTGGACACACGAATGACATGGATTACCAGAAGGAGCATGTTGTCACCAATACTCTTCTCCGTTTAGATGTTAGATTTTTCTAAATGACATAGTACGTCTACTTATCAGTATGCTGATGTTCTCATTTTGGATCAAAGCAGAATCTTACATTTCGCATTAATTCAACTCTGTAGACACCTTACTCAGATGGAGGAACGGAGTGAGAATTGGCACATGCACATCAGTGTTCAGAAGAGCGAGGTAATTCCTGTTACCAAGCACCACAGACCAGTCAATCAGAGGGCTCTGAGTCTGCAGGGCCATGCAATTCCCTGGAGGAACTGGGTCAAGCACTTCAGGGTTATCCTGGACCAGGGGCTGACCTTCCAGCCCCACATGTGAGTACAAGGTGCAAAAGGCCCAAGCGATCATTTCAAAATGGACTCCAAAATTTAAACTAAGCTCTCCATTCCAATTCATATCAAATTGCAAATTTGAGAAATATAAAACACCACCTTTTTTTTTTTTTGAATCTTTTAAATTCTAACCTAAAAACTATAAGTGTTAGTTGTATTGTATATGAAAGGTTGTCAACCAACCGAGCTATGTTATTCAGTCTACAGCTCAGTATTTCTAGCTCCACTCAACACGCCAGAACATTTTCACTTGCACACTATCAATCTACATTCAGTGTTATCCATGCTATTTTTGTTAGGAATCAAAATTCGAGAATTTTTAGGATCTGGGTTAGAGAAAATTTAGGATTCATCATGCACTATCCAAAATAATTAACCAATGTTTAATCCCATTAGTCCACCCATCATTGTAATATTTTTCCTTAATGACAATTAAATTTTGTTCAGTTAATTTTTATATTCCTATTTTAATAAGTGAATTCCTTTTATTTAGAAAATATGAAATCCCTTCTTCATCTAGTGCCATATCAAATCTTTATAATCTTCTCAAGCCAATGGTTTTGAACCATTTTTAAGCAGAAAGATGTTGATGATGAATGGAAAGTTTTGTTCTTATATCTGAAAATAATTATTAATATAATAAATTGAAACAATATACTTCAGCATGCATATCAAGTGGCTTGCAACTAAAATCAAACCTTCTTAGCATTTCCTGCACTGCTGGCTTCAGCTTCTTGAAAGTAATTACTTCTTTGCGATTATACATCATAGATGCCACAGTATCCACAGCTCGAAAAATTTCAGCTATACAGCGGTAGCTATATGGGAGGGTGAGAGCTGTGGTTATTGGTTGAGCTAATGAAGCAAATCTCTTGTAAGCTGGAGACTTGCTAGGTGTACTCTTTGAGCTGGAGCATTCTTTCTGTGGACTACTGTATATTACCTTTTGCGGACTGTTGTATATGCTCTTCTGGGGGCTGCAAATAAATACATGCATCAGTAATCAGAATGAAAATGCAGTGCTTCTATGCACAATGATCCCATCTTATTAAAAGTAGTGACTAAATACATCTTTTCTTTCAACAAATTGGTTAGAATTTTATGAACACTATTGAAAAAACCTCAGTCAGAAAACTAAACCCAACCAAATTTAACCAGGTCACAAGGAAAGTGCAAATGCTAATGCTACACTACCACAGTAATCAAATGTACAAAATAGTAGCATATTTTGTTATTTTAATTATTTATATTTAATGACTTCATTTTCCTTTTTATCATTTAGACCTGATGATTTAATTGTCATACACTACTTTAGATTGGATTTATTTTAGATATATATGTAACTTTGCATAAACAATTTTAGAGGTATACAAATTTGAGAGAAGTATTCCTAGTTTACACACCAAGAGTTTGAATACCTGACAGCATAAGCCTCAATCATTTAAACAAGTAAACATACAGGTTTTCATACAAATGAAATATACAGATCTGAATCCTGCTTGAAGCTACATGGATGAGATTTTTAAGGAGACAGGATTTGCATGAACAAGAACTGGAGTTACTAATCTGAGAAGGTTAGGAGTACCAAATAGGCAATATAGTGTGTTCATGTGAAAAGTTACAAAGGGCTTACACTGTTTTGCTGGGTGATAAACAAAGCTTTAATAGGGGGTGGGGGTTTAGAACAAAATGAAATAAAGTGAAGAGTGAAACATTAATGATGCAAATATTTAAAGAGGTGAGGAAAAATATATTACAGAATTAGGAAAATATCTGGGAAAGGTAACAGAGGAAAGGTGGAGAAAGGTAAAAGGCACAATATCCATTAATTATGATAACAGACAAGTAGATACAGATACTATAGAATTTTGGCCTACTGCAGTGACCACTGAGTCTCCTCTACCTCTGTTTTGCAACATCACCGGTAGAGCGCAGTAATACAGGAGGGCATTAGCATGCCACATCCCACCAGTCACCATCACATGGCATTTTGATTATAGATCACCACCTCTATCAGGCAGCTTCTCAATTGTCCTCATGAAACTGGATCAACTCTGTTCGACAGACCTATGTAACTTAAAATTTCTTCCAGACAGCAATTCTAACCACTAGACTAAGCAGGCAGTCAACAATAGATATAAGGAGAGAGAAATAATATAGTATTGTTATCTGAATTTACTTTATGTGATGTTTATGTTATGAATAAATGTTAATTTTAGTGAGATTTGCCTGGGGTTTTTATTCTACCTAGAAATGAAATGCTAGCACTGAGGTTCATTTGTGTCATCATTCACTCATTTCATTTCACAAAGACCTTGGCACTAATTCACGAGGAAGAAGACAACCTGCTTTATTGGTATTGCAAAAAGTTATAGTTCAGAAAGCTCATCATTTAATGTACAACACTGTCCAAGCACATCCAAGAGCCTACTTTGCAGAATACCTGTTACTGCCATCACATAAGGTTAACCAAATATGCAGATATTGGTTAAGCAAATCAAAGAATAAAGTATGCAATTACTACATGAAACTGGAAATAGAATGTATGCTTACAAATAGTGATAATTTACTAAATATAGTAATAAATGGTGGAAATTTTCCCAATGAAATTTAATAATTTTGATAAGAAATCGCTCAAACTATCACAGGCTGTGAAACATATTCTGTATAATTCAATGGTAAGTGAAGCATAAGAGTATTAGATCGACTATCTAATTAAGAATAAATTAATTGCTTCACTGTTTTAGTTCCGACACGAAATTAATTTTAAATTTAATGTTATTAATAATATTAGTGTACAACAGGAGAAACAGTGTAAAATTATACAGACAGCAACTGTTTTGTGGGTGGGGTTCAATGCCATATATGTAATGTTAGAGTAATAAGGTATGCAATGAAGAAATGCAAAACAGCACAGATACATGTAAAATCCTATTATTATTATTATTGTTGTTGTAGCTCATTTAGGCATCCTCTTATTGGGAACAATGAGTTGCACATTCTCTCATTACAAATACTGCTTCCTTAAAAGGCCTGTTCTGCAAATCAAATTAATATTAAAATTGCATACTTATACTTATTTCTATGTTTATTTACCTGAGAGGAATTTCCAATTCAATAGCTTCAAATTTCTGGATCTGTGGGTTTCCAAGATCTTTCTTCTTTTTCTCTATCTCCTTTAGTTTTTCTGCTCCTTTGCTGAAATTTGCTAATGATCTTTTTAACTCTTCTAGTTTAGCACTTCTTGAAACCTTTGCTTGAATGTCAGTCAGATGCAAATCCTTGGTGGAAAACAGAAAGAAAAATGCATTCACTGCATAAAAGTCTTCAGGATAACTGATAATGTAGAACCTAACAAAAATATTCACTGAAGTTGAGACTTTCCATGCCTATATTAGCCTATATTTATTACATACTGTAATAATAAAGTAATAAATTCTATAAGACGCATTAAAGTTATAACTCAAGACAAACTTACATACCTTCTACCAATTTGTTCAGTTAAAATATTAATATATAATGAGAATATTTTCAAATCCTATTTCTCTATCAAAGTCTATTTGTTTCCTTAAGCAGAGAATCCTTAAATGCTGAATGAAAAACATAACTAAGTCCAGTAGAACACCTATATCACATTTTCTATTCTCTCTTTGGGGGAGGGAGGTTGAGAAAATATGAATATATGCATACACACATTTTGTGAATACTGAACAGTGCAATACAGTATATATTTAGCAGGGAGAGTGTGTATTATTATACATGTAAGAATGCTGCCATTTCCTGCAACAGAAACAGCAGGAAGGGAATGGTTTTTCCGAATCTTAGAATTTCCTATTACCTGTTTTCAAAGAAAGTGTTGTGCTCAGTATTGAATTAAAAAAAAAATGCAAATTGATTAGTTTAAGAAAGGAAAAACTACATACAATATAGCCACTATCTATACATCTCTTCTCTCTCCCACACACCACTTAATTATAGTTATGTAAGTTGAACCATTGATATTTCCATACTACAAACTGCACTGTGAGTGAGGGAGAGAGACAGAGAATGCAATATGGAAATGTATGTTGTAGATTTGTGTAAACAAAAAAGATGGGAGTGTAAATACAATGGGCTTAGAAGTGTAAATATTATAAAGACAGAAGGGTACAGACAATATTTAAGAGAAATGTGGCATTGTCTAAATAGAATAATGTAACCAGATTGCATGGAAATATCTTTGGCTCTATAGAGAATGTAAAAGCATGCAGTATTTCTCCTAGGGTAATGGAACATGCTGTGGAAAAGAAAAAAAAAGAAAGAAAAAAAATAGTGTACGGTGCAGGTGGAAATGTCTGTGGTTGCAGTATGGCAGAGATATCAAATTAAGAAACTGTAACTACAGCTATGCTTATAATTTATTAATATATTTTATGGTACAGATTATCCAATTTTTTCCATTAACCATTCAGCTCATTCCCTTCATTGCAATGGATAATATAGGTTGCAATGTATTTAGAAACACTGCCCTGGTAATGTGCATTCACATGATTAAACTGTTACTTCTCTGGAACTCTACAAACACAATAAAGAATTACAGGATACAGAGATTCCAATATCTCATAGTAATGTATGAGGTCTGCTTAAAAATATATGAACTTTCAAATTCTGTGCCCAACAAGTGTCATAGCAAAAGCAAAAAGGAGTTGGTAACATTGATTATGGCCTTGACAGGATGCCGTATCATTTGTAGCACAGTGCTATCTTATTTCAATGATTTCATTGCAACTTTGTTGTCAGCGCACTGCAGTTGAGTTGGCAGGATATCATGAGCAGCACATGACAGTAAATGTTTCATGAAACTTCGTAAATCTTACACCAAGACTCATAAGATGATGAAAGAGGATTATGGAGATTAATTATTTATGCCCCATTCAGTGTATGAGTTATATATGCAGTTTTAAAGCAGTCGAAAGTCCATGGCTGATGACCTGTCACCTGGATGCCCATCAACGTCAAGTGATGAGAATCATATAGCAAGAATTAATGAGATCCATGAAAACTGACATATGATTGTTAAAAAAATTGCCAAAGAGTGTAACACTTCTGTGGGATTGGGTCATGAAACCCTAATAAAAGCTTGGTATACATCATGCTGCAGCAAAATTTGTTCCTTGACGGTTGATACAAGAACAGAAGGACAACAGTGTCACAATCTTGTCAGGAGCTTTTGGAAAACATTAATGATTTTATGAACAGAATAATCAACACAATATTTACATAAATGTCTAATCACCTCAATGAGTTGGACAATTTTCACAAAGAATCCTAAAAAGCGCATTGGTCAGATAAATAAAGTCTGTTGATGGTTTTCTTTAATATTCACAGTGTTATTTAGCATGAATTTATTCTGTAGGGTCAAACTGTCACTGGTATTACCAAGATATTCTTAGAGATCTCCAGTAAACACGTGAAAGAAGAGGCCTGGACTGTTAATTTGATTTGATTTATTTACGGACACTCTTTAACATCTCAGGTCAACAGAGTCCCATTCAAATCTGGGTGTGAAATGGCCTACAAAGTTTGCTCATAGACCTGTTTTTTTTCAAGCTTGAGGTTCTTTATCATGCTGTAAATGTACAACATGGGATCCACGCCTTTACTTCCCTTCCAAAGGAAGCCATACTTCGGATTTGTATGCCCCCCCCCCCCCCAAAAAAAATCCATCGGTCCCAGCTGGGATCCAACCTGCAATCTTGGGTTTAGAATGCAAGTATGGTTACCACTACACCACCAGGACCACAATGGACTGTGGAGAGACAATTCATGCATCCTGCAATATGACAATGCACCAGCGCATTCTTCATTGTTTGTTCGAAACCGACTTTTGTGCAGAAATCAAAATGACTAAGAACTATAAATAAATTACTTTAGCTTTGTATTTACTTCCTTTCTCAATAATGACTGTATTACCAACATACAAGACTAATGCTTACTACTAACTTGATAAAAGGGGGGGGGAGAATCTAACATATTGCCCCACCAAAGAGCAATGATAACATGGACAAAGTGAATTAACATTAATCAATGTTTAGATAGTGATAATGTTCAAAGTCTATTTCATTATTACTCAAATGTCAACTTACAATTTCTTAACAGGATGCACAATGATGTTGGAACTGGTTTTGACTGTAGCTCCTGTGGCAAGACTATCATCACTGAGATGAATCCTTTCTATTAAACCTGTCTTCCCATCTTTTGGATTTGTTTCCATTACTGATGAGACAAGGTAAAAGGTTGTAATCAGGAATGGCTGTGAGAGGCTCACCAATCAAAAAATGGGATGGTGTAAGATTGGACAAGTTCATTGGATTATCACTAAGTCTGAATACAGGACAATATTCAAACAGGCTTCAATTTGGGAAGAAAGTGTAGTTAATTCTTCAAAAGTAAGTATTGTTGTTCCTATGGTTCTCCGAAAGTAGTGCTTGAATGACTTAACCATGGTCTCTCATTTTGGAGGTGCAGATGGAGGGACGAGGTAATGACTATTCTTCCTGTGCAGTTTACAATCTCCCTTTCTTCTTTTTGGTTTAACTTCTGAAGTTCCTTGAATTCCTTGGAAGTTCCAACAAAATTGGTATCGTTGCTGTAGATGTTGGAAGAGCAAACTGGATGTGAGGTTAATCAGCAAAGTGCTGCCATGAATGCTTTTGTTGAAAGATCAGAGATGACTTCCATGTGTACAACTCTGATTGTAAGATATGTGAAGACTCCAACATGTACCTTTCCTAATGATTTGCTTCGGTGAAGGTCTATATGTATCAGAAATGGACCAGCATAATCTATTCCCATGTTCATGAAGGGTCCAGAAGTTATGACTCTAGGTCTAGGGAGGTTTACCATTTTCTATTGTCAGTTTGAAGCATGGAATGAATAAGTGATTGCATTTCTTGCTGCCTGGCAAATTCTAGCTATCCAGTACCTTTATCGTAATGATGAAATGAGTAGTTGCATTCCTGCTTGGAGATGTTCTCAGAATAATCAGCTTGGTGAGGATGAAGTATGAGTTGGTGCTTGGCTTCATAGGGAATAGGTACATTCTGCAGCCTTCCTCCAATTTGAAGATAGCCGTTTTAGTCTAATTGGACTTAAACTCTTCAGTTTAAAGTTGCAACAACATATTTGCCTTGTGTGGGACATTGTATTTCTCTTTGACAAGAAGCCGATTGCATAATCTTCAGACAAATTTTAGGTGCATCGTTTCTCTTGTTGTCTCAGTGCAGATGTATCCTGTTCACTGCTGGACTTCTTGCAGTAAGAAGAAAATCTCATAGAGTAACCAACTGTCCTAACTAGTCATTTTAAGGATGAAAAGTAATTAAAAAATTAGTCATTATATTGTGTGACAATAAGTGATGTTACTGTTTTCTGATCAGAAATCCTAAAGAAATTGTGCCTTACTTGTGAAGGACTCAATGGATCTAGAAGCAAGCTGGGAGCTTCCCACCATAGTATTGGTTATATTCCTCGTGAAGTGAGATTCACAGGATGCCAATGAGAAGCTGTTACAATGCCTTGGATCTCTTCTTCTCTGTTTGCTACAAATGCCTTCCATTTTATAGGACTTTCATGAAACCAAGCCAAAACAATTTCCGAACCAGTCAAAGTTGCACTCTGTCAGGGGATGTGTAGTGCTTCAAGAACCTTCTTGATAAGATGAGTCATAATTAGGACTCCACACAGCTCAAGGTGCAGGATTGAGATTTGCTTCAGAGGTCCAACTCTTAATTTTGCACAAATCTCACCCTCTTGGTTTACAGATCTGTATACACTGCAACCCTGTTAAGTTGTCTGTGAAGCATCTTAGAAGCCACATATTCTTCACTGTCCCTTCAATGAGGACTGATCATGGAATATTGAAGTGGTTAAACAAAGGTATTTGTTTACATAAGTCATTCCAAATTTCAACTGGTTTCCCTGATAATTGGTCATCCCATCCTAAGGCTTATTGCCACAGGTTGCATGAATAACTTCCAGAAAATAACAAAGGGAGTTATCAGTCCTAATGGGTAAATATCAATGATATTATATAGGTAAATGCATTTTGAATAGCTAGACTCTCTTGCACTTGGATTCTGAATTGCTCTGTCAAAGGGTGCCAAGTCAAAACAAAAATCTTCACTGCACTGCACAATGAATTCTTTAGTTTTCTTAAGTTCTCTGCGATTGACTTAAGTCTGTACTACTTGTACACAACTTTCACACAGTAGAGTCAAATAATTTGAGAACTAAAATATATATGTACAACATCTATTTAGTACAGCTAGCTAACACATGAAGGATATACAAATAAATAAACACTTTCTTACCTTATCTGGGCTCATTAATTGAACATTTTTCTTTACAGGTGTAGTAAGCCCTAATTGTTTCTTCTCATTTGCATTTTCTGCTGCAGAACAAGCAGTTTTGGTTATCGAATTGCTGTTGGTAGGTGTTAAATTCTGATTGGTCTGGATGTTTCTTATCTTCTCTGGTGATAAGGGTCCCCTTAATTGAAATACCACAGAACTCTGAACAGATGACCTCTTACTAACCTGTTTTTCAGTTATTTCTTCAGCTACCTGAAAAATACAAATATAGCCGATTCATGTATAAGTCATATCTCTAATATGTTTGTTTATATTAGTATTCATGATTTTTATAGAGGTATAGGTAATAATTTCCCAGATTCCATCAAAATAAAGAGGTATAAATTTTCTGCAGGCACTGTTGGAAAGAGTGTGTTTGGATTTGTAAGAATAAAAATGACTGAACAGCGTGTACAATCATTTATTATGATTATTTACACTTTTAAGTGAGGTCTTAACCAATAACAATGCCTCAAAAGGTCACTGATAGCATTTCCAAACCCTGCTCCTTCACTTATCATGATTATTTATGGTTTGCAGTGTTTAGATCAGGAAAAACAGCCCTGAAAGACAAGTAGCACCCACCATTCACAAGAAAACCATGGTGAAAAATAATCCACATGAAATCCATGATAAAAAATTACCCACAGGGAGACAAGATAGGTTTTTGAAGTCATTTGTCAAATACCTCCAAAATTCTGCACAAATATTTTTATATGAAGAAGCTTTATTGTCATTGGATACTCCACAATGTTACAAAATAACAAATGGGAGTTAAGGATGGATATGGTCTGTTGTTTCAACAATGAGAATTTTTTGTGTCCATGACCATCACAGCTGGCAAAAGTTGATTGTACAGTATGACCTGGAATTAAAGAGACAATCAGTGGTTGGGTCTTCCCTAGTGACAACCCTCTGTGAAGGTTAAGAAATGCTGGGTGTACATGTACTTCTACACAAGTAGTAAAAAACTGTCACTGCCAATTGGTACCACTGAACCTTCAAAGTAATTGAAGGAAGCCTAAGACCAATCACAAGGATTTTGTTTCATGATGACATCCCTGCGCACATTGTAATAAGACAATGCAATTTCTGCAAGAATTGAGATTGAAACTGTTAAGCCCACCAGTACAGATCTCACTTCCTATGATCTTTTATTTTTTAAAATAAAATTAAAAGTTTAGCGATTTTTACTTTGGATTTCTAAGATAGATTCTTTATTTCCTATGGGAAGGTTGTTGGTTTAATCCAATGATAATCTAAAATAATAATACATTGCTTCAGATATGATAATATTCAAATTAGTAAAATAACTGTTTTATCTTATGGCATGAGAGGCAACAATGAAACTTCCATTAAAATAAAATACGTTAATTGAACAATTATACTTTTTTCAGTTTTTACTTTTAAGTTCCAATTATTAAGAAAACAAATTTCAAAAATAGTTTGCCACTTGGCAGCAGTGATGCTTTACAGTGAAGTGACAGCATGTCAATGAAGAAGAAAAATGTTGAAACAAAAGGTGCCACTTTATCAGACCCATTATTATTACTGCCGAAAGCCAGTAGCAAACCATGGGAAAGGAGACTTTGATATGCAATTTTGCAAAGTTAGGAATTTTAACCCTTAGTATTTTTAAGCATAAAGGATAACATTTTGGGATTAATTCTTTTGCAATATTATTTGGGGAAGAAATAAAAGGTGAGAGTATAATTTGGGTATTTTAACTATTCATTAAATGTTTATATTTTCTGTTAATGTTCAAATAATTATTATTTTTTCAAATTTATTACATTGTTTTGTGTGGTTGTCTTTCATTCTTCATACCTCATTGGTTACTTAGTAATATTTAAGACATTTGTAATCACCAATCATAATCAGCAGTGAACTAATCTGATTCACCATTAAAAGCGTGACTGTTAAACATCTTTCAAATCCAAAAAGCTATTTACTGTAACAGTATTGTTGTATGGCAGTGTTTCTACAAACAATTGAAAAAATCTGATAAAAGAACTATTCATAGCATTAAATTTAAAATTAATTTCGTATTGGAACTAATACAGTGAAGCAATTAATTTATTCTTAATTAGATAGTGGTTTGATTTAATATTCTTATGCTCCACTTACCATTGAATTATATAGAACATGTTTCACAGGCCTTCGTCCCCAATCATCAGCTGTGTGTCAACTGCCAGGTTTGTTGTTGGCTGAATAGACATGGTGTAGCTCTCAAGGACATTTTATTAACTTTTGAATTAATTTGTCTTCTGTTCAGATCTCAAAGTTCATAACCTTACCTTCATATTTTTTCCCCATATTCCCAGTTCCAAGGGTCTATCTACGAATTTCAATAATTTTAGTTTCATTTTTATATCAAGTTTATCTCTCCAAAAGTGATGTGCAGACGCTGATTTATCTATCTGATTGTACCTGATGTTTCTCCAGTGTTCCTTTAGCTAATTCTCATGCTTCTTTTTATTTTGCCAATACATACTTTGTTGCATTCTGAACAGTTGATTTTATTCCTGGCTTCTTCTCATCAGGTATTCTATCATCATTACCAGAACTGAGCAGATTATTTAGGGTGAATTTGTTTACTGGGGCCAAAGTAATCCCAAACTCTAGTAGTATTTTCTGGAAATATTTAAGTAAATTTCTTATGAATGGTAGTTTCTTTTTTTTTGCTGACAATGCTGTAACCTGTTTTAACCTCTTCCCTTGTTTGAATTTCTTGATTTTTCTGGTATACAATTTCTTGGTCATACCCATTGATTTTTGCTATTTGTACTATATGAGAGTACTCTTTGCTGTATTCAAACTGATTCATGAGTATGTTAATGAGTCTATGTGCTAAGCTGTTGAGAACTGTATGTTTGTGTGCTATAGGATTGAAGCCACTGGCCTTTATGTAATTTTCAGTCTATGCATTCTTTCTGTACATTCCAAATTTGAAATTATTACCTGTTCTTATAACCTTAAAGACAAGGAAAGGAATAATATTGTCTTGTTCTGTTGTGGAAGTGAATTTAATTATCCTATATTGTATGTTTAGCAATTTCAAAGCATCATCCACCGCCACGGGTGGCCGAGGTCGTTTAGGCGTGGACTTGTGAATGGGAGGTTTGGGGTTCGAATCCCGCCAAGACCGTCCTCCCTGACTGAGGTTTTTCCAAGTTTTCTCTAATCCTCATAACTGGCAAATGCTGGGGAGATACCCTAAACTTAGGTCTGGAACGTTTCCTTCCTTAAAAAAAATCCTTTCCCAATATATCATTTCATTTATATCATCAGTGTTCACCGTCTGTGGTGCCTCAGTAGTAAAAATGGGCATTAAAAAAAAAAAAAAAAAAAAAAAAAAAAAAAAAAAAAAAAAAAAAAGGAGCATCATCCAACTGTTCCTTATTAACAATCGTAAAGATATCAGCCACATATCTGTGCCAGACTTTAAAAAGGTATGAAAATGATTTGGTGATGTGCATTTGTAAACTACTCATATATAAATCAGCCAAAAAGGGTGATAATGGATTTCCCACAGCTAAACCTGCTTCTTGTTTGTGAAATTCACCATTGAAACTGAAGAAAATCTGACTGATGCAGACTTTGGTTAGTTGGATGTATTCCTCAAATCTCCTCATTGCATAGTTTCAGAGACTGCAACCCTTTCCGAAGGGATGTTGGGGTTTGTATTTTGGTATGCTGGGAAAGAGTGAATTTACATCAAAGGACATTAGAAGATCATTCTTTTGGAGAACCAAATCTTTTTCTCCACCAGTTCTTTGGAATTATACTTTAGCTATAAAACCTAGGAAATTTTCGAAATCTCTGGAAAAATGTGTGAAACATGTTCTGTATTATTTAATGGTAAGTGAAGCATAAGAGTATTAAACCACTCCACTATCTAATTAAGAATAAATTCATTGCATTACTGTAGGATTTGGAAGCATGATCCCCTTCTAACAGGTATGAACTTCATTAAAATAACCTAACAATAATTAACCAGCTATATATATACCAGTATTTATTGTTTTCAGACTATGGCCCCTAATCGTTGTGGACTAACAACACATGCATTGTACATATGCTGCAAATGTTCTAGTTTATACAAAATATTTAAATCCTGCACGGAATAACTGCAAAGTATATAGAGAAAAATGTGAAGAAAGAAAAAGAAGCTAACTGTTGTGTACAGGTATATAAAAACAAATAAACAAATATTAGCTGAAATGAAACTTTTCATAGCTGAATACACTACAAATACTGTAGATAATTGTTGCAAATTAATAATAATTAGATAAAATAATCTGACATACTATTCAAAATGAAACTGCACAGAACTAAATGCACAATGTTACTGAAAAATGTAATAGCTCCATAATGTTAAGTTTAATTCAGAATGTAGGATCATCGCATTACTCCTTGATTACAGATGAAAGCACATTGTTTCCATTGCAAAAACATTGTTTCATGATTTTCAGAAGAACCAAAAATAAAAAAATATTTAAAAAGGAGGAGGGTTGATTTTTATAGGGTCATCTCAGTTGAAAAATGGTCCGTCCTGGTGGTGTAGTGGTTACCACACTTCCCTCCTAAACCCCAGATCGTGGGTTCGAACCCGGCCAGGGCCGATGGATTTTTTCCAGGCATAAAAATCCTAAGTATGGCTTCCTCCAGAAGGGAAGTAAAGCTGTGGGTCCCGTGTCGTACATTTAAGGCATGTAAAAGAACCTCAAACCTGAAACAGAGGCCTCTGAGCAAAATTTGTCCGCCGTTTCATGCCCTGAGATGAATAGGATGCGGATGACCTGAGATGTTAAAGAGCGTCCATAAATAAATCAATCAAAAAAAAAAAAAAAAAAAAAAAAAAAAAAAAAGTTGGAAAATGTGATGCTTATTCACTATTTAGTGCAATAAAATAGAAGTTGGTACATGACATATAGATATTAAGTATTTAATACAAATAAGGGTAGAGGTAAGATCATAACCATTTCTCTCTATACTCTTTGAAGTTTGCAATGCATAATGCAGTAATTATTAAGTGTATGTCACTCCCTCCAACTGTGTACTGTAAATGCATGCAAAGAATTATAACTACAAAGGTGAGTGGGGTCCTGCACCACAGAGTGCTAGTGGTACAAATAATCATCAAACCTGATATCATGATCGATATGAGCACAAATCAAAAAATAAACATGCTACATGTGAATCAACAAGCATTATTACAAAAATTGTTTGCACTGTGTGATAATTTGTTTTCTTATAATTACATATATTTTCAAGTCATAAGCAATCGATTATGTTTCCAAATACTATCACATACTTTCCCTCTGGTCTGCTTTAACTAAAAACTTATCTTTGCTCAGTTATGTCTCCCTCATTTGCTATATCAGTCTCCGAGTCAGTTTATGTTTCTTTTCTGGACTTTGATTAATTACTAAAAGTTCAATTCCTTGTTTCTAGTACATTTTTGAATGACCTTCACCTTTTGAATGGAACTATTCAAGTCCTGCACTGTTACTGGTTTGATTGCATTTTTTGTGAATGTTTTTATTGTTGCCAGAGAGACATGGGTCAACATTTTTATCAGCTACTTTTGTTTTAATATGGGTCGTGCTAGTTCGATGGAATTTAAATCAGGGTGATGGCATGGTAAATCAACAGTTGTGAAGCCAGCATATATATATATATATTTTAATGGTGTTTAATGCCCGTTTTTACTGAGGCACCACAAGTGGTGAACACGGGTGACACATGAAATGATATATTGGGAAAGGATTTTTTTTAAGGAAGGAAACGTTTCAGGCCTAAGTTTAGGGTACCTCCCCGGCATTTGCCAGTTATGAGGACTGAGGGAAAAAAAAAAAAAAAAAAAAAAAAAAAAAAAAAAAAAACTTCAGACAGGGAGCACGGTCCTGGCAGGATTCGAACCCCAGACCTCCCACTCACAAGTCCGTGTCTTAACAACCTCTGCCACCCATGGCGGTGCAAGCAAACATATTAAAAGAATTATTCAATAGATTAGGATTTATTCGTCTATGATGCCTTGCTTTAAGTAAAAGTTCCATCTTTGTCATTTCTAAGCCGATTAATATATAATAGTTCAGTATCCATGCTTATATATATATATATATATATGACTTTGTATTGTTGGCCAAGGATTACTTGTTGTGATACGAAGCATTGTGGCACTCCAGATATCAAATGATGCTTCATTCCTTTCTTTTTGGTAACTTAGATTTCTAATTATAAATGAGGCAGACATCGAATAAATCCCATCTCAGCCAGCATGGATGATAAGGCACTGTTCAGAACATTTGTTTGTATATTATCACTGGTTTGTTTTCTTCATATTAATGTCTTCTAAGTGCTATGAGAAACAATGCTCTTTGAAGCACTTATGTCAAATCATCCGCATAACTAACATATAGTTTTTACACTTTTCGAAATGAAATAAAATAAACTTCACTATTTTTCTAAGGGCTTCTCTGCTTCCAGAGAAATTAAATATCTTTTTTGCAGAATTTTTATATGTTTGTTATGTAGAGATTTCTTTTTTAACTTCAACATATATCTGAAATTTTTTCCAAAATTTTACTTTGGATATAGTACAATATAATTTTATTTGCAAGCAGTTTTCTTACTTTATGATGCAATCTAATTTTGCTCATTGCGCTATTTCAAGATGCCCTTCTTTCTAATTTTACTTACAGTCTTTATACACAGTACAAGCAATAGCATGCTTATGATGGGTATTTTCAGGCCTTCTTTCTTCTCTTGGTCACAAAATTTGATAACATTATAACATGCTGAGCTCGTTCATGAATAACTTTACTATCTTTATGCTCCATCACTAGTAAATCAGCTAGTACAGCTAAACTTTAATGTACTTAGTTTTCTTCGGGTCATATTGCATCATCACACCAATTCACATTTCTTCGCTGGAATCACTCAGCTTGGTCGAGTAATACCAAGGCAAATAGAATATTTAATCAGAGAGATTTGTAACTATTTCTCCCACAGTCCTAACAAATTAGTTAATATAGAAGTACAAGACATTGCAGGATAGTACACTAAATAAAATGCCTGAATGGCATTAGATGCTATCACAAGATGTTGTCCTTTGTACTATTCTTGACCAATGGTACGAATAAGGCAAAATTGTATAAGTGTTACATTCCTGAACATTTAACAGATATTATGAGCAGGCATGCCTTCAAAGCACATTTAATATTCTTAAAAAGTCACTTGCATCAAATCTGTAAAGTAAATATACTTTTCCAAGGGGACAATATAAATCCTACAGTCTTATTTCAGAATTCTTCTCATTTGGCGCTACAACCTGGGATGAGCCTTGGCCTGCCACGGCAACGTCTGCTTCCATCTTATGACCCCACTGATACAGGACAGTATTGCGGGGGGGGGGGGGGGGGGGGGCATGTGATCAACCTATCACGCGACTTTCATGATCAAAGCATGCCAATTCCCCATCATGCAGCTTTCCAATTGTCCTCATGACCTGGGTGGATCTCAGTCCAGGCTTTCCTAACTTCAAATATTTCCTAAGTAGTACCGGGAATTAAACTCGGGTCTCCCGGTCAGCAGTGCTAACCACTAAAGCAAGGAGGTGGTTTATTTCAGAATCTACTTGGGCTTTTTTTAAAAGTTACATTATTACATAAATTTGTACTTCCAAGCCAATATCAGAAAATTCTTGATAAAAGCTCAATTTTATGACTTTTGACAAGCAGGTTATACAATGATTCCATTTATTTTGGTCATTTTATTTTTTATTTATTAATATATCGACTCCTTGACATGTGCTCTTCACAGAGGCAGTAAATGTTTCATGCAGCTTTTGAATATATAAAATTACAATAGTAAATATTATCATATATTACAATTATGTCATACATATTACAATATTATAGCATGGACGTAAAACTATACTTGGCACTAAATTATTTCAAGTGCAAAATAATAATTTTTAAAATTACCTTATATATGTACATAATGCACTTACATGTACCTGATACTATACTAACACAAACATTAAAATTTACATAGTTTAAATAATTTTATGTACAAAATGTGTGAGCAAGTATACATACCTAGGGCAACAAATTTCCTTCCATGATAGAATGGAAAAAGAAGTACAAAGAAGGATTTCATTAACCTGGAGAGCAATTTGAAATCTTAAGTTTATATTGTTAGACCAAACATTAACCAATAAAATTAGATTCCAGATGCTCGGAGTGTATATCCTGTATTACTATATAGGTACCAATATGTCACTAACAGAAAAACAAAAAAAAGAGATTTCAAATACACCAAAGAAAAATGCAATGCAAGATCCTGGGAATAACTTAGAAGGACAAAATACCTATAGTATTTATACATTCATTACCTCAGACAACAGAAATTACACAAATAACTACCAGAAACAAATGGCAATGGAGCCGTCATGCCGCAAAAATGCAGGACAATAGATAAACCTACAAGATCTCCATGTTGGAACCCCCAGCTAGGAAAAAGGACACAAGGCAGACCCAGAAGATGGACAGACCTCTTCAAGGAATATACAGGTCCAAAATTGTCAAGAGTAGCAAAAGGAAGATAAAAATGGAAATCTCTCGAGGAGCAACAAGTGCAGTGAGAAATGAAGCAGCCAAAGAACAAATCAATCAGTGTCTTAAACAGCATATGAAAAACTAGCGTGGAATAGCTCACCATATTAGGAAAAGGCGAGCTTTCCCTACTTGTTAGGAGACCTCAAGGGTCATAATAGGTTATCTTTATTTTTATGTACAAAAGTTAGAAATTGATTATATAAATGCTTTTTGTTTGTTAACAGCTATTAATTTTATATATATATATATATATCTTTATATTTAATTTAATTAAATTCTTGAAGTTATTGATTCTACAAGTATTTTATACATTCACGTTTTTTATATAAATCCTTTTCCATATATTTAGTTCTTTTGGTTGTTGAACAGTTTTTAATAACTTTATGCCTTTTTCTAATTGTTTCCTAATACTTTCCCTTTTCTCAATATTTCAATGGTTGTTTTGTTGGTTTAAATTAATTCAAAAACCAGAGCTTAGTATGCTAGGATTAACATCATCAGTAAACTGAATCAGGTACAGAAACATTTGAAATGGGAAGGGGTAGAATGTTAGTAGAGGTATGGCAGAGATGTTTGTTGACATGGAATCCATCATTGGTCAGGGAATTTCTTTATGTCATTAGTAGGTGAATTTATGAAGAGTGAGTGAAAAATGGGTTCTACATAAAAATTGAAGGGAATATTTTCTAAATATATAATATAAATTATTTTGTTTTTATATATGAATATTGGGCAAGTGCCCCAATGATGATTAACTGAAGGGCTAGTAAGTTTTAGGGTGATAACTTTAGTGTTTATCAGCAAATATGTATTTACTATTTTATTATTTTTTGTGCTGTTTTAGCTTATTGCCTACTTAATTGCTGATTTTAATGTACAAGAAATAAGATGCGGTATAAGAGGACTGATGATTTTTGCTTCAATTTCATGTAAGTTTCGCCAAGTTCCAACCACTTTTCCCTACTAATGGGAGGCTTTGGGTGTTACCAGTTTTTTTTATTTTCTATAACTACTTTGTATGCTTGGATGTCTAATTGCGATATTTTTCATGTTACTGCTAAAATGCAAATGCAAATCATGGCCTTCTGAACAGTATTAACATCCTCAAGGATTACAATATCATAAGATCTTTGGGCTCTTCTTTCCAACATGTGATGTGAGCTGTGATGCAAAATTTTTCTAAGTTCGAAGCAGACACAGTAGGCATGTGCACTTGATGGATTGAAAGAAATAGAGTTTTGTACATGTTTGAACATTTTTCACAATTACACTAAATAATGTAAATGATTTGCAACCACAGCAGGATTCTTGCATGTATGTGTATATATATAATTGTATTATTATTTTACTTACTGTGTTTGGTGCACTAGAATAACCATGTAATGTCATAATTATCAATGCAGCCAACAGAAATATCTTGTTCATGAAGTACCTAAACTAATCTAAAATGAATTAATCGTTTAAACGGCTCATACATCAGCCAAATGTATTCCATCAGTTCTTGAAAAGGGTCTGCTGATCTGTTTTTGCATACCTGATGCCACAAAAATTCACAATTGAGCACATCCATTCTGTCCCGCCTAATGCCACCCCTAGACAGACGATGACATAGTTTTCCAGCAGAATTTACCACGTTACTTGTATGACAGCTTGTCATGGGATCTACAAAATGCACTGAGTGGTTGATAGTTAGATGGGCTGCAAATCCACCAGCCATTAGCCCATATAACCTCCCCAGGCATCTGTATAGATCGTGCTGCTCAATTAAACTGAACAGTGTGTTGGCATCTCTCCTGTTATTGGGGCAAATTTCCATCCTCATTTCATTGGTCATCCCGTCGATCATCCTGAGAATCCAGTTGCCCTCTATGATGTGGCCGCAATTAAATTTGCATCGTCTTATTTTACATTCGCGATCTGAACATGGCCGGGACCTCCAATGTCCCCCTTTACTGTGTATTTTGAGTCCATGGACACATACATACTTCACGGTAGTAACTGAACCAGTTAACACATTCCTTGAGCTGATGCATTTGTTGCCTGTGAGCTTTCAATAATGCTCAGCTTATAAGACAGTTTGTGTGCAAAGCACTGAGCAGCGCAAGATTTGGAACGGTGACAACTTTGCCCACTTGAACCACGTACTTCTGGGCCACTTTTTCATGTATGGTCTTATAAAATAAAAATGTATTATAAGTTAAATTCACAACTAATGCTTTCTCTATTTTATTATATGCTAAATAAATTTTATATGTGTATACTAACCATATTAATAATTAATGTTCTCTGTTTTATTATATGAACAGCTTACCTGCAACAAAATTTGGGGTACGTTCGGTCCCTCTCTTAATAGGATGGAGAACTGCATTGTACTCAGTGCATAGCATTGCTGTCCTCAGGAGACCCTCATCAAATAAAAACTGCAAACAGGCCTCTTCATTTAGGCACATGTTAGATCCACTTTACTGATAAAGTGATCCATATCGGTGTTAGCAATACTACACTTGACTTTCTGGTTTTGCTTTGCTCACAAGAATAACTTAGGATGCAGAAACGTTTTTACTTTGTCAAGAAATAAAGGTAACAAAGGAATATGGCCTGGAATTTTCAAAACTGCCTGCTCCTTAATTGCTTTCAGATGCCCTTGCATACATATGTTGACTGTCTGGTGTGTTCCTGTACCAATTGGCTGCATTTCAAAAGAATCCATGTCTTTCAGTCTATCTGCTGTTGATGTCTACGTATGCAAGTGCACTATTCTCCTTCGGACTCAGAAAAAGTCCTGTGATTCTCGAGTCACATGTTCGAAAGTTTCTCCCGATCTTGTAGGCAGAGATAGCGATGAATTGCTTCAAATCAAGAAAACATTGACATATTCAAGTGTGAATGATGTGTGTGTGTGTGAATGAATCTGCAGTATTGTGAGGAAGCAAAATCAATGGTGCTGAGGCTTTCTCAGAATACCACAGTATTGCCTTTACAGCAATTTTGGAAAGGCTGATAAAAACTGATGTTCGTGGCATTACTGGCAAATCTAAATTAAAGCCTTCAATAAACAACCAGTTTTAAGACTTGAATGGGTTTCCATCACGAACTTAAGATTTACCTAGTAATTAATTAAATCAAGAAGCATATAAATGAAATTTTAGTATCCAAATTACACATATTAACCTTTTAAAACTTAACTTAGAAATATAGGGTCACATTCTTGTTAAATACAAATCAAGTAAATACCAGTCAGAAAAACTGGAATTCCTAATCAATTCATATATGCACACACTAACCACCACGAAACGTCGGATGAATCCTAGAAACCACAGGACTCAGTAATTTATTACTTATGTAATATTATCTCCACTTACTCTCCTGTTATGTTATGTAAGCTTAAAACTGGCTTATATTCACAGAGGGAAAGTTTGAAAGTGGGGTGATGTGATATATATATATATGCTTCAATGAACTCATTTTCATAAAATCAAGCCAAACAAATACATAAGTTTAAAACTGACTCATATACACAGTAAGAAAGTTTGAAATGGCAAATGCATATATTGAAATTTCAATCAAACATTTTTATATCCCAATGAAAGAATTGTAAAGCCATTGGTCGCTTGTAATGGTCACAGAATGGTTCTTTGTTACATTGGACCCGATGAAAATGGTTTTTAATGCAAAAAGAGGTTTAAAACTAAAGTCACTACGGCCTTCCCTATTATTCCAAAATATTCACAGGGCTACCTCATGCACAGAAATAATTTTAAAAAATGCAAATTTATGACCTTACCAATTTGTTAGTTTCTTGCACATGTTCATTATGCTGTGTGGCTCCAAGTGAAGTACATGGCAGTTCATAGTTATGCTTCTGGTTAAGCGCCCCACGTATATCACAGTTATTATGCGCCTTTGAGGTTTTGCTTCCTGCCTTTCTTCTGTTGTTAGTATTTCTAGGTCCTTTTGGCTTGATTGCTGTAGTCGTTTTGCTTCCCGAAGAAATGGACTCCGTAAAAATCAGCCGTTTGTTAATTGCGCATGGTCCAGTTTCTGGCAAAGTTTCATTTTGCTCCGAATCTAATCTAGGCCCACCTTTTTTGGTGCAAACACTTTCCTTTAATGGAATTTGTGAATAAATTCTTGCAGAGCTTGAAGAGTCTAAAATAATAACTTTATTTTTGTTTTTCGTAGTATTATCTTCTGCTGTCCTTTTTCGTTTACTGAAAAACTCCGTTATGGAAGTTTGAGCCATTTTCTCAACGTGCAAACACTCAAATATGGATATTTAATGCTTTGTTTTCACTTCACAAGTTCAATTTTTATGAACACAAGATGCTATAATCTCCCGCGCTTTTGGAAATCAAGGAAATAAGTGCTGCACTCTGAAAAGAAATACACGAACTATTCCATAGCTATACGAATTGTGAATATGGTTCATACTTCATACAAAATTGATACACTTTGCACATTACCAACACACGTGATAAACGGGCAAATAAACATCTCAAGGCCAGTTCATTATCAATTTCTTTCTGCTGCGCAAACAGCTGCTGCTACAGATTTCATCATTTAAAATATAATCGAAGTTCCTGAGCTAACTTATTGCAGTTTGATTAGATATAGGTTGGTAGTTCTTTTTATTTATTTCATCACTAAATCATTCTGTAATTAATAGTTCTTGTGAGGAATTCGTACTATTGCTTTTCTGCTGTCTACAGTTACACCTTCGTGAAAGTCACTGTCAGGTCACAGTATTTACTTTTCTTTTCACACGTTACTTTGTTGAATCGTGAAGACGTTTGTTGCGCCATCTGAGTTGTTGTTGGAAACGTTGTTGTGGCCGGCCGCCATACTCAAAACATTAACGACTTTGGCGAAAATGTTACCTTTTCATAATTAGTGCAAGAATAAATCTTGTACAATGAACTCCAAAACAGATGTAAATAGACGGGTCTTTGCTATAAAGGCCAAGAAGAAACGCCATAAACCTGGGAAAAGAAAGGGTAAGAATGAAGAACATGGCAACCGAGAGACACGGTTTTCGAATAAGACAGATCCGTGTCATTCGTCTTCTAATGAAACAATCGAAGATGATGAAGATGAATACTTCAGTTCTGACGAAGAAGAACAGGAAGATCCTGCAGATTATTGTAAGGGTGGATATCATCCCGTCAAAATTGGAGACTTCTTTCAAGCTAGATACCATGTCACCAGGAAGTTAGGTTGGGGTCACTTTTCAACTGTGTGGTTATGCTGGGATCTAGTTGACAAGCAGTTTGTTGCTTTAAAAGTTGTTAAAAGCGCCTCACATTTTACGGAGACTGCGTTAGATGAAATAAAACTTCTGAAAGTGGTACGGGAGAGTGACGTGAATGACCCGAAGAGAAATAAGACGGTACAATTACTTAACGATTTCAAAATAAGTGGTGTCAATGGCACTCACGTGTGCATGGTGTTTGAAGTGCTCGGTCATAATTTGTTGAAGCTGATTATCAGGAGCAACTACCGGGGAATACCACGTGCCAATGTTAAATCAATCATAAGGCAAGTTTTGGAAGGGCTTGATTACCTGCACACCAAATGTAAGATAATTCATACAGATATTAAACCAGAAAATGTTCTAATTTGTGTTGACGAAGCTTACATCCGGAGGCTAGCTTCAGAAGCCACCGAACTGCATACAATGGGATTAAAGCTTCCAGTTTCACTAATAAGTACTGCACCAAAAGAATTTCAGGAACCTAATCCAAATGCTAAAATGTCGAGGAACAAAAAGAAGAAACTGAAAAAGAAAGCCAAAAGACAAACGGAACTTCTTAAGAAACAGATGGAGCAGATTGAAGAAATAGAAGAACAAAAACAAAGGGAGTTAATGGCAGATAGTTACCAGAGCATGACAAATGATACTACATTAATGCAGCGTGATAAGTCTGATGAAGAGGATGGTACAAAGGAAGTTGAAATTAGAGGTGACAGCATCTCAGATTGTAAAGTAATAGATACAGCTTATCAAAATGGCTGTGATAAGACTGAACACTGTAACAAATCAATGGAAGATGAATCTACTAGAAGTGAAGAAATGAACACACAACAATCTTTTGATGAAAAGGGCTGTGGGGAAGGTGATAGAGAATTGTTAGTATCAGATAGGGAAATAAAAATAAAAGATGAATCTCTAGAGAAAAGTGAAAAAGCAGAGTCAGAAACTTATCCATGCCCTCCTGTAAATTTTACAACTTTCAGCCAGGATTCAAAATCCAGACAACCTGATCCAGCTTTAGAGGAATGTGATGTGGAAGTAAAAATAGCAGACTTGGGTAATGCTTGTTGGGTCAACAGGCATTTCACTGAAGACATACAGACCCGACAGTACCGCTCTTTGGAAGTATTGCTTGGAGCTGGTTATGGAACATCAGCAGATATATGGAGCACAGCATGCATGGCTTTTGAGCTTGCAACTGGAGATTACCTGTTTGAACCGCACTCTGGTGAAGATTATTCTAGGGATGAAGATCATTTGGCTCATATCATCGAGTTATTAGGAGAAATTCCACGAAGAATAGCTATGTCTGGAAAACATTCTCGACAGTTCTTCAATAAGAAATGTGAACTTCGTCATATTACAGGACTCAAACCGTGGGGATTGTATGAAGTGTTAACAGAGAAATATGAGTGGGATTCCAAAGAAGCACAAGAGTTCACTGCGTTCCTTCGCCCAATGCTGGACTTTGATCCTAACCGACGTGCCACTGCGGCTGAATGCCTAAAGCATCCATGGCTGAATTAGGAAGAATGCTGTTTAAATTAAGGACTTAAATTGTTTAAAGTTCCAATCTATTCGAAACCATTAGTGATCAGTTTTACCTAGCTTAAAACATTCTGAATAGGTAATTCAATATTAATTGTTAAAAATAAAGCAAAGCTAGACTTTCCTCCTTCAATTATAATTTGTTTTTCTTGCCAGTGCTTTCATAAGAATTTACTTTTACTCTTAAATTTAGGATAGCTAAAGCCATAGATTTCTGGTTTGTTACATTGTAGCACCTGCTGCTATGGAAGAAATTCCATAAAAGTGCAAAGGGGCATAATTTATTTAAATAATGAAACTGTTAGAGTACATGTGCTCAAGTGTATACAGTAAAGAGTGCTGATTAATCTTGATGAAAGATGTAGCAACATTAATAAATGGCCACTGATTAACCACATACAGAACTGGTGAGTAAATAAAAGCTATTTGTGTTAAAAGAGTAGATCATTAAACTTTTCCCCTGATTTTAGTATCTTGAAAGTTGCACATTATTGCATATATGTTTGTAATATTATGATGAATACAAATAAAAGGGTTTTAAAGTTTTAAAATAAAACATGAGTCTTGCAAGACAAGGTAAAGCAGTGAAGTTATCAAGAGAGGAATAGTTATCTCCAAAGCAGCACATATTTGTTAAGGGTTACACTTCACTGCTTGTTAAGAAGACTTGATTGTTGCTAAACAGTCTGCAAAATGGTTGCAAGGACCAACTCCAGCAGTAGTCATTTTGAACTGAAAAGGAAAAAGAATGTACCATTTTTTCATAAACATTGGCAAAACATTTGTGAAGAAAAATCTATAAGATGTAATTTATTTCATAGTTACAACTATTTGAAAGGAATAAAATATGTTTATAGAATGAATAAATAATGTAAAAATATGCATGAAGCAAAGCTTAGGAATAAATGTGAATATTAAGTTCCCTTTCAGATGCTGCATATTAAGAAATATAAAACACTGAAATTTTGAAAAATAAAAGGAGTTCTCATATCACCACGAAAATACATTATATTATTTACTTAATGCAATATTTTTGTGTCCTCTCCAAAAATTACTTTAGTGTTGGTGTGTGTTAATTTCTGGATAGGAGCTATTTATGTGCATACAATTTTAGATTTTGTGTAGATGTTTTTATTTGGTTACATCACCCCAAAATTCATAGGCTTGCATACCTAAATGGTTAACATGTAATGGACTTACAGGATTATTCATTAAAAGAGTTAGCACATATCCATATCATTGAACCATCTGATTGTTAGTATTGCATAGTGAACTGGCAACAGAAATTCTAAAACACATGAAAATGCATTAAAGTCAGATGCAATTGTGTTGGTCACCACTTGTAGCAATAAAAGTAAACCATTTGATATTGTTTGGTAGGTAAAAGTATCATTTAGAACTATGCTGAAGTATTATGGTGTTATCTCACAGTTTATCTAATTAAACTGGCACTTAACCCTTTAATGCAAAAATGCTTATAACTCAGTCAAGTGCTGGGATACTTATATATGTACAGAAAAAGATATCAATGGTTCAGAGCAATACTATCATCAATGCCACTGCAAAAATTGAAGTTACCTTAATATCTTCCACCCTCACATTAACCAAGGCCAGTAAAAGCATATGTACTTCCATTACTTGGATTATAACATGGAATCCACGTATAATTACAAAACCGATCGACTTTAAGGGGTATTAAATAAAATGTAGTGAACTTTTGTAACAGTGATGTCAAATATTAACATTTAAAAAAAGTTGAAATTGTAACATATACTACACTAAAATTTCTAGTTTCTGGAGCCATCACTCCTATTGTCAGTTCCTGGACGATAGGAGCAATGGCTCCAGAAACTAGTCTTCCTTTTTATTAAAATTTTAGTGATGTATATGTTATAATTTTGACTCAACTTTTTTAAATGTTTAAGGGGTATATTTTAATTTGCAATACTTTAAAATTTAATTAGTGTCCTTTATGATAGTATTGTTTTGAACGATTAATATAAGAATAACTTCAAAGAATCCTTGACAGAAACATATGAGCAAAACATATGTTATTAACTTATTCATATATCTCAAGTAACATTTTGTTTGGCGTTGAGAATACAAACAACATGAATATACTATGTAAACATTTTCTACCCTCACTATGTTCACATATATTAGTGCTGATAATAAACAGTTGCCCATAGTTAGAAGTCCAGCAGGCTTGCATGATATGAGAGGTCCTCATTCAAGTGGGTATCTCACATACACTCATATGTGTGCAGATAAACAGTTCAAGCCCCGTTGCACTTCAGCCTCCTCTTGCCATCTTCTGATCGCCAGACTATACTTATCAATGGTCCCTTGATAATATACAAATGTTTTAATTAACCTCAGAATGATGATTCAAATCCTGTGTAAAACGAGTGCACAACAATGAAAATGTTGAAAAATATTCGTAAAGTCATAAAGTGGAATCAATATTGATAAAAATGGTTGGTACTATTACTGGGTTTGCACAGTTCATTATTCAAAACTTTTTAGGATCATGTAGCACATTATAAGCTTGACTCTCAAAAAGATAACTGTATAAACTGGGATTTTAAGTATGAATTTCACCCCCTATCTGTCACTGTGACAGTTAAGGGTTCATTATGAAAGTCTATTTAAAATCACTTAAGAATGTAAAATGCATTCATCCTCTGAGCTCCATTTATCTGTGTGCAGTAGGCCTAGAGCAGTATGGCTAAGCTTGTAAGGATAAACCATTATCAATATTGTAAAAACTTAAAACTGTTAGAAAATACAATATTGAATTATAAACAACTAGCAGAATTTTTGGGAAATCCATCATCAACCTTAAGAACAATAATAAAATGCTAGAACTTAATATGCTATATGTAAAAAATTTAATATATGGTCTTGTTTAACTAGCAAAATATATTCATCTGCTACTTAGCTACTGAACCAGAAATATGCTTGCTGTTTTGGTGGTCCCAAAGGTCTGCAAGTTTGCTGCAAGTACAGAGAAACTGCTAACCATTAGGAACCACATATAAAATGGGTAACTGCTTTGAGGCCTATGTTTTATATGGGGTGAGCAAAGTTTCAGTTGATTGGTTGCCAATACTGCATAAGTGCCATGCCACTTACTAAGAAAATTAACAGTATAAGTGCGACTGTAATCAAGCTGAGCCTTGCTCACCAGTATATAGTGCAAATTTATATTTTGGAAATAGTACATTGTAAATAATGAAATCCAGTGAGGAACTCAGAATTGTGCCATTCTCCACAGACTGATGTTTGTTAACAGTAATAAGCTGAAATTACGATTAAAGGGCTTAGCATTATTTCTGTGAATTTTGGCAACAGACATGTCAGAAGTATGTGTAAGAGTGTATATGGAAAACTCAGAAAATTATTGGAGTATTCTAAAATTCTACATTACATTGTCAATGTTTGTGAAATATAATGCTAGCTTGAATAACATTTCAGGTTCAGGTTTGTCACACAAACCAGACTTTATGCTGCACGATTAGCATCAGATCGAATGAATCATTGGCCCAAGAACCAAATATTGTGTTTCAGCACTTTTGTTATGTTATTGACATGTTTTCTTTGTAACTTTTTTATTGTCACATTTTACTCTTCACACATTAACAGATATAAAAATAATTACATAACTATAATTAGTTTTGTGCTTCTGTGCACAAAAATATTATTTAGCAAAATAAAATTATTTTAGAGTTTCAGTTCTTATTTTGCATTAAATTTTTCAAAAATTGAACTTTGCATTCAGTTCTATAAAAAGTAAATCCTTCATGGATTTTATTACCTACTTTATTTGTTCCAAACCCCTATAAATACTACTGTGTCTTCACTATTACTGTTATTGTTGAAGTCTGCAAGAAGGGATTTGTGGATTGATCCCACCCTTTTTCTATGCTATGCAGGTATAAGGATAGACAGAAATATGGGATTTCTCACTTGAAATAAAAACAAAAAATTATATTTAATGCTTCTGATGCAATAACAGCAACTATCTTCAGAAGTGGATTTTGGAAAGAAAGCCTGATCTTACAGTAAATAAAATGTATATAACTTAAAACATTCTCTTGAAAAATCCAATATACAACAGGTGTAAAGTATGAGCATTTAGTTACATAATTAGTAATTATATGTAAAAATGTTACTATAATTTCTCAGTATTTACAACACTATTTTTTTTTATTGCATTGCAAATTTGTTTAAGTCCTACTTCCAAATATGTATTTGTGTTTGTATTTAATTGCATAAGCTAAAGACAATTGAGATTTTCTGGAAATCATTGGTACTCAGAAACACTATAAAGTTTAATGAATATCATTGTATGATTCAGTTGAACTACACACTCTTAAAGCTTCACTTACTTTTCATAAATGTATGGAACCGGTTTTGAGAACATTTTGTTCCCATCTTCAGCCATGCTAAGGTTCAACTATAAAGTTTGCTAAAGCAAGTGCTAAATTTAAATCTAAGTTGTTAGGTTTAATTGGACAAATTGCATTGTAATAGCAAATATTTGGTTTGGCTAGGTTAGATTCATTTAAGCTAGAACAACTGTAAAATTATTATGGGAATAGTGATCCAGGAAGAAACCAGCAAGAGCAACATGATCAGTCTTTCTATAAATTACCCCATAATTCAGCATTATGTTAACATCTGTCGATAAAGATAGAAAAGTTGTAGGTAGTTCAATTAAGGTGCAGAGAACATGCACACAGTAATGACAATGACATAATTCCCTTTACATATAGCACTTCTTTACAAAGAGTGGGCATATTTCTAGTTGCCTTCAAATTAATGTGTAAATGTTGCACTGGTGATGATGCTTAAAATGCAATCTTGTTTCATTTTGCTCACACATCATAGCTGTACAGTTTAGAAGACAAGCTGTGCAGAACTTTGTGGGGACAGATGAGCAGGCTGCACTGAGACTACATTAGCACATCCTGTACTCCAAAATCTTAGGCATTCACGTTAAATCAGCTGTAGGGATGCATTATTTCCATTAATATTTGTTTGTTCATTGGGATATATCTCTGAGGTATATTTGAAGTAGTTTAATAAATATATTAGTCAGAATGTTACATAAAGGATGAGAAGTTGGATGGGTACAAACTGCAAAGCACTGTGGCTCTCATCATGAACTTGGCCTGGTTAAGCACACATCCCTACTATGTAGCACTAACCTACTGAACTGCTCACCAGGGATGGGAGCAAGAACTCCATACCTTGCAGAAGAAACATGTCTCAGAAGCCACTCAAGAAGTCTAAACACAGTTCACTGTGAGCAATAACATGCTGTAACGTCTCGGCCAATGGATGAGTCAGGAGATTCTTTTGCTTTCCATGTACAGTGAATAGAAGAGTGGAAAGAAAGTAGTAGGAGATCTGATTTATTCCAGTCAACCCATGAATAGCAGAATCAGTCATTTCATTGTAAATTTAGCACACAGAAGTCCCAGAAGAGAAAGTGCAATGTAATAGTTGTTCTTGGGGTATTAGTTTTGATAGCAAAAATACATTGAACATATTGCCCTATTTGAAGAGCCATGAAATATGTCAAGGCTGTCAAGCATCAACTAATTCAAAATTATATTTTGTTTATTCTTGAACTGGGAATGTAAATGTAAACTCAGAGGAGATCCTGAAGGCAAGGGCTTCTAAAAAAATAATTTCCATACTCAGATTCACAGAAACTGTGATTCTTCAATAGAGCAATGTTTTCAGCTCATGCATGCAGAGCACAGCACAATTCCCTTTTCCTCGAGATGAGATACTCAAAATTTTGACTGCAGACTTGAGACACTGAAGCGAAATGAATTCCCATTCCAACTGCCCACTCACTATATCCAAAGTTAAAAAAGAATATTGGTACACATTTAGCACACACTTATTGATCTATGGGAGCTTCTAAATGCAAATGTATGATGTCTAGCCAAGGTAATATTGTAGCTAGTACTTCATTAATTCAATTAATAATCATTGATGAGTATAACCAGAGCCCGGAAGTTAATCAAAATGCCTTTTTATGCATTTTAAAAAATATGCAAAGAATTTCAATATATTGAAGTGAAAAAAAGTTATAAAAATTAAATGGCACGTTCACCTTAGAAAAATATCTTCTTATACATTTATTTCTTATCAAGCAGTCAAAAACTTTCTCCTCAACCCATTCACTTAAGCTCCTTAATACCAGAACCTTCATTTGAGGTTACGCTGGGCATACAAATACCAGGATATAGGATAAAGAAAATACTGTAGTTTTGAATAGTCCTGACAAATGACCATGTATCGATCTACATGAGACAATTCCAGAAAATTTGTGGTGGGGATAACCTCGGCTGCATAAATGTAACAAACAATTGTAAGCAAGAAAGATGAGAGCCGTACAGCTGTGGAATAAATCATCCCTACAATATGTTCAGTACAGAAGTAAGAGAGATATTAATCTGACAGAAAATCTATACCAGAAACTAGTGTGCATATTTTGCTCATTTGCCAGGACTATTCAAAACTACTTTACTTTGTCTTGATCAAATTTTCAATGATGTTCTGAAAGGTGAATATTTCATTGTAACTGGTATGAGTCCTTCTGAAATAGTTTGTTTTAAATATGCTCCAATCACTTCAGTGAAAGTGGAACATTCTTTTTCTATAATGCAAAAGGTTCTATTTGACAAGCAGCTATGACAGCTGATACCTTGAAAAAACATAATCTTAAATACCTATTTTAATTATTGTACTATTTTAGCCACAGTACATTACCGAACTTCCAGGCTCTGAACATCATTAATGTGAAATCTAAATTAATCCAAATTGGGTTTTTCCATCTTGGGAAACGTGTAATAAAAAAAAAGCACAAAAAGAATATTTTGTGTGGTGTGGGGAATTTCAGGGCATTTTTAAAGGATAAGAAAAGTTAAATTTTTTAAAGCATTGTCAATTATTTTTGATGATCACTGCAAAGAATGTTGCCCATGTACATGCTATGAATATTTTTTATCACTTCAGTATCAACAGGGTTGCTCACAAGGAAAATCCTTGGGTTTGAACAAAGAACACCACCAAAATTCAGTTATAGGTCATGTATTTATCCTTAAATTAAACGGTAATATGTTTTTTCTCTAAAATACTGCAGTTGATAATATCAATCTTGACTGATGCAGCAGAAGGTGAGCGAAGGGTAACTAAATGGGGCAAGTAAGCAACTGCAGGATTTTACAGAAAATCAAAAATAACCATTAAATTTAAAGGTCAGTATATGGCATACAACTGGACATTGGTGCAGTTTAATTTATTCAAACCTAAGAAAAGGATATCTAAACAGAGCTCCCTAATTAGTAACTTAAGCATTTTCTCAAAAAATTAATATCATTGAATTTAGAGGTATGTAAATAGCTTAAAACAATTTCGGTGCAGTTTTGTTTATTCAAACCTGATGGTTTTCCTTGTCAGTAGGAATTCTGAACTCCCTGACATTTTGTGGGAGGCACATATCAACACACTATTGACAACCCTATTTAGTTTTTAAATAACATCAGCCATTTTTAAAATAAAACTGTAACAAAATATAAATTAATATGACCTATAGCTCATTATAAGTAAATATGTCAGTATTTTTCAGGGCACAAAATATAAATATAAAGCAATTTGACTGATCATTGATGTATGGTCTATATTGTTGATGATATTTTTGGCAACTCTGAAAAGATGAAGCACATGCAGTTCTATGTTCTGTTGAAAAAGTTGGTTAATACTTCAATTTTATTGTTTTAAAGTAAAATTTAAATAGTTCTTATGATAGTTGCTGAAGATTCTCTTGCACAAATTATATTTAGTGGCAAGGTGTACAATAATCTTAAAACTATAAAGAGTTCTAGGAACTTATGCTGAAGCTTAATAAATACCATACATGAGAGCAAAGGGAAAACATGTTTTCAAACTTAACAAGCATAAGAACAATGAGTGCTATGCCATTCCACTTTCCTCTGAATTGGAATATCACATTCAGCAGCAAAAATCAGTGGTTTTCAAGGTGCATGCCATAGTTTTGCAGACCACATTGCATCAATAATGGGTATGATTGTGACATTGAAGAAGTTGATGAACTGAATGATGGAGGAAAATGGGCTGGAATACCATTTTGATCTCTGCAAATTTCACTACTGCTAGATTAAACTTGTGTTACTTCAATGAAAGGTATGCAGCCTAAGTACTCATCCATTGTGCTACTGAAAAATACATCTGAAACGTTTGTCAATTGGTTTAATTTTCTTGCTCAAATCTTTTGAGATAAGTTAGTAGTGAAATTATCCTAAACTTATTCTGTTATGTTCAGAATTGTACGAGATATATGGTGTAAATCTTTAGCAAAATAAATATCTAACTATATTAAGAATTTAAAATGATTGAATCATACTATATTCTTATTATAAAAACATCACTGTTACAAAAGTCCACCATATTTAACTATCTAACTATATTACCCATTTTAGCTTACTTTACCAATGGCAAATGCAGTTAACAGCCAATGTCATACCATGTGTGGTTGTTGCAGAAAGTTCAGTTCATTAATGCAAGCATTTGATTATGCTTATTGCCTCTCTTGGTGTGTTAAACAACCAACAGGAAGACTATACAATTGCTAACACATAACTGATATGTAGCACATTGTTCCATACTAATGACACATGTATATGCATATAGTTACTGTGATATTATTCAGGCCACAAACTATTTATAACATTATGACAGGACTATAACACACTTTCAACCCTGCTACTCATTTTGCTTCTCACATCTTGTATATTTTCTTGTCTACTACAGTTTTTTCTTCCCAGAATGTGCTGAAGTATTTTTGTTTGCAAAAAAAAAAAAAAAAAAAAAAAAAGATACCTCATTTTGCACTCTTTGGTATATAAATAATGGAATGTTTTATTATTTTAAACTTGACACTTTAGTACACAAATTGTATAGTCTCTTGGAAGTTGGTCATATTTTCCTGAAAGCATAATCACATATAAGAAATGCCATTTTCATGATCTTGTAATCTACTTCTAAATGCTAAATTCCTGGAGACAAAATTGAGGGTAACATTCATTAGTCTTTTCAGAACTCTTGCTCTTAAGATATGCCTTTTTTATTGCATCTTTTTATTCTAAACCTTACTTAACTTTCCTATACACTTCTTTTTCAAGAAACATAATTCATTCCACAAATACTTTTCATCCTGGTAGATCAGATAAATGTCTATGAATCTTTGTGCAATCAAAAGCCCCTAGTTACTTAATTTAGATCTACAAGAAGATTTGATTCTGAGTCTCAAAATAAGCAAAAAATGGTCCGTAAATAGGCCTTTTATGAGTTTCATCAATCTCATTTAATTTGATAATTTTAAGAAAAATGTTTGGAATAAAAATGATATGTAAATTTCTTGTTTTTTTATCATAATACTCTTGCAAACTTTCAGTATTTATTTCTGGCAATCCATTACAAACTACTGCAAACAGTGCTTTCTTTTGCAGCATTTATAATTTCTGTTGGCCATTGGCCAAAATCTTACAGTTCCCAACATCTATTGAAATAGACTGATATCATATTAAAATCTTCCTCAGGTGGTGACTGTGAAAATGCTGTTCAGCACAGGAAAGAGAAGTAATAGAAAAATTGTTTTCATTAAATTTTCTGTTGAATCTTGCACTTATTGGGAGTTGACTAGTGTGAGAAATGGCTGCTAAATATTAATTGATATCATTGTATGATTCAGTTGAACTACATACTCTTAAAGCTTCACTTACTTTTCATAAATGTATGGAACCGGTTTAGAGAACATTTAGTTCCCATCTTCAGCCAGGCTAAAGTTCAACTAAACTTTAACTTGAACTTTAGCCTGGCTGAAGATGGGAACTAAACGTTCTCGAAACCGGTTCCATACATTTATGAAAAGTAAGTGAAGCTTTAAGAGTGTGTAGTTCAACTGAATCATACAATGATATCAATTAATATGATTGGCTTCACTGTGCAAGTTCCAATTTACATTTAAGCTGCTAAATACTTTACAGTTTTAAATTCTTGATATTTCTCTTCCTTCCTTTCTCTCTTACTCACTCTATCCCTCCCTTCCATTCTTGTTAATAACAAGCATATTGTGTTGCCAAAGATTGTACAGCAATGCTGTGCTGCCTTAATAGCAAATGTTAATGTACACACACACATGTTTTAAATAACAATGAAATTTACCACTTTACTGCATGTTGTTGAGATTATGAAAGTTAGGATGTATTAAATGTATATCAATATAATTTAAATTTTATCACAGTACAGTAATAATATAGGTAGAATTATTTTAGGCCCAGGTTTCCAGACTTACATTCTTGTATGGTAGCCCTAAGCATCGGCATAGAATATAACAAATAAAATAATTGAATAAGTACATTCACATAGGCTTATTTAAAAACAAATTTTTTTACTTTTCAAAGTAAATTTTATTGACTCCTTTTTATTTTCTTCTTTTGAAGTACAGTTTCATATATTTTGAAAATAGCAACTACCTTTTTGCATTGAAAAACAAGGTGGCAGCCAGCACTACTCATTAAAATGACTAGATTTGGGTGTGTGTTGTCTTTTAGACAGAGGCCATGAACATTGTTGTGGTTGCTATGATTGCCACTTAAGCACTATATGTCGCATATGAAAAGTAAAGCAAAAACAAAATGATGATAAGCCATCTATTTGCGATATTGATATAGTCATTGAAATTAATACAGGGATTAGTTGACTGTACAGTGCATATTAGGTGATGGACTACCTATCACGATATGCTGAAACTGCCACAGGTGGCCAAGGTCATTAGGGTGCACACTCATGAGCAGGAGATCTGGGATTTGATTCCTGCGAGGACGTCTTACTTTTTCCCAGGTTTTTCTCAGTCCGTATAAACAGCAAAGGCCAGGGAAGTACCCTAATAGGCCTGAAACATTTCCTTCCTATAAAAAATCCTAATTTATCATTTCATCTCATGTATCACCAGTGTCCACTGCCTGTGATGCCTCAGCAGTAAAAAGTGCATTAAACAATATTAAATATATGTATATATAATATAAAATAAAAATAAAGTAACGATGTAACAAAATTAACAGTAATAACAAAAGTAGAAAAGGATAAAACACTTAAAAGTCACACTTGAAATTGCTATATATATATCCATATCCACATGAGATGAGTCGGTCCTGGTGGTGTAGTGGTTACCATACTTGCATCCTAAACCCAAGATCGCGGGTTCGAACCCGGCCAGGCCCGATGGATTTTTTCGGGGCGTAAAAATCCTAAGTATGACTTCCTTCGGAGGGGAAGTAAAGCAGTGGGTCCCGTGTCGTACATTTACGGCACGAAAAAGAACCTCAAACCTGAAAGAGAGGCCTCTGAGCAAAATTTGTCGGCCGTTTCACGCCCTGAGTTGAATGGGACCCTGATGACCTGAGCTGTTAAAGAGCGTCCATAAATAAAAAATCATTCATTCACATGAGATGAAATGATATATTGGGAAAGGATTTTTTTAAGGAAGGAAACTTTCCAGGCCTAAGTTTAGGGTGTCTCCTTGGCATTTGCCATTTATGAGGACTGAGGAAAACCTCAGTAAGGGAGGACAGTTCTGATGGGATTTGAACCTTAGACCTCCCACTCACGAGTCCGTGCCTTAATAACCTCGGCCACCCGGGGCGTTGATTTGTTGATTTTTATTTATGGACGCTCTTTAATATCTCAGGTCATCAGCGTCCCATTCAACTCAGGGCGTGAAACGGCCGACAAATTTTGCTCAGAGGCCTCTCTTTCAGGCTTGAGGTTCTTTTTCGTGCCGTAAATGTACGACATGAGACCCACGGCTTTATTTCCCTTCGGATTACTTACGATTTTATGCCCGAAAAAAATCCATCGGGCCTGACCGGGTTCGAACCCGCGATCTTGGGTTTAGGAGGCAAGTATGGTAACCACTACACCACCAGGACCGACAACACCCGGGGCAGTATATATATATATATATATATATATATATATATATATATATATATATACTGAAAGAATGTGTTTTCACATAGCTTGGTGGAAAGTAATCAAATTGTTAAACTTCAATCAATCGCACTCACAAAAATCATGTACCCCATCCAAAGTTAAGTTTAATTCTACTACATTTTAACAAAGAGCAGGATACTGCTAAAAGGCAGATTTTGAAAAGAGGTTGTGTATTGGGACTTGGATTGTTAAATAAAGCACACGGCATCTGATTATGTTTTATTCAATGCCAAAAAATCTGTATTAAAAATTTGCAGGTATTAATAACATAAATGACCAACAGACCACAAATATATATATATATATAAACTTTTAAATGATTTGTCTTTTTGTGTTTACAAATTTCCTAAATATTTTAATGTATTGTAATTTATTTTAATCTATAACCTCCAAAATATATGGATATAAACCAAATAGATGTCCATTTTAGAAAAGATTAAAAATAATACATTATCCTTGTTGATTTCAGAACCTCCCAGGTCACAAACTCTTAACTTATTTACAACTCATATATGTAAAATTTAGTCCAAAAGACATAATTAGTAAACATTAAATTTAAATTACCAAATTTTGATACCAAAATAGAATACAAAGCATTTGTGAGCAATCTTACATAGGCACCAAGAAGTTCCAAGTTGGCCCGCACATGCCCAGGGCTGAGGGAACCATCCCTGTATCTGCACCACAAGGCAAGCTATCATCTCTCAAGCAAATCAATTAAATTTTCTTATAAGATTTATTTTGTTTTTATAGTTTACAATCTTCCAAGTGTTAACATCATTTGGTAGATTTCAAAATGGCATGCAAAGGTGCATTTGTGCATAAATAGATGAGGTACAAACAGCATTTACTAACGCATAGCCTAATATCCATAGAGACTTTGATAATGGAAGCTGTGTTAGTCAATTTCTTACATCTGTATTCATGACTTGACACTCGATGGTTGTTAAAGAGTTAAAATGACAAAAGTAATGGTTCAGTTTTATTGAAACGATTTTATTCTAGTTTGGAATTTTAAAAAATTACTTATTTATTTTTGGATGTTACTTGTAAATATTAAAGCCAGCCTACAGAAGAAATCAACAAAATGTGAAAAACTGTACACAATGTATTCTTCATGGAAAATTAACATGACCAAATCACCATAAAGGTGCAGGGAAATACTGTGTTAAAATAAATAGTGTTAAATGCATGTACAAGTAATTATTATCAAACACTTTTTTTATAAATTAGGATATTTTTAGTGCTGAAAAATCAGGTCTATCATCTTAACCTGACTTTAGTTGAATCTCTTCTGAGTCAAAATATTTAAAAGCACTCTTTCTGGCATCACTTACTGGAAATTTACACAGGATATGTTTAATGGACATTTAAATTGAGTAAATCTCCAGTAAGTGAAGCCAGAAAGGATGTGTTTAAATATTTTGACTCAGAAGTGATTATTAATGCGTGCTTCACTATTTAGATTCCAAATTTAATATTATTATATGATAATAATTAGGATTATTATATGATTGTTGACAGTCAGCTGCATGTGCAGATGATGGTCTGCAAAACATATTCTATATTTAAACAAATAAGTGGAGCAAATCATTTAATAATCTTAATTATTGTGAATTTAGTTTACTTCGTTCATATCATTTCCATTTCTTTGCACACTTTGGTTAGCACTTGAAGTTGTAATATTTCTATACTATCAAGTTTCATGAAAGTACTGATGCACTTCAAGTGGTCTTCATTGTCTTGTAATGTAAGTGTTAGTGGTCTAGTGATAATCATACTTGCCCCATAGACCTAAGGTTCAAACCTGGCCAGGGGTAGTGGATTTTTTGGGCATAAAAATCTTAAGTATGACTTCCTTTGGAAGGGAAGTAAAGCCACAAGTCCCATGTCATGGATTTACAGCACTTAAAAGAATCTCAAGCTTGAAAGAAGAGGCCTCTGAACAAAATGTGTCAATAATTTTTGAGCTAGTTTATTTTTTTAGAAAATTCTGAAGAAATGTAAGCTATTGCAGTTGTACCCATGGAAAGATTTTTTTATAATTTATCCAAATCTACATCAATCATACCTACTAGACACCTACAATTAAAAAAATAAAATATATTTGAGAAATGCTTATATAGAGCATTAGCAGACTGTATATATTAACAATAACTAGATTGCAGAAAAAGATAAGACACTAGGAAAGTAAATCTTTATTTTAGTTATATTTCATTGTGTTATTTTATTTTTCATATATATTATATATATATTTCTCAATGAAACTTGACATATAACAAACGATTCAGAGTTTGTTAACAAGAAAATTGAACCTTTAGGGATGGGAGTTAACCTAAAGCAATTTTTTTTAAAAAAATTGAAAAATTGCTATAGGGGCACAATTTTTGCTTAATCTCAACGAAATGTAATAAATGTTTTCAAATTGATTTGAAAATCAATGCAATCGGGCCAATGAAAAACTTTTGGGGGTTAAAGCTAAATTTAAAAATAGATCTAGCGGTTACATTTACACATTTTTGAAGAAAATTTTATATATCATATAATAAAATATGAAAAATATTTTCTGAAAATCAGTTAAATCGGACTATTAGGAGGGGGGTTTGCCTGCACCCCAAAATTTAAAAATCACTTGTGACAATGTTTTTTATTTTTCCCCGCAATGAAACTCCATATATGCATTTAAAAAGAATAAGAAATATAATTCCTGAAAATCCATTGGGAGGGGGTTACCTGAATCCCAATTTTTTTTTTGCAACAGAATTTAAATCAAATAAAAAAATGCACTCAGTTATAATAAGCCGATGAATAATGATTACAATTTACTGCGAGTAATGGCTGGTTGGACCGATGGAAGAGTACGCACGGGATACGACAGTAAGTATGTAGAGCAACACCCCAACGTTACAGCGGCGGGATGTCTCTGATAGAATACTGGACCACTCTGTGGAACACCTTTCTGCCTTTCTTGTGAAAACCATACATAAACGGCTTCATCTCATTTATCGTTGCTTTTGCGACACCGAATGCAGCAGCTAATTTTATCCCACACTCACCTTTATCTAATCAAACTTAAAAGTTTATAAATAAACAAGCATTATGTTTTCACTTGTCCACCATTTTTAATCAAACAGCAAAAATTAAAACCAATTCATTGGATTAAAAAGAACAACTAAGCGCGATACAGTACAGTAAATGCACTAAAATATTCACAAATGTACAAAATACCCTTGCGTCATGAGGCCAATTGAGAATGACTTTCATGAGCTCAACAATGGCATTCACGTCACAAAAATAATGCTGTGCATTATTATTATTATTATTATTATTATTATTATTATTAATAATAATAATTGCATTATTATTCCTGAGCATAAAAATGTGTCAAAAATCCCATTTGTGAATCCCCTACATAAGAAATTGTGAAATTTTTTAAAAAGAGTAGATATCTGAAATACAAATTTCACAAAATTAGTGATGCAAAGTTGAGGAAGTAAGGATAGGGTCACAAATAAGAGCACTAATGAATGATGAATATTTTGAGGAAGTGTCACATGCTCCAGAAAAAGTAGCATGAAAATCATTAAATAAATATCTGTTGTGATTTTCTTGGCAATAGTACAGAAGAAAGTTATGATTAAATAGTGAGTAATGTTTGAATGCATACAAAGCCATGGCTGCTATGGGTGCATCATGTCTTTGAAAATTTACTTCTTTGACTCCTACCTAGACTTCTTCCCAGAAAATCTTGGGGCTGTCTCTGATGAGCATTTTCATCAGCAGTTTTCTACTATGGAAAATCATCATATTCAACTCTTTAAGTATGCTAAAATTTGGCATTTACTCATTTTTTTAAAACATTAAATGTGTGCTAAGGTTTTTTTATATTTTATTTTTTTTATATATATAAAGATGAAGATGGGACTCAAAATAAAATTAATTTTCAAGATTTTGAAAAACCTTCATAAAATATGCTCTCTTATGGGGAGAACATTTTCTGTTATTATTCATAAAAATGCAATTAGGATTATAATTAGGTTACTAAATGATAACCAAAGTAAACACACAAAAAAAGAAAAACATTAATATAAGTGAAGATAAAGTGATGAAAATTTTGTTTTCTTTCATAATTTGTATATCCTTCACTTTATTGTTTTCAATACTATGTTAGTCCATGGCAGTGACAGGCTATCTATACAGGAAGCATTATATGACAACTTCATTTCAACTCCTTGTGCATTATAGATATTCAGAATGTGCATTTCATCTTTTGTACTTGCACAGAGAATGAAGCTATAAGAAGTTAAATGAAGTAGGCTCAGTTTTTTAGGATCCTGGAAACAACAGGGGAAACTAAAATAATTAGATTCTTTGCTGATGGATGCTTGGACCTAGATAAAAAAAGTGCACATTGTCTGTGCATTGTCATGGTGGTTGCCTATGTACTCATTTGAAAATGTACAGAATTTAAATTAATATTTCCAATCCATAGGCATTCATACCTATCAGCAATCATCTATTTGAATGAATTCGGAAGCTTAAAAGCAAAAAAAGTACTATTCTCACCCCTCAGAAATACAGTAAATTTAGATATAGTTGGAGAAGTGAGATTATTGATAATGGTTGGAAATTGTATTAAATTGAAGCCTACTATGCCTATTAAAGCCATGTAATTCTCACAATAAGTAGTAGGCATACAAACTATGAAAAAGGAATTAATAAAGATAGTATAAGAGGCCAGACAACGGGTGTGAAGGTGAAGAGAGCTTTGATGATCCATCTAAGCTGTGGAGAGATATAATGAAACAAGGCTGTTCCTTCAAAGGTAGAGAAATTCAACAGTTATCCTAGCAACATATAATCTCACAAGAGATGAGACAAGAGGTGCTGGAGCTTTTGCATTGCTATAGAGGGGAAAATCATAAAGACAGTGACTATTAGGGTTTGGGATGGTATAGATGTCTATTAATTCTTACTGAAGATTAAGAGGAAGTGTCAAACAAAGTAATTCTGACTGTGAGAATGATGACATCAGTGTATATCTGTAAAGCTATAAAAGTGCGGTTTCCAGTAATTCAAAGAGAATATTACTATATTATTATTACCACTACTACCACCGCTGCCACCACCACCATATATGCAGGTAATTTCTGCACATGATATTCCAATATGATTATTTGACTTAATATGCTATTCTTTTGCATAACAAAGCTATTCTATGAACAGAATTTTTTCAAAACTTTGTCCTATGATTATTATCATAGCTGTAAGTTCAGAACATTTTCACCTCCAGTCATTAAATTTAAGAATGGGATTTTTGAGATTTTGATCATTTGTGTTTGAATACATAATAAAGTTATTAGACAAAAAATACTTTTCATATCATAGTTTTTTTTCATTTTTCTCAACTTTAACTTTCTTGGACAAACATGTTTTGAATGAAATTTCCTCATATTACATATAAAAAATAACGAGAATGAATATCTTGACTACCATTGTTAATTTCTGTGGGTAGTGTACTGTAGGTATGCACATTTTAAAAAAGCCTTGAAAGAGGAGTTTCCTGAGCCAGTGCTGTTGCTTTACCCTCTACCATTGCCCACCTAATCATTTCTACATTCTCTGTGGAAATGTCTTCACTATAGCTAGAATTTGATTCTCACTGAAAGAATTTATGTATTTGGTCATCTATTGCACTATTAGCATCAAAGATAAAGACAAAAGTACTAGCTATGCTGCATGCTACCATTACCGTTATTTAAGTTTGCCAGCAATTTCAATTTCCCAATTTTATATCCAAAGTTCTTCATATCATTTGGAACTAGCTTAAGATATGAACTGTGCTTTTAATATTTTTATTTTTGTATATTGCAGTAACAAATATTTAAAACTATGCCATCACTGTAGGGTGAACCATGCATACTGATTTTTTGTGCAGTCATGTTTGTTTAATGAGCTGTCCTATAGAATGGGAAGACATGCAAAAAAACAAAGAAATGCCTTGCAAAATGTGCTACTTTCTACCTCATAGTTTAACTATGTATTTTCTATTTGCTTATTTTCTGTATTCCCCAAGTCAGTATAGCAATGGAATTGGATTAAATCAGGTATATACAAGGGCCACTTCAATGAATAAAATATACATATACAACCTAAAATCCAAGGTCAATGGTAATCATCTCCAGAAAAATATTCTTTAAAATAATTATTTAACCAATGACAAACAAATATATTATGGTTAAAAATAATTTTATTAAATGCAAATTATTTTTCCTTTATAGAAGCCATTTATCTTTTTTAAGCTGGAAATGAAGAATCAGGCTTGAAAAATAGTGGTTATGGGGGGGATTCGAACCATGGATTTTAGGCCTTCTGGTCTAATGCTCTATCAACTGAGCTACAGTGTTTCGAATCCTGGCTGTGACCCAAATTTTTTAAGTCTGAGTCTTCATTTCCAGCTTATGTCCTACACATGGCTAGAGTGAAAGAACAATTTCTTTATATATCTTTGTTAAGTCATAAATTTAAGAAAGAACAACTATATAGCTCATCATCAAGTACATATCAGCACTTGCAGTACAGATAATATGACTTCAATGCCACTTTCCTTTGTATTTTCCTGCCATTTTTTCCAGTTCCATAAGCATAGGAAAAAAGTTATTTCTTTAGTAATTTAATTCTTAAAAATGATAATTTTATATCATATTTACAGATCTGTTTCTGAAAATGGGAATACTTCAAGTAGGTGTTTTGGGAGCAGGAATAGTAGGAGTTACAACAGCTACAGAATTACAGGCTGAGTTCCCTACAGCTGAGATCACTATCCTTGCAGATAAATTTAATCAAAATACAACAAGTGATGGAGCTGCTGGTATTTTTAGGCCTGGTACAAGTTTCTGTGGTCCCTCAGAAGAAATTACAAGGTAATTTTTAACTGTCAGCTTATTTAAACACTGAGGCTTTCACAGCAAGCACCTTGGGAATAAATTGATGTAATTTTTTCAACTTATTATTTCCTTCCTAGTAGAATTGACTGACTTCAAAAAAACTTTCTTTTGAGGAAAACATATTTAAAAATGCCTTTCTGTTACTAGTTAGCCCTTAAGTGGAATGTAGGTGTGTTTTTAAGATTATCACATGACATTTGAACTTTGCATTAAAGAATATATAAAAATACCGAGAATGAATATCTTGACTACCATTGTCAATTTCTGTGGGTAGTGTACTGTAGGTATGCACATTTTAAAAAAGCCTTGAAAGAGGAGTTTCCTGAGCCAATGCTGTTACTTTACCCTCTCCCATTGCCCACCTAATCATTTCTACATTCTCTGTGGAAATGTCTTCACTATAGCTAGAATTTGATTCATCACTCAAAGAATTTATGTATTTGGTCATCTATTGCACTATCAGCCATCTGTTACATTTGTTAAGTGATTTTAACTTTGTTACAGCATTTTTTTTCCACTGTTCTGTGCTATTTATCAAGAATATTTTTTAATGAATGCAAATCTGGAGATAGAAGCAATAATGAACAACAAATGAAGTAAAATAAAATAATATTAGACAAATTAAAATAATATAAAACTACATATACTGAATGAAAACTCACATAAAACATTTTGTCACATATGCCAGTAATACTAGGATGTTATGTACAACCAAAACCTCGTGGAAATTTATTACTTGTAAAGTAAGTTTGTTTATAAAAGGTTAGGGATGAAACTTAAGGAAAAGGTACCGATTCAAGCTGCTACAGTAAGTACTTGAAGAAAAATATGGTTATAAATCTCAAGTTAATCAAAATGGAACACCTGACTGACTGTCTTTTGTTTCAAATAAGTAATACTTGATTGTAGCATCTACATGTATGCAATCTCTAATAATATTTTCTATCTTTGAGGTAAGATCCAATTCATTCTAGGGTCACACATCTAATTCCTAAATGTTCTAGTTTAGCAAGTATTTATTGGTTGTTTAATGCATCCAGAGCTTTAGAAAGGACAAGAAATATCCCTGTTATATTTTCTTTTTTCCAAAGTTTTTAGTATTATATCTATGAAATTAAAAAGAGCACTTTCTCTAAACAGATTTTTCTAAAAAACCATGTCAATAAGCAATTTTTTAAAATAAAGTTTAACAATTTTCTATAATTTTTTTTTTTTCAGTTTTTGAGAAACCTAGCCAAAGTGCAATGGGCCTTTAAATAGTGATTTATTTCTTATACAAAGGCTTCACCTTTGCTACAGTTAAAGAAGATTGCATTTGCAAAGGAGTTATTCCATGTATAACCATGGGGCATGCTATCAATTGGGCACATTTCTTAATTAAAAATTGGAAGTATCATCAGTTCTGTATGAAGCTTTATATTTTACTTAGATGTAAAATTGGAACTTAAACACAGTGAAGCCAATCATATTAATGGATATCATTGTATGATTAGTTGAACTACACACTCTTAAAGCTTCACTTACTTTTTATAAAAGTATGGAACCGGTTTCGAGAACATTTGTTCCCATCTTCAGCCATGCTAAGGTTCAACTGTCGGATCATTCGTTGAGCTGTGGGAATGTAAATTCTGCTCTGGTGGCGGTGTGATAAACTTGTAGTTTATGTTTTCATCCCCGACAATGTCGAAGTTCATTATGCTGTTTTTGTATTTGTAGATGTAGATTTTCTCCCAGGTTGCTAATTCCGTAGGTCCTTGTACTGATTTTAATAATTTTGTTTTATTTATTATGTCATGATTTTGTGTCCAAAAATGATATGCTACTGCTGATTTCTCTATTTGCTTGTACTTTATGTTCCTGAAATGTTCCTTTAACCGTGTGCCAATGTTTCTCTTTGTTTTCCCTATGTAGATTTTTTCACATTCTGCACAGTTTATTTTGTAAATACCTGATTTTTCTTCTTGTGGAATACTGTCATTAACATTATCTATCAGCAAATTTTGAACATTAAATCTATTAATCGGTGCCAACCTGATATTAAAATCTTTAAGAATATTCTGAAATTTTTTTGTGGCCCATGGATGATATGTGAATTTTTTAAAAATAAGTTTATCTTCCAGCAAAAAAAGATAAACTTATTTTTAAAAAATTCACATATCATCCATGGGCCACAAAAAAATTTCAGAATATTCTTAAAGATTTTAATATCAGGTTGGCATCGATTAATAGATTTAATGTTCAAAATTTGCTGATAGATAATGTTAATGACAGTATTCCACAAGAAGAAAAATCAGGTATTTACAAAATAAACTGTGCAGAATGTGAAAAAATCTACATAGGGAAAACAAAGAGAAACATTGGCACACGGTTAAAGGAACATTTCAGGAACATAAAGTACAAGCAAATAGAGAAATCAGCAGTAGCATATCATTTTTGGACACAAAATCACGACATAATAAATAAAACAAAATTATTAAAATCAGTACAAGGACCTACGGAATTAGCAACCTGGGAGAAAATCTACATCTACAAACACAAAAACAGCATAATGAACTTCGACATTGTCGGGGATGAAAACATAAACTACAAGTTTATCACACCGCCACCAGAGCAGAATTTACATTCCCACAGCTCAACGAATGATCCGACAGTTGAACTTTAGCATGGCTGAAGATGGGAACAAATGTTCTCGAAACCGGTTCCATACTTTTATAAAAAGTAAGTGAAGCTTTAAGAGTGTGTAGTTCAACTAATCATACAATGATATCCATTAACTTTATATTTTAATTCACCTATTAGTGACAGTGCTTCTATAATACCTATCAGTAGGGTTTAAAATAGATGAATAAAGCATATTTAATGAATGAATTTCAATATTAATTCATTTTTTAATCTAATGCAGTGAAACACACATTGATAATCTCTTCTGAGTCGAAATATTTAAAATACTCTGTATGGTTTCACTTACTAGTTTTGGATTGCTTATTATAGTTGAATTTTCCTATAGTTTGATGATGTTGTTGGGTTTTGCTATTGTATGGTCTTTAATCATACTGGCCTGTGATGGACAATTTATATGGAAAACAGCCTGCTTATTTCAAAAGTGACATCAATTTATACATAATACATACAATTTTTTTGTAATTAGACATTCTATTGATTAATCTGCTTTATTGCAGTGATAGTGATACAATAGCAAAACATGAATAACTTAGCACACACAAGTTATATATAAATGTTTATATAGAATATAAAGCAGAATGCAAAGCAAATCATCCCTTATCTACTTTCATATCAGCTCCTCTGCCATGTGTTTAAACTTTATGATGTGATTGGAGCTTATCAACTAGTGGCCAGGAAGGGGAAGTGATTGCATCATAGTCTAAAACCACAAAAATGTCAGTAAAATTCATTAGCCATGATAGTTTGGAGTGCATTTATTGTCTAGTGCAATATTAGTTCATCACAAACAAGTGACTATACTTATGCATTTGAAACTTTACGGAATGCCATCTAAATGATGATACTTAACAACTATCACAGTAACTAAAATTGTTAATTGGAACATTGCACATTGAAGCTAATGATATATTAAGATCATTGTGTGATTGAGTTGAACTAACACTCTTTTGCTCCATTTACTTGTTTAAATAGATAGAACCGGTTTCACGAACACTTCATTCACATCATCAGTCCCATTGTCGACGAAGTCAGTTCTACATATTTAAACAAGTGGAGCAAATTAGTGTTAGTTCGATTCAGTGAAACAATGATCTTAATAAACTATCACAGTGTTTTGGCCATCTTCATGATATCTTTGAGTCAGGCCAAAAACTTTTAGAACACCCCTATTATAGGTTTATAATGTAAAGAGTGCTATATCTTCTTTTTTGTTTTCATGAGTACTGTTTTTTTAATTACATGAAAACAAAAAAGTATTGCACTCTTTATATTAGAAACCAGCCATGATTGTTTGAAATACCACTTACATAAAATGAGAATTTCACCCAATAGAACATATACCATCTGCAGTGACACTGCAGCAATGAATAAGAACCACCTCCTTCACAGCAGTAAGCTAAATCAAGAGATGCAGAAGAAGGAAGATTTGTCATCTCCCTACTGGGAAGCTAGAAGAAAAATGGCCTAGCCAAGTTTATGCCATTTGTAACAATAACAACGGATTTAGCAAAAAAGGTGTTACTGCTGCTTATATAGTAGTGGAAAAATTACTGTGTTGCAGAAAAGTATTATACCTAAAAAAAAAAAAAAAAAAAATGAACAGAGAGGCCTAAGCTTAAAATAAATAAAAGACTGTAACAGGTGAAATTATGCAAAATATGTTATTCTTAGCCAATAAAATATACTGTAAATCATTAAGAAAGAAATTGAAAATTACTACTGGGAAAAAATTTATCAGTAACAAACAGATAGAAACCAAATTGATGCTATGAAGATACATAAAAATGCTTTAATTTATTTTTATAAATTTACTTTCTAAATTTGTTTACACTCTATTGTCAAGGTATAGATGAATTTATATGATTATTTTATCCATATTTTGACAACAACAGTGGAAATATTTCACTGTTAAGGCTTATAAGGCCATCCCAATAGTTCATTTAGTTAGAGCATTGGCTTGTCATAACTGCACATGTAGGTTCACTCCTTATGGTAATGGAGTAGTGCTCCAATCATTTCCCTTATTTGGTGTTGGACCACTGATGAAAATTTTCTGGGATAACTTTCACCTGAAAAAGATGGGACATAGCCCTGAACTTACCTCAGAGCAAGAACCCATTGGACTGCAGGGTGCAACAACAGAGATCAGGACATTTGTCCTGATTTCAAAGTCACAGTTAAGTGGGATGGTGCCTCTTGAATGGTGGGCAATATGGACTGTGAAGAGGGGGAGGGGTTGACCTGTACTCAATATGAATGACCAAAGTCTCTAAGGCATGGGCTTGTGAACAGAAATTTTGCAGTTCAACTTCTGCCAGTGTAATACTCCATTATATTCCCTTTGGTGGCAAATGCTGTTTAGGTACCTTAAACTTTTCCCAAAATTCCTTTCCCAATTAATAATTAATCTAATGTGTTATCAGTGTTCACCACATGTGATGCCTCTTTAGTAAAAATGGCATTAAACACTATTCAAAATAGAAAATTACAATTAAAGCTTCCTTCACCTAATCTCAATCCACATCAGTGTCAGAACAAAAGCTTGAAATATCAGGATGCTTCTGTTTCAGGTAGAGAATAGAATAGAAATTAGAGTTATAAAAAATGCCCTTTGAATTTAATCTCTTATATTGTGGTCTGTTTAAAGTTATCTTAAAATATCACATTTCTATTTAATGTGTAACTACAGTTTGCTAAAGTTAAAAGAGAAGAAATTGGCAGAAAAGTTATGTTATTACTTTTTAACATTGTTGAATAATTTCAAATACATTTAGAGGCAGATTGACTCATTAAAACACATAAAATATATCATTAATCATTTTGTCTTCACAGTTTTTCCATTGGATGTCTGCTAAACTCTCACTATATTTTATTTTAAAACACTTGTTTGTTTCCAGAAAATGGATCAAAGATTCTTATAATTATTATAACAGCATTCAAATATCTGACCAGTCTGCCAGAGCTGGAGTAAGTTTGATATCTGGTTATATATTTTCCAGCACCCATCAAGACATTGTCAGAGTAAGTTTATTATTATTCTATGAATTAGGAATCTTATTACTTGAACTAAGCTTAGATTTTCAATAGGTTATTTGATGATTCATTATGGGTTAAGCTATGTGCAGGCATTGAATTGATGAACTGACTACATAATGACAGTAAACTATATCAAAACAAAATGCAGTTAAGCAGTAGTTTGTTATATTCGGAGTCTATTGATTACTTTATAAGCCAATTTAATTGGTCACTTTATTTTATGAAAGACCAATGCTGCAATGGGTCTGTAGAGAACTGCAATAATGAGTAACTTTGCAAAATTTTTCATTGTTCATTACAACCACTTAGTTGCATAGTCTGTATTGCCATAAGTTGGACATTCCCCAGTTGGCAGATATAAATAATGGTACCTACCAGCTTGGTGTCCAGGTTGCTAAGGCATGGACTGTGAATTGGAAGTCTGCAGTTCAAAATCTGTCAGGATTGTCCTTCCTAACTAATAAATTTTAAGTTTTCCTCAGTCCTCATGCCTGACAAAAGCTAGGGAGGTACTCTAAACTTAGGTCTGGTGTTCTTCCTTTCTAACAAACTCCTTACCCAATTTTCCATTTCAACTTATGTATCATCAGTGTCCCCTATCTATAATACCAGCAGTGAAAGCAAGTATTAAGCACTATATTAAAAAATAGGAAAATATTTCTTCAAGAACTGTATCTATGACTAGATCCAAAGAACTCACCAATCAAAGATGATAAAAACATCTAAGGCCCTATTCCACAAAAGTATGGTCTACTATATTACAAATATAAAATGTTTGTTCCACAAAATAATGTACAACACGTGTAAAGTATTGGTAAAGAATTATAAGTGATGCCATAAAAATGCAGTATGGAGAAGGAATAGCTGTTTGCCATACTTCACACCTTGAATTAGGTTATGTCTGCATTTTTATTTATCTATTTATTCTTGCAGAGATAAGGTCTTAGGGTCTTCCCTTTCACTCATCCAGTATTATACATGTATATTTTATTTATTTTTAAACAGTCAATTAATGACATAGAATAAGTCAACTAAATTATATAAATGGATGAATAAAACATTTCATAGTACAAAAATAAAAGGAATACAAACATAAATGTAATTAATAGAAGAGCACATTTGCAATTATACAGGATGTATGTACATATGAATGAATGAATTAATAATTCATTTCAGTACCTAGCATTACAATTAAATTTACATTTTTCCTTCCTTCATCTGTAGCTAGTTTCATAACTTCATAAATTACATAACTTAAGAAATTATACATTTTCAATACATTGTTATTTAATTTTACTTATTTAACTAATTACTGAACCCTTGTTTTCTGCTCATCAGCAGTTTCCTACAAGAAAATCCAGAAGAATTGGGTTCAGCTATTCTATTGAAATAGAAATGTATAGTGAATATATCCCAACAGACTACATAATAAACTATAATATGCTATTAATAAATCTTAACATCCATTTATATAAATCCTCATTACACAGGACCCTCAGGTTACCCCCATAATGAAGCCTTCCACTTAGTTATAAAGATTGTAACAAAAAGGTATGTAAAAACTTTATGGAAACATTTCTTGCATGTAAAGGATGCAAATATGTTATATGAACATGGGTCCAGAAATGTTTTATTTCCTTGTTAGAGCCCTATGTCTACAATTCCACTTACATTATGTGATATGCAAGCTAGAATGCCAGCATAATTGTCCTGTGGAAATGGCCCCACAACAGAACAGTTTCCTAATATGTACAGTAGGTAAGCATTTGCTTTTACCTCTGGTTAAATGGGATGGGGGTGATATTAGTTCCTAGGTTCACCATTATAGTGGTTGTTCCATACCATCAGTTTTGTGTGTTTACAGACCTCGTTTCAGGTACAGCAAAATGTATTCAAATGCAGTGTTGGCAGATGCTCATATTATTTATGGATTGGCTGAAGGTATAGACAGTCTTTGTGCTTGTATTCTACAAGGCTGCTAGACAATACGAGATACTCCAGGGATACATTAGCACATCAGGGAGTCCATATAGTGATGGATTGATGAATTTATGCATGCTAATGGAGGACATTTTGAACATTTCATATAATTCAAATAAGTGTACTTACGAAGCTGTTGACAATGGAGTGGTATATATATAAACAATGTATACAGTTTTTTTCACACTAACTCCATTCACTTATATAAATTTGGAAACATATGTTTCGGGAGCGATCCCTCCCATCTTCAGCCTGTTGACAAACTCAACTCAGTTTGTCAACAGGCTGAAGATGGGAGGGATCGCTCCCGAAACATATGTTCCAAATTTATGTAAGTGAATGGAGTTAGTGTGAAAAAAACTGTATACATTGTTTATATATTTCATATAATTTTCTGTTTCCCACAGTTCTGTTTTTGAATGTTCTGCTGTGTGTTACAGTGTAGAAAAGGACAAACAAGGAAATAAAGTAATTCTGGACCCATACTCATATTATATTTTTTTATCCTGTATATGTGAGTAATGTTTCCCCAAAGTTTTGATATAACTTTTTGTTATATCCTCTATGTTCTAATCAAATATATAACAAATTATATAAAAAATGAACTCTTATACTCAGGACTACCTAAATAGTACTTTTGAGGAATCACAGTATTAAATCATCAATACACAGAAGATGATATTTCCCTGATCAGTGCTCATAGCTGCAACAAGTAATAAGGCTACATGTGAATTTAAACTCAGATCAGGTTAAAATTTAAATATCTCTCTAATATATGCCACATGGTTAAACAAAAGTTTATTTAATTTGCTTTTAAAGTGTTACTTACTCAGCTGTTTAAATTGATCAGGTATCTATTTATTATACATGTTTTCATATGAATGGTGCTGTTAAGGCTTTTTTTTTTTATCCAATAAGAGCTTAGGTGCAAATTATTTGCCAATCTAGTATTGTGTGCTTAATGATCAGAATTTATATAAATAATCTTAGTTTTTGATAGACATATGTAAAATATAAAGGAAATAGGTTTAATTTTACACACACACCTACACACACACAACCCCCCTTAAGATATTGAGCATAACAACATTACTAGACACTCTGAATGCATATCAGAAATAGCTAAGTTTGTCCATTAGTTTTTTCAATATGAGTGTACTAAATGTACATGAGTTATTCCAAATACCAAGAAATTTTGCTTCTTTCACTTCATGAATATTAGAATAGTTCATAAAATGGACAAGGGTTTTACTACTGATGATGTATGACCATTGTTTCATAATATTTAAATGGAGTTTATTATTACCTAACCAATTTTGTAATGCTCCATAATGTATTAGATTCATTTACTGTAGTTTTAAGTTTATTTAGGCAATTGCTGTTTAAAACCAGTTAGTATCATCAGCAAAAAAGACTATTTTTGCATGTAGTATGAATGAATGAATACTTTTTTTAGACATAATTCTCTTACATTAACTTGCACATTATACAACATCCTTGGAGTGCTTGTTATTTAGGATCTTTGCATTTAATTCCTTGGTTGCATATGCATTAGATCCTACTTCCCACTCTCTACCATCCCACTATTCTCACATAACTTCCTCTCCCTTTGCTTTATTACTGATCCATGCTTCATCAATTTACAATATAAATCTTTAAAATTGCCAATAATCCTCTGCTAAATACTTATTTTCTGTTTCTTCCAAATAAGTTGCTCTATTTTTGCTTGTGTTCTTGTAACCCTTTTAACTGATCCTGAATTTTATCACTCTCTGTTTTGATCAAACTCCACATTCAAACCTTTTGACCACTGACCAGCTGATTCCCTCCACCCACTTCTCTCCACCATATCATTTACCTCACTCAGCTGTTTTGCACTTGGTGAGGTCCTAGACATGCTCATTCTATACTTTCCTCCCTTCCTTGCCGGACTGCATGTAGTAAATGGAATGGGATATAATTTACACATAATAAGAATAAAATAACCCAGAATAGAGCTCTGAGGAGCACGCATGCTTTAGGTTTACAACATTAAAACAACACAAATCTATTATGTATCTCAAAAGTCATGTGCCAAGGGGGTTAATTGATAGTTTTATTTTAGATGTGAATTAGTGCAATAGAAGAAGACTTCTGACATTGAAACAATGTGTAGAGCTGTTACTTCTTTGTGGAGATGGCAATAGAACATCTAGAGAAGCTGCAAATGAGTTTCATTGTCAACTTTCTGATATTCCCAAGCCCTCCCATCAAAATGTGGACAGACCGTTGTATAAATTTAAAACAACGTACAAATACTCAATGCCAAATGTAATGGTTGACCAAAAACACCACCAATAAAGACTGTGGAATTAATGTGATAAAATTACAATAAGCCCTACCAGATCACTCCGCTATGTGTCGGTCCTGGTGGTGCAGTGGTAACCATACTTGCCTTCTAAACCGAAGGTCGCGGGTTCAAACCCGGCCAGGATAATGGATTTTTTGGGCATAAAAATCCTAAGTATGGCTTCCTTTGGAAGGGAAGTAAAGCCGTGTGTCCCGTGTCATACATTTACAGATGAAAAAGAACCTCAAGCCTGAAAGAAGAGGCCTCTGAGCAAAATTTGTCGACTGTTTCATGCCCAGAATTGAATGGGATGCTGATGACCTGAGATGTTAAAGAGCATCCTTAAATAAAACGAATCAGTCAAAAATCAAACTCTGCAATGTGGTCAGGCAGAGTAGCATCAGTAAAGATTCTGTATACCGAATATTGAAAAGGGCACATTTCCATCCGTACAAACCGTAATCAAGAAACACTTTGGATCCACATATTCTTCTGAATATATGCTCACTGATCAATGTTCATAGATAGCCGTGTATGATTATGATCATATAAGGAGACTTTAGTACTGCAACTGGATTAATCAAGAAACACATAGGATCCACATTTTCTTCTAAATATATGCTCACTGATGAATGTTCATAAATGGTCATGCCCAGCACAGAATGCAAGATATTGGTTCCTGCAGAACCTGCACTAAGTGCATCCTCCCAATGATCTGGTGCTCTACGGGTTATAGTGGTGTGGTATCCTATCCTCCACCATTTTGGGCCCATACTTCTTTGATGACTATTTAAACCAATAAGAACTGCTTTATTATAATGAACTTTTACATGACAGCCACTTAATAACCAGCAAAGAATGTGGTTTCAACTTGATGAGGCAACAGCACATTTTGCACTGATGACTTGCCAAAAATTAAGCAAAATATTTGGTGGATATTGGATTGGATGAGGTAGCCCTACTATCCAGGGCTTCTATTTTCCCCAGACATCATCCCACTAGATGTTTTCTTTGTGGCTACATGAAACAGCAAGTGTTTCAGACATAGCCCTTAAATCTGAATGTTTTAAAAGAAAGAATTACCAATACCTACACAACATTACACCAGCTGCACTTACACGTGGCTAAGAAAATTTGGAACATCTAACACATTGTCTTTGAGTGAACAGTGCACATTTTGAATATCAAAGTTAAACTTCAGACATATGTGAACATAAAGCCAATGTTAATGAACTTATGACTTAGCATGTGATTTTTGAGCCTATCAATTAACCCCTTTGGCAAGTGACTTTTGAAACACACAATATTTCAACACACTGTTTTCTATTTTTAAGATAAGATGTAAACATTTTTCTGCTATACCTCTTATTCCATGTGAATTTAAATTTTTTTGCAGGATTTCATGATCACCTATGTCAAAAGGTTTTTTTAAATCTACAAAAATCCTAAAACTTGTCTTTTATAATCTTTAGCTTGAAGGATGCCATCAATGAATGAGAACAATGCATCATTGGTGGTTTTTCCTCTCTGAAAGCCATATATTGCTATGTGAGAAGATACAGTGTGGTTCTATGAATGGAATTAATTGATTTAAAATTACCTTTTCAAGTATTTTTGAAAACATGGATAGCAGAGATGTAGTTTTCTATATTTCTCCTGTCACCCTATTGGTAAACCTGCTGCTCCTAGCAATTTTCCAACTATCTGAAAATACTCCTGTTACCAGTGATGAATCACAAATATTTACTAAAACCTCAACAATAAAACCAGAATAACTTTTTATAAAAAATGTGAATTCCATGAGATATGTAATGTTGAATTATGACTAATTTTTGCAGAACTAATTTTTAAAGGTTACTGCCAATTCTTGCGGTTTTATTATTTTTATATTTTCACAATAAATACTAATTAAATTTCTAGTAATTATTTCTACTAATAAGTTTGTAGTATGTATAGAATGAATTATCATCAACTTACACTATTGTACTGGTATTTTTTCTTAGAAATAATGAAATTTAAATGTCAATCGTAAATTTTCAATTTTGTGTTCATGAGTGGTTACAGAGGGGAAAGGGGATCCAAGGGGCTATAGATTCCCTATAATTACTTCATCAATTTTTTACAAAAAGGAACATTCATACTTATATTATTGTCTGCTCTTAGCATTTAATCCTTCTCCATCACCACTATCACTATTACAGAATTCTGTAGAATAGGATTTGCATGCTGCATGACCTTGTGAAGATAACAGTACATCACTTTGGCACAGCTAAGTGTAGCATGTTCTTAGACATTTAAAATGAAGTTGCAAACAAACATCTTGCATTTTGTCAAGAAACCATGTGATGAACTGAAAGAGAAGCTCAATAAGGATACATCAGATATTGAAAAGAATAATAACAATGTAACAGTGGAATCAGTTAAGTTTGTCTAAAGTGATGATATTAGTTTAGCAGCATAGCATATAATTTACTAGATATTGGATGCTTTGTTGAAATATAAAATTGTAATGACAAGACAAATAGGTTCTAGAAAAGAATATATATTTCCAAAGACAATTTCAGCATATGTGGTTGAATGAATTTCCATGACTGTCCTGCAGCAAGGATGAAGAAGTGTGCATTTTATTTGCTCCTAAAGAGGGAGGGTGAAGTAAAGTTGCTTTAAAGAATGTAGTTACCAGCCCCTGAGGAAATTTAAAAAAGTCCATTAAATATTCAGGGAACCTTTTGAAAACAATTATAAAAACTGCTTTCCTAAACTGTGAAAACTTTAAACAATTGCGAGAATGTAAGGTGAAAATTGCTGCAGTTCAACTGGACAATGAGTGTTACAAACAACGTAAAAAAACAGAATAAAACTTGCCCCACTAATAAAAACAATTATTTTGTGAGGTCAATAAAATATTCCATTAAGATGACATAGGAATTATAGGGTTATCAAACCTTCAAAAGTGAAATGCTTGACACTGGTAATGGAAACGAAAGGAATTTCAGAGAGATACTTAAATATTGCATAGATGCCAGTGATCAAGTTCTGCAAACTTACACTAAATATTCCCCCAAGAATTATTCCCTTACAAGCAAACTAATGCAAAATAATCTCATAAACTATGGTGGCACCATTATTGGAAATAAAATTGTTGAAGCTGTTAAAAAACAGTTTACTTGGCAAAACAAGTAACATCAACTCCAAAGAACAATTAGCATTATGTATGCATTTCATAAACAAAGAAAAGTGCTGTTTATGTGAAGAATTTTAGGGATTCATAGTGGTGCATGAATATAAGTAGAGAGGGATTGTCAAGAGTTATTTTGTATGAACCCCAGAATGTAGGGCTAGACAATTTACATCTTCAAGAACAGCACTACAATGGTGATGCTAATATATCGAAAATGTTTTGTGGTTTTCAAGTGTAGATTTTAAAAAAACAGTCTCTTGCACTTATGCACTGTGCCTCACATTGTTTGAATCTGTCTCTTTCAAAAGTATGCTCTATTTCATATTTTACACACTCTAGATACAATAACCAAAATAGTTAAATATGTTAGGGAGTCTAGCAAGCTATCAACACTGATGAAAAAAAAAAATTAAATTGAGCATGTCCTCAAGAAAACTAAACTTCAGACATTGTATGAAACAAGATGGTTCAATGACATGATGCAATGCTGCAGTTCCTTGACATTTTCTCAACAGTTTTATCATTTCTGGAGGATGCTGGATACTATGGTACAAAAACACATTTGATGCTTAACTCCATTTAAAAAATTCAAATTAATTTCATTATTTGAGATGACAGAAGGGTTTCCTGAAAGCTACAAAGTTCAAATCTTTACCTAAGTCACTGCTACTAAATGACCGAACATGTCATTAATACTCTACAGGCCTGTCATGATAACAGCACTTACAATTCTCTTTTTGAAGGCTATTACATTGGTTCAGTCTGCAGATGTGGAAGAGAATACATCTGAATTTGTATATAGGTAAACTCATAACAGTAATATTCCTTCTAATTCTTCTAAAGATCATTATTGTCTGAATGTGTTCCTCCATTTGATCCCTTCTGAGTGACCTGTCAATAAAATCAGGTTCTTATCTGATAGAAACAGTCATGTAATGAAAATCCAACACTTGGTTCCTTTCTTACTCCATCCTGATAAAAGTATCCATGACATTCAATCAGTTCTACTAGAACTTTTTCCGAGCTTAGAGTAGTGCTACATTTGTAGTTTCAATTTTGGAAGGACCAGCAAGAAAAACCAAACATTACTATAGAAGCTTTGCTGCACACAAGGAAAAATTTCTATCCCAATATAAAAGAGCTGTTTACCATATTATGTGCCATGCCAATGACAACTTTCACGTAACTCTTAGATGTACAAAGACCTACCTTAAATTGACAATGAACTAGAACAGAATGAATGGTTTCATATTGCCCAATATTAATTGTAATAGTGACATAAATTTGGAGCAATTCCAGAAATTTTCATGAGGAAACATTCCATACAACTCCATCTTCATTTATCTGTGAGTAAGCATTTAATTTACTTTCCATTTCTATTCCTATTTCCTTAAGAAGCAAAAACTATTGAGGAGTTTTGTGTGCAATATTCTTATAATTTATTTACTAAAACTTAGAAAGGCTGAAGATAACAAAGGTGTTTTTCTGTACTTATATTATGATTATTTATTATAATTATTTTTATTAATGATTATACTGCTTAATAATCTGTAATTATTTTTATAATGTTAATAACTTATAATACTTAATTATAATTATTAATCACTTATAAAATCATTATATTATTACTATATAAATACTTCTGTGGAACAAAACAATGCAAAGTTACTTGTACAGAAGTAAGTATGAAGTTGTAAAGTACAAGGTAGAGGAAATATATACAGAACACAATTCTAATAACTGTTAGTTAAAACGCCATACACTTGTAATGTATTAGATCATGCTTTTGAGGAATAGGGCCCTGGTAGGAAACTGTGAGTCAATGAAATAGTTACCAGAGTTAAACAATTTATCCACAAAAAATATACTATGTACTCCCAATTTCAAAACAAAATATTCTGGATAAAAAAATAGCATTCCCACTTAAATCTCTAGCCAGGGACACAGATTGAAGTTATAATTTGAAAATGTATTTCCTGTTATGTTTCATCATGAATCACAGTTATCTCATCATATTTTTAATATCAATAAATACCAACATGCTTATGACATATTTTACCCTTAATAAAAATTAAAGAAAGAAAAGCTAATATTATATAGAGAAATTGTACAAGAATTGGAATGTTCCATTTAAACTGCCAGTTCAGTAATTGAACAGCTGAAAACATTAAAATAAAAGCCATGTTGCAGCTGCAAATACTGAAAGCATGAAATGTACTCCTGTTTGGGTCAAAATACTTGTTTAACATTTTTTTCTGGATTTTTTCTTCAGCCCAAATGTTGTAAAGCAGATTTAGATGCTTCTGATTCCTGTATTTATGTAGCATTTAGTCATTCTTTTCAAATGTCAACTTGTTTTCAGGATGTTATTATTATTTATTTATGAATGCTCTTTAACATATCAGGTCATCAGCATCCTATTCAATTCAGGTCATGAAATGGCCAATAAATTTACATGCCATAAATCTATGACATAGGAACCATAACTTTACTTCTCTTCTGAAGAAAGCCATACTTAGAATTTTTATGCTCGCAAAAAATCCATCGATCCTGGCTGGGATTGAACCTACTATCTTGGATTTAGGAAGCAAGTATGGTTACCACTACATTACCAGGACTAACTTTTTCAGGATGTAAAAATAACACATGACATCAGTGGTAACATGCTACAAATAATAAATAGCAATTAATATTGAGTCTTCCAATCCTGCAGATTGGTAATTAGGCAAACCTGCATTTCCCACTGGAATCACCAGCTGTCCTATACATTATCTATCATGCACATATTGCTCCAAAACTACTCCTTTTTTTTTTTGTCTTTCTTTTATATTTAAGAATATCTACTAAGATATCATCAATAAAAACTGCCATATATATGATACAAGAAGAGCAAACAATTACCACTGAGCATGAATAAAACTCTAACCAATAGGGACCCATATAAAATAGGAGCTACATTATAATAAATACTCATTGTCAATTAAAAATAAAACAGACTTGAAATTTAAATCTGTTCTAAAACTATTCTTAATAAAGAAATGATTATATACTATTACTGAACTATAATAGATATAAGTGTATAATACTGCTAATGACAAATATGAGTGTATATAAGTACATATGATTATAACTTGACCTTGTGAATAACCTGTACTATTGTATTAAACTAATTGTATAGAATCATGGCAATGTCAGATGCTCTTATAAGAGTCAATCGGCTGCAATAAATTATTATTATTGTTGTTATTATCCTCATCCAGTTCCTTATGTTTGTCATTTCACATTAATGTAAAAGTATGCGCATTTACTTATTATGTTCAATAAAGCAGATGCTTATAGTAATTTGTGATTTAATTGAAATTTTCATAGTTAGGATTTTTACATTAATAAATATCACTTAATAAGCATTATTTCTCTCTTCCATGCCAGAAAACAAAACAAAAAAGGTAAACTTTCATGGGCAAGTATTTGAACCTTCACTTTTAAAGCCCAGTACAACACAAGTAGAACATGCCAAGAGGCACATAGCAGCAAACTTGGCCAAAATTGATGTGACACAAGGGATAGTGTTTACGACATAGTCTGTAAAATGCTGAGATTGTATAACTTCCTAGTCCACAGGATGAAAAGATTTAATCAGTGTGCGTGTGCGTGCATGCATTCTATGCTTTATCACAAAAACTATTTCTAATATAATAAAAAGTATAAACAGTTTTTTTTTTTTTTATTCCTGGAATCAGAATCACTATTTGGAATCCATTGTTCCATTATATCGACCTGCCACAAAAGAGGAACTCAAGCTATGTCCTGGGAATTGGAAGTATGGCTCATTTTTTACAACTCTGATAACAGAATGCAGAAAATTTCTACCTTGGTCTCTGGAAAGGTGAGTAAGTGATAAGTTCTTTTGATATGTTATATTCTAGTTTGCTCCTTCCCAAACCACTTCATCCATTTCAGTCTGAGATACAAATACTTAATATTACTCTCTAATTTATAAGAACAATTGGTCATGACAATCTAGGATATGGTAGTGATTATGTTATGATTTGTTTACAGTTTGAAACATCAAGTGGTTATCAGACAGTGTGCTTTCATTAGTAAAATAAACATTAATTTACTAATGGTATTGACAACAAAGCCTTTTAAAGCTTGTGGTATTAGTTACATTATTATTATATTCATTTAATTTAATAAAAGATGAACTTTTCATCTTTCTCATAACTCTGTCCGGGGATTCTAGTAATATTTTCCTGTAATTGCTTTGACCTTATAGATATAATCTGTCAGAAGCATGCCAGGAAGTCTAAAAAAAAATACATCTTTTTTGGTAAAGGAAAATCTGCTTTCTTTCATGATTTCAGAGTCATAATACTATATTCAGTTCTCCTCCATGGTAATTAGACAATCGATATCCTTAGAGTTGCAGATTTCTGCTTCTGATTTCTTGTGACCCCCCCCCTTTTTTTTTTTGAATGGGCTTGAGCACAATCATGGGACTCAGCAGAAGGAACACTGATCAGTTGTGTTATTGCCTCAATAATAATGCACGCTTTTCAAGTACTAGATCTTTTACTTGCATCGCAATATCTGTTTCCTCATTTATAGATGCTGAACTATCTGCACCAGTTAAATATAGAGTTACATCAAAAGGTATATTTGCCTTACAAAGCCATCAGCTTATTATGGACTATCTTAGCATTGTAGCTCTTCAAAGGCAGGAAATGAATCACCATGTGAAATTTGAGCTTTACTATGATCTGTGCCATTTTGAATTTAACACTCTAATGGCAATTGGTAGGTATACAACAATGAATGAGTGTGCAGAGTTTCTCCATCATTGCAATTGATCCGTCAATTACAGAGTACATGCATCGCTTTGAGGCCTTGGACTTTCTCCAGACTATTCTGAGAAAGATAATACTTATAACTGGGGACAAATATCAATCCTAATAACAACAGACAAAGATACAAAAGAGCAACTAAAAGCAAGAACCCTTTCTGGGTTACAAACACAGTTTTGCACTATCCTTGTAGCACCAGATTTATTTACTAGATATTGATGAAAAAGTACAAATAACTAATTATGTAATAAATTAGACAAACCACAAAATTTAAAAGATATTCTGCAAAGAAAGCTGCCACAATCTGTTTGGCAAGTTGCTGTTTTAGAAATGGAAATGCTTCCAGCCATCAAAGAGGATTTGGAAAAGTATTTTAATCAAAAAATTTGCAATTAATGAAAGTGATTATTCTCTATATTAAAGTATGTTACTATATTTTATATCTTAACTCTCTCTCATTGCATACACACACAAATCCTCAGGGACTCACTTTTGGGTACAGGGCCTAGTGACTTGAGGTACCTTTTGTTTCCTCCCAATTTTCCTTTTCTATTCAAAACTCTCTGTTTTCAGTCTGATGGATGTCCCCATATGTAAAAGGTGACCAAGTAATGGCATGATTCTCAGCACTAGGTTATTATGTAGAAGGAGGTCAGGCCTGGGAAGAGGCCATTGCATGAGCTATAGCTTCCTGTGGGCGATTGAATCTCTCTGACTTTTGACTGGGAGATATGATCCTGTTGTGAGTTGAATTCAGGCAAGGAACATTCACCCAAGCAGGGGTGGTACCCAGAAAGCAGACTGTCACCAGAGACTGTTGCAACAGTGAAGATTGAAATTGCTATGGTACTTATCCACTAAACAAAGAAAAAGAGTGGACATAAAGTAAGCAAGAAAAGAAAATACCTTTCCCTTGTTCCCTTCAGTCAAATGAACTCTTTCATAACTGAGAAAGTTTGGACAGATATATGACCCCATGAAATCCTATACATGACCGTATATGATTCTCTTTTGGTGGAAATGCTGGGTGTCTTCCAGATGAACATCTTGCCAATCCATATTGATAATCATCACATCCTGCATTCCTTATGAGATGTGATTTCCATCTCTGTGCTAGACAATATGTCTTAAACTGTCAGGATTATCTGACTAATCAAGGGCTTACATCATGGCATGTACAAGCTTTTGATTAGTGTAGACTTGTATCCTCATCAATCAAGGAAGAATATAAGATGATAAGAGGTTAGGAGGCCTTATATTCCTAGCCCCATGCACTGTAATCACTACTAGAATTTTGGTCATACTAGCTTCTCTTTTAAAAGCATTATTTCCACCCGCACTACCAGTTAGGAACAGTTACACGATGGATATGTCAGTCCTTCCTGTCTATATAAAATGCCAAAGAGTTCAACATTCCTTCTACAACTATCTCGGATACCATGAAGAAAGGTATATTATTCAGGAACTTTTAATTAAGGAGAAGCTTCCTTTACTGAAGCCCAGAGGTGATACCAAATTTGCCAACCTTAGATCCTGAAGAGCAAGAAAAAATACTATAAACAAATTTTGCTAACATAATTCATGATATCAGAAAGGAAAAAAAATCAATCATATTTTTATATGTGTAAAGCACTAGCAGCTGCCAGCATTCCATAAATGTATGGTTAGAAGCTGTACAGCATTTAATTCAGAACATTGACAGTATAGAAAATGTGAATAGTTTCTTTTAAAATGAATTCAGTCAGTAAAGATGACTGATATTGATCCATGTAAGAAGGAATTAAGGAGGACCTGGGGTTTATCCATGCTAATTGCACATCCTTGTCAAAAACTATATTGCAATTAGAGCCCTCAAAACTCAGCTCCACTGCTTCTATGTCTTTGTTTATGTAGCTAAAACCAAAAAAGGCAACAGATAAAACTAGAGAAATGCTTTTAAGATACTGCAAATAGTACTTACCAGACATATGGGGTATACTATGATGAAAGTTTATCATTTGTTCTGAAGGGATGTGATGGAGACATCTGAAAAATTTAATCCTTTTAGGGTTTCTTTGTCCAAGTTATGTGACTGTTACATCAGTAGGTGTTAAAAAAGCCTTTTCTGTATCAAAACTAATTCTGTCCAAAAAAAATACCAAACTTAGCTGCAACATTTTGAAATATGCTAATGATTTATAGTGCAGAAAATTATGGTACAGATGATAGTGAGAAAGATGAATGTTTAATTTTTGTGGATAATGGATAGCTATTTGTTACTTTTAAGACCACTGTGTTATGCATACATAGACTGATATTTTTCACTCTTTTCACTTTTAAGCCATTGAAAATATTAATAGTAAAATATCACCCCATTTTCTTAAGTATGAAAGATTGCTACACATAATATGAGATGATGTTACGTACATTTTTTCATGGTGAGACTCACTTTCACCACCAATGATTGTGTTTGATACGATCCTACTGGCTTGAACTATCACCCTACAGTGTAATTTCCACTGCAGAAGACTGTGCAGCATAACTGTAAGAAATGTTATCCCAAACTTCCTGACTGGCTTTCCAGAGACTCTGAATTAAGATGGGACATCTAGAAGCAAGGCTCATTTCAGCAGACCAAACCCCCAAAAAATGTATGGTTGATGCATCTGATTACTTCACTGGGTTTCTTTCGAAAGGTATCATGTTGACACCAATTTTCTCAGCTTTGCATCATTAGTAGGCAAGGGTTGATCTAGAAGTGTGACTGAATGCCTATACATGAATCCAAACATTTAGGGCATTGTCACCATAAAACCGGGGAATCTCTTTATAAAAAATTACATTCATGACATAGGAAGTAGGCTGCATTTTCCTTTGCATTATTGGAAACTCTGTGTGTGCAATATACACCATAAACCCCATGGAAAATTTTTCTTTGTATTCCCAGATGAAGTTGGAGTGCCCCCACTGGCCTGTTGAATGGTAATAAATTGTAAGAGTTTGTTAGTATCATCTGGATAAATTCGTGCTTCATTCAGAAAAACAATTGCTACTTTTCACCTGCCAAGTGGTGTTAATACACTTTTATAGCACTGGTGATGCATTCTCTGATAAGCTGCTCTCTCAGGATATGTCCATATGCTTTATGCTGTCATTCTAGACTCAAATTTCCACGATTATGCAACAAATGGTGTCTTTAGATGTTGCAGTATGGTTGTCAATGCTTCTTTGTGTTGGTGGATTTTTTTTATGTTATTGCAACCCTCACTTTGGCCATTACTCCTCTTTGTGTGTGTTGGTTGCAACCCTTTTCCAGTTAATGTTTTGCAGATTGTGCCTCAGAAGGGAATCCATTTTAGTGTAGGTATGTTATAATTTAATAATAATAAGATACTTCTTCTAACACCATTCTACAATCATTGAAAGGCTCTAACTGGCATTGGAAAGTCAACTATGTATCCCTGTCATAAATTTGCAATTTTTTAAGAATTATTGACTGGCTATTACACCCCGTTGTACCAGTAGTGTCTCCAGACATACACTGATATGCTAACATGGTTGTAAGTGTTAGCTGTAAAAATGAGGAGAGACATTCAAGGTTGTCCAAGCTTAAGTGAGACAACCCTGCATATTCTGTTCTATAATTTTAAAATATAAACCACCAACACCACCACCACATATCCTGGATCATTTTTAGGCCAAAGTCTCCTTGTACTTCCTTGTACTTTTCCTAAAATTTCAAAAAATATTCAAATCTTTCTAAAATTCATTATATAAATTTAGTTATTCCTATTTCAAAACAATAGAATCTATATCATAACTTTTCCTGACCTATGTAGACACCCAAAACTCATTTTTAGGATCTAAAGATTCAACATTCAAATATTTTTTAAATTGTATATTATTAATGCAGATATGCGTTTTTCAAAACAATAAAATCTATATCATAAGTTTTCCTGACTTATGTAGCCATTTAAAACTCAATTTTTAGGATCTAATTTATATAATTTTGTGTGCTAAAATGTGTACTGTTGTTATTTTATATTATTAAAAGAAGGAGAAAATAAATTTTTATGATAAAATAAATTATATTGGATGGTAATATGAATGCATATGTCCTCTTTATTTCCAGGTTTACCGAAAAAGGTGGTAAAATACGAAGGTGCACTGTGAATAGTTTTCAGGAACTGGAGAAAGAATTTGATATAATTGTCAATTGCACTGGATTACAAGCAAAATATTTATGTTCTGACAACAAAGTAGTTCCAATACGTGGACAAATTATCAAGGTATACTTCTGGTATATATTATGTATTCAGGTACTCATTTTTTTCATTCAGATGCTGAGCTAACAGTTTATTATTCAAAGCTATCAAGTTAAGATCTAAGCAATATGCCACACATTTATCTTTTGCAGAAGAGAAGAGTTATTTTTCCCATAAGTTGTTCAATTGTTTATTGCATAGCAAGCAGATAAATAACCCATTATATGAACTGCATTAATAAATTTAAGGCACAGTTAAAAATAGCTAGAAAAGTTATACAACTTTGTAGTTTATTAAGAAAATGAAGAAGGTGCATGCTTGTAATTCAAATAATTTTGCAGTTCAATGTGCTATTCTAGTAGGAAACCAACTGCTTGATGCCAGAAGAAATTAACTCTTTTAGTTAGCTCCTGAGTTGCTCATGCACAGCAGAGTGGACAGAGTGGACATGCATTAAAGTTGAATTTGTAGCCTAGCCCTACAAGGTCTCTTTCATTAACTCAAAAACATGAAAACTAGACAGTGCCAGGTCTGGAGAATTAAGAGTACATGACAGGGCCTCAAACGTCATGTCTTGCAATGTCATCATGGAGGCATTTGGTATGTGAGACTTGGTATTGTCTTGCTGGAGGCAGGACAAGAGACACTGATGCTTGTTGTATAGCTAGCTTCAAATATTTTTGTAACATCACAGTACTTTCTGCTATTCAATAATTATTCCTTCTTGTTCTTAAGCCTGTCAGCATCACCTACCTGTGAATGACTATGCATGCTTTCTTCAGCCTTGGGGAATCTGTGGCTATATACTATATAGATTGTATGTTCCCTGATTCAAAATGGCGCATCCAGCTCTCATTAGGTAGTGTTATATGATTTAGAAATGATTCTCATTCATGCTCATATTGATCCAGAAGCATCTAGTAAACAAATATATGATTTTATTTCATCTCCAGTATAAGAAATCAAGGCATCCACCTGGCACATACTTTCTAATAGTCCAGATCATTTCAAATTACCACCTAGTTTGCTGATTCATAGCTCATGTTTAAATCTGAAGCCACTTTATTGACAATAAGAGGTCGATTCTCCTAGATCATGTTCTCAACAGCTTTAACTACATCAGATTTTATGATGCTAACAGGTTGGCCAGGATAGGCAGGCACATGACACTGTTTTTAAATTTTTCTAACCACCCATAATCTTGGCTTCATGACATATGAGAGTATTCAGATTATGTACTATAGTAATTTTTTGTATGTTATTTATTATGCAAAATGGTTAAATGAATATGGGGTCATTCAATACACCCCTCACAAACATCAATGCACCAGCTCTATTCCTGGAAACTGTATTATGGTGTCGTAAAACCATTGTTTGGAAGTACTATACCGCCACTTATGAATAGCTACCTAAATTTCCTCATTGTTGCCAAATTTATTTACCTTGCATCACTGTGTTTAATAATACACCTTTACTATGCTGCACAATGTCCACTAGGTCATTGCTCCATTGCATCTGAATGACATTGTGGAATAATATGGCATTATCATATCTTTATCAACTTCAATGTTGGCCTTAAACCAAATTATTCAAAATTTTATGTGGATTTTGGGATATTTTCATGAGATTTTTAGCACACATTTTAAATTTTAAGCCCACAAAGCCATAGCTTTTAAGATAGTTTTTGCAAATTTCTAGATCATGAAAATCCTAGCCCCAGATATTAGGCTACGCCAGGATTATCAGTGTACATGTTATTTTGGTGGGTCCTTCTATCTGAAACAACAGCCACAAAGGGTAAGGGCAGCTTCTCCCTTCATTACACATCATGAGCATAGGGCAGTATTACTGAGGAGCATGGTATTCAGTGCATCGCATTCTGCCCAGCTTCAACACAGCTTTACAGATCTAAAGGTGCTACTTATCAAGCACCTTCCCAGTTGTCTCCATGACCTTCCTAACTCAGAAAATGTCAGAGTAGATACCAGAAATCAAACCCGGAATCCAGCTCCTAAGTCGCATGCAATGCTGACCACTATACAATGTAGGCAAATATTTTGGCACATATTAATAAGAACCCTCCCCCATCAGTTAATATGAAATAAAATAAGGGATTATAACACTGGTCAACACACAACTTGACCTTGAAATGAAAGTATGAAATATTTACTAGTTTTGAGGCACTAAACACCTAACGTTGGCTCTAGATTAGTTGATACGTATACTCATGATATTCAATGTACTCAGTCCACATTGCATACTTAGGTATCATTTATCAATTTATTCTTAATTAGATAGTGAATCAATTTAATACTCTTATGCTCCATTTACCATTGAATTATACAAGAGCATAAGAGTATTAAATGGACTCACTATCTAATTAATAATAAATTAATTGTTTCACTGTATTAGTTCTGACATGAAATTTATTTTAAATTTAATCATTTATCAACTCTTTGTTTCAATTTTAGGATGGCAACAAGTTTGTGCTTGTGCCACATTACATTACTCCATGACTCACCTTCATGAAGTAAGGTATTGCATTAGTATTGTTAAAAGACGATGTAATAGTTTAGTACTGGGTTATCTATTGTAGAATTAGTCAGTCTTTGTGCATTTAGTTATAGTGATCTCTTGTAGGGTCTGTGTCTGTCTGTGCCCTTGTGTTTCCAAGGCCATCTAATTCTTTGTTCTTTCAAGTGAATGTTGCAGTGGAAATCTAGCAACAGTGATGCCTTATAACTCTCTTAATAATCCCAGTAATTTTGTTACATTTGTAGTGAAGTGACTATAGCTGGAAGAAGAACACTATATCCCCACTTGTGAAAAAGGAATATCATATTTATTTTGGATGCAAGACACAACAAGCCCAGGCCCCAAACATTTCTTGCATTATGTGTGCTAGAAATCTTGTGAAGTGGTTGAAAGGCAATACCATTTTCTGTTCCAATGCTATAGAGAGAGCCAAGTATTCATGTGACTGCTAACTATGTATGGTACCACCTTTTTCTGGAGGCATTATGAAGAAAAGGAAATTGATGATAGTGTATCCAAATCTACCCTTATACCAGTTTGGCACAGTAAATAACTTCCAGTTACCGACCTTCAAAAGAATTTAGCATTGGTTTGGAAGATGTGGAGGTAAGCGAAATAATCTATCCAGAGTCTGATGATGATCCATATGTCCACCAGAGTGCATCATCTACTCAACACAAGGCAACACAAGAAAGACTGAATTGTTTTGTTCACAATCTGAACCTGTCAAAAGAGAAAGCAGAGTTACTGGCATCAAGGTTTCAACATGAAAGTATCTCACAGAAAATGTCCGAGTGGCTTCATTTTGCACTTGTCTGTGCAATACTGTGAAAAGAAAATGATATTGTGTTGTGTAATGCTGCAGATGGCCTTATGAGTACCCTTTAAATGAAATTTGACCTTCAGGAATGTCTACTATCCAAAGATTCCTTCAAATTGAGTCTCAAAATAGTGTTGCTACATAATGGAAATCAGCTTCCACCTATTCAATCGGACATGCTGTATACATGAAAGAAACCTATGGCAATCTAAAAAACCTTTTGGATGGTCTTTAATACAGCAAATGTATCTGTTGTGACTTAAGTTCATGCAGTACCAAAATAAACAGCAAATATGCTCTCAGAGAGTGTAAGACTGAGTTAACTGAAAGTTCACTCCAGCTGTTATAATAAAAGAGAATCACTTTCCACATCTCAACATAACTTAGAGTGAAACCATTAAATTAACCATTGTACTAAGGCACATGTTACTCAGGCATGTTCACGCATCAACTGACCATGTTGGTCCAAATGAAGTTATGTAACTGCAATTCACTGCCCCTCCAGAGTGCATGACTAGCCTAGAGAGTAAAAATAAGAATGTCATATTAAAAAAAAAATGCACACCTGACTTATATGTGCTTGTATTCTCCATGAGCACTTACACCAAACTTTTGCAATTATAAAGCTCCAAATAAACACATGAAGAAATAAAAAATAAGGAAGGATACCACTGAAGGGAGCAACACTGTATGGGAAAAGTAAGAAATAAGAGGCTTAAAGGCTCTTCCCTTATGTTGTACCTACTAAGACTATGGTCACAGAAAAGTCAAGGAGGGTGCTTCAGGACCAGAATGTAGTCCTTGCATAAGAGCAACATTAGTCTCTTCCCTCTTCTCTGAGTCCTCTCAAGTCACCTTTTAACCACATTTAAACAGGAGTTTAACCAAAAGTAGGATCCTTCCTGGGGGTGGGGGGCATGAGTTCCTATTTTTTTAAAAACCAATAGTTGCAAAGGTCAACATTGACGTCATTCAGCTATTTCATTATGCCTTAATACTAAATATCTAAATATTTAAAAATATATTTTACGTGATTAGTTTCTTCCCTAAGGGTAAGATTAACAAACTCGTGTATGGAATCTACACCCATCCTATAACACATTCATGACAAATAGGAAGTGGCTGTCAGCTTTATTACTTCAACAAACATAGTATTTTAGTCATACTGAACAATAAAAAAATTACATCTATAAATTACAATTAACTCTAATTCTGAATTTATGACTTCATGGCCTGAGTATGTGAAAGTGTGCATAAAACACCACTCTTTTGTGTGTATGTGAATTTGATAATTGACTAAAGTTGGTGCACTATAAGAAGAAAGACTGGCCTACAAGGAAATCTAAGAATGTTGGAGAAAATAATGTGAAAAATGCCCACCACTGGTAGAGCCACACAAAATCCTGCAACTCCCCTACATAAGAAGAGGTCTGATGTAAAACTGTAAAAAAACCATGCACTAGACTAGGTCATCTCTTAAGTACCTCCATGATGAATTTCTTCAATTTAGTGAAGTGGAAAATGGAAGGGCGGGGGGGGGGGGCTTTTTATGAGTCCTCAGATTTTTCAATGCTCTTCACTGATGAAAAGTTTGATACTTGTTGCATGGTTTCAAGAAAGAACTTGGGTTGCATTTCATCCTGTTTCAGTTACCTTTCTCTGTAATGTCAGGCAGGAACTGGTTGAAAGCATGGTGTGCATATCGCAATATATCCCTAAATATAAACATGCTCCATTCTCACTTAGATTTTTTCCTGGATAACTGCGGCATAGTGATGGGCATGGAGAATGTTTCCATAAGGTAATAGTAACAATGGAGAGAAGGTACCAGGGAAAGTTAGGACTGTTGAATAATTGTTAAGGATAAACCTGAACAGTTATACAGGTGGCAGGCAAAGCAAGACCAGATGTAAAAGAGGAGGTGGAGGTAGACTCATATATTGTGTTATGTAAGGATTACTCTATTATATCAGAAACTATTATAGATCCCATAAACTACAGATTAATTAATTAGTTTTATTTAACTCTCTTTAACATCTCAGGTCATCAGGTCCCATTCAATCCCGGGCCTGAAATGACCACAAATTTTGCTCAGAGGCCTCTTCTTTCAAGCTTGAGGTTCTTATAGTACCATAAATGTATGACATGGGACCCATGGCTTTACTTCCCTTCCAAAGGAAGCTATACTTAGGATTTTTATGCCCAAAAAAATTCATCAATCCTAGCCGGGTTTGAACCCGTGATCTTGGATTTAGAAGGCAAGTATGGTTACCACTACACCACCAGGACCGACTCATAAACTATAGCTCTATAGCTATTTGTGCATTTCTAATGAGATATTCTTGTTCAGCACTTCAAAATCCATAATACATTTCATAAGGGAGAAAAATATTTATATATAATCTTGTAGATGAAATTTAATATAAAAAATGTATTATAATTAATTGCAAAATGTGTAAGGAATAAAAAAAAAATTGGATATTGTGAAAATGGGTTTTAATACCATGAGGCATATTTAAAACCTTCTACAAGTTGATTTACTGGCTCAACACCCTGCAATTGAAGGCATCTGCAACCATAAATTGATATTGCACCAACATTTCACTTTTTTGAAACTTGAGTACTACAAATAAAACAAATGGATTCTATAATCACCATTCTTACAAAGATGTTGGAAATGTTACCTATTTTCTACAACGCACAATCTACATCTTAAATATCAATCATTTAAACTCAACTATTCTTCTGCTCTAATGGACCTAATTTCTATTTGAATATTTTCATAAAGTTTATCCAGAGAGTGAGGATTAGTGATAAATGCTCTATTTTTCAAAGTTTCCCATATACAAACATCTTGAACTGTTAGATCTGGAGAACAAAGAGGTTATAAACTAGTTTTTTTTTTTTGTATCAGGGTTTTTCACAGTGCAATATATTATAATATGACAAATTATTGTTACGAAATCACTCAATTTCACTAATTTTGTTCCTTTTACTAGGACATGTTTCAAAGGCGATTGCCTCTATCTTCAACTTGGTCCCACTGGCCGCTTCCCAGTGTGGTATTAAGATGTCGCTCTGTGGCTTTAATGAACTTATTGATATGGTAACTATTGTTTGGGAGATCAAAGTTAACCAAAAATTCTTTGTTTTTGTTTATAAATATATTTTCCCATACTGTTAATTCTATGGGTTTTTGAAGAGCTTTTAATAGTTTTGGTTCCTTTTGGAATTCGTGATTTTTTTGCCAAAAATGATCTGCCACTGCTGATTTTTCTGTGTGTTTGTATTTAACATTTCTCATGTGTTCCTTAAAACGTATGGTAATATTTCCTTTTTTTTTTTTTTTTCCTATGTATTTTATGTCACAGTCTTTGCAACCGATTTCATAAATGCCTGATTGCTTTCCTGGTGGAATTTTGTCTTTTATGCTGGTGTTTAAGTGGTTTTTTAAACTGAATTTATTTACTGGGGCCAAAATGATGTTCAAAATATTCTGGAATATTCTGGAATTGAATCTTCTGACCATTTTGATGAAAACAAACTTAATTTTCAAGAACTACATTCCAAGGAAAATGCTATTTCATCAAGTGTTTCTTCTGAGAGTACATACTTACTCACTAAATCTCTGTTGTTTTTTATGGAACTGCTTTTTTTTCTTCTTCCACACAATTTTTTGCACTTTATATACATGTTCAAAATGTAAACATGCTTACACAGTGAATACCTTACCATTGCGTAACACAACTTATTGTACTAACCCAAACGATGCATGACTCATTACTGATTTGTCTACAGTTGGAGTCAGCTTGCAACTACATCATAACTGAATTAAGTAGAATGCCGGCTATGGCAGGGTAGAATAGAGGGCAGGCACCAGTAAATGAGTTTATTGTGAATAGAACATTTTAAATGTAATTGCTAAAATTACTTTTCTGCTTAGACAAAGAGTAAGTAAAACAAATAAAAAAAATCTTACAAATTTGAAATAGGCAAGATAAAATAAAAGGTCAGAAATATAGAAATATATAATTTAGGAAAGCAGGATATTGATGCCTTATTCAGACATCTCTTGGCTCTAGCCAAAACATACATAAAATTCTGGGATTTTAAAAAATAATGACATGTTGCAGCACTGCAAAAGGTAAACAGTATTAGAGCACACTAAAGGCCTAGCACTGTGAAAAGAACATGAATAGGCCATTTTGTTTACATTTATTTTTGAGAACACAATTATTTGTAATGAAGTCTTAACAGTAAAAAGAGTAGAATTTTTTATGTTGAAGAATGAGGGCAAATGCAGCAATTGGTTAGGTAATGAAAACTGAGAGGAACAATAGGAAATTTATTTAATATTTATCCATCATGGTCTGTAAAATGAAGTGGAATAATGATCAGAAAAGATAGTATAATTAAATGTATATTTCATATTAATTTAGATATATTTTTTATTATTGTGTAATCAGAAATTTTTACCAGTTGATCAAAACTAGTCTGGAATTCTTAGAAAGTATTTACCAAGTATGAAAAATTGGTGGTTCTTTACAGTAGCAGTTTGCATATTGTCATTATAATAAATAAATCAATCCTCTTCTTCCTGCATATTATATTTTCTGTAGAAAATGGTTCAGTTCAAGAGTGAATTAGGACTGGAGCCAAACTTCAAGAGAATTTACATTTCTGCTTATATACTAAATAACCATAATAAGCAAAATATGTAATTTCATAATTTAGATAACAAGATAATCATTTTAAACATTTTTTTTCAGGTGCATGCCCCATGGATCAAAACCTTTTTTTATGCTGATTATGAAACTTATATTATTCCAACATCTGCTGGGGTTACGCTGGGAGGTTGCCGCCACTATGAAAGCTATGATGATAGTGTACATTCTCGGGATAGCTCTGACATAAAAGAAAGGTGTTTCAAACTAATACCAAGTCTTAAAAGGGCACAGCTCATAAAAGAATGGGCTGGGCTTCGTCCCCATCGGAGTGAAGTTAGAGTGGAACCAGAGATATTAAGCAAAGGTCTGCATAGGTTGAAGGTAAGTATTCTCTGTATATTTTCCTTTCCCTTCCTCTCTCTGTCTCTAGTTGTTATATCTTGTCAGAATAAATAATACCTTTTCTCTCCTACAGAAACTTGCTTAGTGCTGCTTATAGGTCCTATTTCAAATTCAAGGAATATATGCTTCAAATATGTGTCAATGACAAGTTCCTCCACCTGGGTGATATTCATCATGCAGGAGAAAGTTGGTACTCCTCTGTTTCTCTCATTCCTTCCTTCAAAATTGGTTTTTAGCAAGTAACCTCCTGCTGTAACTAAGGATTGGAGTATGTGCTTATCGTGATAGTTATTAAGTGAACAGAATAATCACACACTCTGCAGTCAGTGCTGCCACCTGAATTTGATTCCATAGTGAAACCTTAGCTACACAAGAGATTCGGAGTGAATTTGCCAGTAGGCTTATAGTTCAATAGCTTTATATTGATATTGTTATTTTCCATCTTTCTAATGTGGTTAAAGCAATTTGCTCTATAGTTTGAAATTACCTCATTCATATTTTATATTATCAGTTAATTTCTAAAGTCTTCCTTTCATCTGTATCAAACAATTACCCAGTTAGTTTTTATAGGTTATCCATTCCGAGGTCATTAATGAAACTCAAAACCTTTGAAACAGGAAAGTAAACCAAATTGATTCATTTATGCCAGCCTATACAATGTATTCAGAATTTGACTGCATAAATTTACTGGGATGCAGAGGAATAATAAATGATCATTTTGAGAGAGGAAACTTTTGCTTTGTGGGCTCAAATTTCCCTGCAATGGAGTAAATTCTAAAATGGGGTAGCAAGCTGCTGATTTGGCTTCCACTTTGGTTTATAATCAATGTGGGCAAGCAGTTAGCCTAAGATACTGTTGTTCTTTAGCCTGGGCCTACTAAGCTGGATATAATCATAAAATTAATAACTAGAGTTCGAATTTTGATATGTGCATTACATTTTGTTGTTTGTTTACATTATTATGAAAGGCTGGATTTTGATTTCTGTTACTCATGATTACTTCTACAATTCTAATTTAGTAATTTTATGAAATATGGAGTCTCATTGATGTGATTGTATAGTTATTTTTTATTTGTTTGTCAGCAGTTTGTAGTGTGATTGCAAATATTTGAAAGGAGAATTGAAACAAAATGAAAACTTACAATTAATGAAAACAATTTACATGCTTCTGAAAGTGTAAAAGATGGAAATATTAGGTATGATGATGCAATAAGATGACAAATTTTTGCTTTTAAGTTGAGCAAGATTTTAAAAAATGAATAAATGATAATAATAGAAAAGCACTTCAAATTTTACACTTCTAAAAAGTATGAAAAATGAAATATTATGAAGAAAATCTGTGTTCATAAACAATGATAGTATAGTGACACTAGTGTAGTGTAGAAAAGAATTACAGGAATTGCTGAAAATGGTAACTGCCAACATCCCGACATAGTTTACATTGGAGCATGAGTCCCACACTCTTTCTAATATTGGAGTAACATGAATTTCATCATTGGCAGCCAGCATCATCACCAACAATTCTTCGTCAGAGGTAACTGGTGTTTCAAACATGAGACATTGATATGTTCCCATAAAAAGAAATCTTTGAGGTGAAGTCAGGGGACCACGGTGGCCAGCCTACTGGACCACCTCTTCCAATCCAACAGTTAGGGAAAACATCCAAATGCTAGCGAACATTTCTATCAAAATGGGGTAGAAGTCCCTTATGCTAGAACCATAATTGATGCATTATTTCTAGAGAGATATCTTCCAGGAATACTGGCAGTATGTTAATCAAAAACTAAAGGTACACTTGTTCATTTAGCCACAAAGAAAGAAGGTGTGGGCCAATTAAGTGGCCACCAACTATGTCAGTCCACTTGTCTGGACAAGGCCATGTGAATTTTAATAATCCAATGTGTGGCTATTCCTGTGGTTAAGCACATACTCATCTCTGGTGAAAGTGGCTTTGTCAGTAAACAGTGCTAAGGAAAAAAAGTTTGGATTTTCACAGAGATGATCTAATGCCCAGTTACAAAACTGTAACCAGGGACCGAAGACGGTGACTTCAAGATCTACATCTTCAGAAGATGAAATGGTTGGAGCTGTTCCTCCTGTAGGACTTGCCAAGCACTACTACTTTTTGTATCCAGGCATGTGTGATTGCACGAGTACTTGTTAAATGATGAGCCTGCAGTCTTTTGAGAACATTTTGTTTGAAGTCTGAAGTGCATCGAGTTCAATTTGCACCACTGATATGAACCAACAGGGATGTAACACTCATACAGGTTGATGGATAAACTGAAACAACTAGGATGTTATCATCTGGATATCTTTCCAGGTACAGCTGCGCAGTACATGATGCATTCCTTTAGCTTAACCATACATTAAATGCGTATCAACAAGCTCTGCCAATTAATTATACATTTTTACTGTACATAGTAGAACTTGCAAACGACATGCTTGAATCATATTAAAAATGTACGAATGATCAACACCTCATACTAGGCAAGTGTACAAAGTTATGAAATGGGAAACTAGTTCAAGTTTGCAAGCTTTGCTTCCCTCTAACCTGTTTCTTTTACAATTAAAAACTTGGTGGGCCATCACTGCCACTCATTCACTAATACTGCATACTGAATACTTTTAATTTATTGGGATAGTGTTGAAATTTCTTGTTGTTAATTATCCTCAAAGATGCTTGGATTTAGTATTGAGCAATTTCTGGTTGATTTTTTTTCCTCCCTATTTTTTTCTCCTTTCTTTCTTTGTTGGTTTTCCTATTTTGAAAGTGAAAAATGAGTAGAAAGTTTGTAACATCATTCAATATCAATACATTTTCATGTCACATCTAATATTATTAAGTAGTTAGCATTAAATTTGTTCTCAGTAGGCCTAAAATGAAAAAATTGAAATTATGTTAACTGTTAAGAAAATTAAAATAAAAATACAATATAGGGAACTTGAACTACATATTATCTGCTTAGAGGTCATACACTTTGCCAATTGAGCTAAATAAACAATAAGGATTTTCCATATGATTAGTCTGCATAGTCACAAAGGCTTTTCATTGTTATCATTGATGTACATACCTTTGCAAGAAGCAAATTATTAGCAAAACAGTGATGCCCATATCATTGAAAATTGATAATCAATGACTATGAATCCAAGGTTTCCCTTAATAAGGGGACATAAACAAACATTTTGCATTATAAGTCCGAGGCATGCATCATTTTAATTCTGCGTATTTCTGACTATCATCAAAGCCATAAATACACATTATCTTCAAACTTTGTGCCTGCAGACTATAAGTTCACTATCTCAAAATTTGTTTCTATGATCCCTCTGTAATCCTTCAAATTTGTGTAATCTGATTGTGAAATTTCCTATACGTTTATAAGTAGATACTACTCTTTTTGAAATTGTGACATATGACAGAAGGGTGGTAAACATGTGAAACTTGCAGTAAACACAAAGCAGCGGAAAAAAAATCCAAATGAAAGCAGATGATTGCACATGCCTAGAGTCTGTGTCAGGTTAGGAAGGCAGGTTATTTGCTAGTACTGGTTAGAAACAGAGTGATAGAAGCTATGCTGACAAGCATGTTCTATTCCCATAAAAATTTTATGAGCCATAGTAATTAAACAACATTATTTATAAATATTATTCTAATAATATTGCAACCCTTTATAAGAAAATCATTCAAATTTTACAATTTTGTTTCACTTACTTGGACATGTTTGGAAGCCTGTTGCCCTTATCGTCAGCATGGTTCCACTATGGTATTATACTGTATTTCTCTGTGAAAATTCCTGCTATTTAAAATTAATTGTTCCTAATATTTTAACTCAAATATATTTGATAGGTGGGTAGGTTAGTAGTGGAAAAAATAGAATTTTTATACAATGGTTGCTGTGAAAACATTTGCATTCTTACAACCTATTACCTTATAAAATGGTTGCAAAAGGACTGTTTACTCTAAGCATAGCTAGTATGCTCTGTCTAATAAGTCCAATGTCAAGTATATATCCATTAACAAATGTGGGCAATGGTTTTGAATGTGCACATATGAAATGCCACTTGATCAGTTACTGGTATTAATTCCGGTGAAGAACACAATGGTAATGCTGCAATTACAGCTGTTATTTTCTGGCAACAGTTTCAATCTACAAACATTCATGCTCCCAAAACTGTTGTAATGAAAGAAATTAAAGATTTGATTCTCCAAAAGGATGATCTTCTAGAATACTTTGATGTAAATTCACTCTTTCCCAACATACCAAAATACAAACTCCCATTATCCCTTTGGAAATGGTTGCAGTCTCTGAAATTAAGCAACAAGGAGATTGAGGAATACATCCAACCAAAGTATGCACCAATCAGAATTTCTTAGATTCAATGTTTAATTTTGTAAAGAAGCAGGTTTAGCTATGGGGAATCCATTACCACCTTTTCTGGCTGATTTATATATGAGTAGTTTGGAAATGCACATCACCAAATCATTTTCATACATTTTTAAAGTCTGGCATAGATATGTGGATGATATCTTTGCAGTGGCTTATAAGAAACACTTGGACAATGCTTTGAAATTGCTAAACCTACAAGGTAGTGAAATTTACACCATTGGATTCTATACTCTCTGGCCAGCTATTTATTTTGGTTTCAGTAACATTAAACTTTTTTCAGAAGTGTTGTTAGCCCTCACTTTGAACTCCAAATCTGGAGGACCAGATCTGCATATTTATATCCCTCTGGAGACAGGCTATGAGCTATAACTCTAGGCACTAGGTTGCTCTGGTACGCATACTCATAGCCACACCATGGTGGGCATCTGAGGGGATTACCTTATAGATACTATTGTAATGTAGTATTGTGTTGGTGTTCATTAAGAGATACAATGCCATTATATGCTGACTAACTTACCAGTGATGCAAGTGTTATCTTGTACATACATAATATTTTATGCTGGAGCTTCCTTTAAAATAAATAAAAGGAGTTGGGACTCAAATCAACAGATTTTAAACCCAAAGGCTATTGCCTTATAGGTTATGCTGTAATATACTATAAAAAGAACTGTTTTAGCTATAGTTCGAATTTAAACAATAGTGCAATAACATGCAACCACATAATTAATCTGCAATTTTATTGATTCTTATAATGCTAAAATTTGTTCATGAGCTATTAACAACTAAGTTTTCTTCAATCCCTAATAAGATATGACATTCTTGTACAAGTTATTGTCCTGTTTTGTTGTAATACTGATTTATTAGTATCAGATTTCAAATATGCATATTACATAGTGATATATCATTTTACAGAATATCTTTCTGTATCTAAAGTTGTTTGTCCCAAACAACCTTTCTATAAGCAGTAACATTTGTATGTTGTACTTCATAAATATCTATATACTTTAACTGATGTATACTTAAATTGATTTTTATTGTTTCCAGATTGTACACAATTATGGACATGGAGGCTATGGTGTAACTTCAGCTCCAGGAACTGCTAAACATGCTGTTAAACTTGTTCGGGAAATTCACTCTGTTAGCAAGCTCTGAGCTCAGTTTATCAGTAGAGTATCTGCATAGCATTATTAGAATAAAATGTTGTTCATATTTTACATTACTGTTATTCACCATTGCTTGAAAAATAAACTATAGTCATCGTAATTATAATTGAGTTATAGTTATGTAAACTTACACAAAAAAATGTCCCTGGTGTACTAGAATAGACTAAAAATATATCAATGCTATTCTTCAGATGTTAATGTTAGCAAAATATACAAATATGCAAGGCCTTGAGACAAAGTATATATTATGTACAGAGCATATTACAATAAAAGAGAGAAATGCTGAATAGTAAAGTATTGATTTTAAGCCAAAAGGAGAGCACAGGGAAAGAAAAGCATAAACATATTTACATCTCTTCCTTAATCTTTAACACCTACTTAAGTCCTTTTTTTATCCTTTCCTTTAATGTGTATATGTAATTTTTTCTTCCTTCCCTCCCCCCTTAGTTCTAGAACAAAAATTAAAATGAATCATTTGAAGCTGAAGGAGGAAAATGAAAACAGAAAGCACATAAACTGTAGTAATAAATGTCAATTTGCATTTTCTTTAAAGACATGAAAAGATATTTTAAGTACCATGAGTATTCCAAAGCAGAGTTTGAATGAATTTCTCATAAATACATATTTTATTTGGACATTCTTAGTTGTGTACACAGCAGAATCAGTGACATAGCTAGGGAATTTAAAATGGGGATGGGGAACTAATATTTCAAACATAATTTGGCAGTTTGCTCCTAATTTATGTACAATACTTTAAAATATTTAGAGGGTGCCAAAAAATGTATACACACTTCAAGCAAAGAAAAAACTGTGTTAACATAACAAAACTGAATTCACACAAACAGAAAATGATGAGCACTAATCATCTTAGACTTTTACAGTTACAACAGTTGCTCAAAATTCCCACCATCGGCAACTGATTGTGCAACGTTTGTGAAAGTGTCCTCAGTGATTGCAGCACATGCCATTTCTATTTCTTCCTGAAGTGCTGCCAGTGTAGCTGGTTTTCTACGGTATACAACATCCTTAAGAGTTCCCCATAGGTAGAAGTCCAATGGAGTTGGATCACAAGAACACAATGGAAATTCAATCAGACCTCTTTATCCTATTCAGTGCCTTGGATACTTAAAAGTTGCTTTCTGCTGATCAAACGATAATCTTAGCTCCATTTTGATTGATTTGATTTATTTATGGATGCTCTTTAACATCTCAGGTCATTAGCTTCCCATTCTATTCGGGGCATGAAACGGCCAACAAATTTTGCTCATAGGCCTCTTCTTTCAGGCTTGAGGTTCTTTTTCATGCCGTAAATGTACGACATGGGACCCACGACTTTACTTCCCTTCCGAAGGATGGGAATCAAGTGTTATCTATTTCATAATAGAAGTATCTATTATGATCAAACTAAATGGTAGTTTTGGTATCTTCCATTGTAAATGGCATATTAGTCATTTAAAATTGAAGAAGCAATATGTTAAAGGAAATGTTATCTATCTTCTACTGCATAACTACTCATATAACAAATCAGAAACACTCATACGGATTTATGCAAAAGAAATACCAGATATTCTTCACCACATATGAGTAAACTAACATGGATGACTGAGATTGTTAAGGCACAGACTCATAATTGGGAGGCCTGGGGTTTGACTCCACCAGGACAATTCTCCACGAGGTTTTTTCCAGGTTTTCCTCAGTCCTCATAAATGGCAAACCTCAGAGGGGTGTCCAAACCTTAGGCCAGGAATGCTTTCTTCCTTTAATAAAAGAATTAATTCCTTTCCCAAATAATAATTTTATCTTCATGCATCACCAGTGTTCACTGCTGGACTGTGATGGTAAGCTCATACACTAAAGTTAACAGAAACGTCTTATCATGTGATGCACTTATATGATTGATACAAGTCAAGGTAAGTGAAGTACGGGGATTGATGCCATGCATTAGGGGATACAAATTTTAAATTAGAAGGTAATGGGTGATTTTACATTTGCAAGACTGCTTCACGTATAATGGCCATGTAAGTTATTACTAACATTAAGCATATTTAAGATACATTTACTCAACATCATAGTGATGAGTAAATGTACCTTAAAGGTGTTTAATGCTGGAACTGCTTTATTTTCCATACATTTCTAGCATGAGCTTATGAAATTACATTACCCTCTGCTATTCCCTCTGAGAAATGGAAGGAATTTCTTCATGAATTCATTAAATGTACTTCAGAAGCTGTTGACAATGGAGTGGTATATATAAACAATGTATTAAACTTTGTTTACACCAACTCCATTCACTTACATAAAAACTGAACATATGTTTCCGGAATGATCTCTCCCATCTTCAGCCTGTAGACCAACTTATGTTCACTCACTCCCAAAACATATGTCTAGTTTTTATGTAAGTGAATGGAGTTAGTGTGAACAAAGTTTATTACATTGTTTATATTTCTTCATGAATGTTACACTTCAGGTCATCTAATGTAAGTGGATTTGTCTTGTACACTTTTTTCTTTAATGCCTCCCTCCAGAGAGATAAAAATCGTACTGCATTAAATCATGGGACTGAGGGGGGCCATATGTTGGTAGTGATGATTCTGTCATCAAATATTTCATGAATTGCATGCAAGGTGACATGAGCAATATGTACCATTGCAGAGTCCTGTTGGAAAATCATGAATCTATGTTCACTCACAGTTAATTCATGGAAAAAGGGTTGCAAAATATTCTGCACATACCTATCACTATTAAAAGTTTCTTAAAGAAAATAGGATTATTTATTCTCTCAGTGCTAATGCATAACACATTTCGATCATGCAAGGGTTTCTCATGAAGTAGGTTAGGTTTTTCTGAACCCCAGTATCAGTTGTTTTGTGAATTAGTATATCCACTTAGGTGGTATAAGATTGCACTTTATAGAAAATTAGATTAGGTTCAATCAAAATCTACTCCTGAATGCAGGTTCACACTGTTTAGGTTCTTGCATCAAAGTAATGTTATAAGGTATTAATTTAAGTAGCTTTGCAGCTATTTGAATAGGGGAAGGAAATTCCCATGTGCTGAAAAGATGTCAAAAGTGATTTTTAGGAAAACGTTCCAGAGCATGTCCAATATTATCTAACGTTTCTTCTATGAGTATTGTATGTTGACAGCCCACATACATGCTTTTATCAACGCTGATGACCTGAGATGATAAAGAGCTTCCTTAAATACGTTTTTATCAAGAATACTTCTCATTTCACGAAATTTATTTACCAATCTGTGAATTAAACTTTGACTTGGAAGTTGAAAATTAGGAAATCCCTCTTGAAACAATTTCCGTACATCACGAGCCGATTCTGTACACATGTACAAATCGCAAATAAATATTCTTTGGGGATTAGAATACCTGAATTGAACCATTTTAATTTAATTATACACTATATTACGCCACCTAAAGAATACTTAATACACTGTCAAACTACATGTTACCACACGTTCGCATGTTGCCAGAGTTAAACTTATACTGACCTCTCCTCCAGCTCCCCATTCAGCTTTCAAGTGTGGGAACGAGATGAGAACTGCAGAGCTTGGCCAATTGCAGCCACCTGCTCATGGACTGGTCCCGTGAAGGAAACATCACCCAGTATAAATGCTTTAAGATCATTATCTACACTTTTCTGGAGTGTAGATAAGGTATAAAAATGTTAAAAATAAATATTTCATTAACTCCTTTGTTATGAAATAAAATATGTTGGCCACCAGAAATCATTTTGATTGTTATTTGGAGGGAAACTAATGTAGATATTAAGCCATTCATAATATTGTACAAAGGATATAAAATAGCATGTCCGAGGGAGGCTAAAAAGTAATGCTGCACAACAATTTTACTTCTTTGGCCCCTGACTTTGGAAAGGGGCAGAAAATTACATTGGTATAAAAAAAGAAAAGAAAAAAAATATCACTAATTAAAAGTTGCTAAAAGTCAAGCTGAAGGATTAATTCATGTTTATCGTAGGAATCATAAATTAGTTTGACCCATTTTCATCCCCTTATCGTATTACAGAGTGGGCTTCTCTTGAGGAAGATATTTTTCCTGTGCAGAATACTTGCACTAAGCCATCGTTAATGAAACAAGATATCTTTGCACTGGTTTATGGCTGCATTTCCATAAGAAATTAACAAAAAAAAAAAAAAAAAAAAAAAAAATTAGATGATTAATGCTGTAATCTTTTGATGAAGTTTAGCTGCAATAAAGCATCTGAGACCCGAAGAAGTTGTCAACCTGATTGCAGATGGTCGCAGGTTCTGTTATATGGCTGCCGTAACACGCGGTTCTGAAAGGCACAAAGTTACTTCAGATGATGTGGTTCTGACAAAAAAGGAAGACTTTGCCTCAAGATGGCATGTTCCTCACTAATGTCATCTTAAGGAATCGCTTTACTACAATAGTTGAAGCTTGGAATCGACTGCTGCATGTGCTGGATCTCAATGTAATCAAAAGGGTTGTTCCACAGTGCCTTCAGGAAAGTGCTCTGCACTTTCTACAGCCCATCTACAGTTTGCTCGTCAGCATCCTGAGAGTTTCCAGATATTTTCTGGTGTGATTTGACAGAAGGATGCATTTCTTATGTTGCTCTGGTTCTTGTAATAGACCCTGGTCTTTGTAGAACAGAGAGAACGTGTCCTTCCTTACCTTAAGTCCCTGTTATTATTAGGTTGAATCATTGCTTCTCTTATCTTCTTAAGCTTTCTTTTTGCTGCAACTGATAATATTTTTTGTTTTAGGTCAGCCTGTTTATATTTGAGGCCACTTTACCCTATTTTCCATCTCCAGTTATGTTGGAACTGCCTTCTCGAAGTTTCAGAGTAGTATGAAATATGTCTGTTCCATTTCAGTTCAGGCCCTCCATTTTTTAGTTGTTAGAATGGTTTTATTGTGTCTGTCTGCTCTGTATCAGTCCCATAAGTATTGGGGAAATATAAGTCAATATGTAAAAGGCTAAATAAAAGGTACTGCCTGGTATTCTGAGGGGATCATTAGCAAAGCTGTATTTTTTAAACCCCACTGCAGCAAAATGCCTCACACCTTAGCTTGGGTTTACCAGAGTCCAAATGAAGTAGCCAGTTCTCCTACAAGGAAGCCTGGGATAGATCCTCTTACTGGAAATCTCTACATGTGTTGGATTTTAAGATGGTAAACAACTTTTCTTTTTGGTGCCTACCCTATGACACTTTGGCATGAGAGACTAAAATGGTTTCACTCACTGCATAGCTCATGCAGAGCAGCTTGTTAGCAACTCAACTTCTGTTCTTCTTGCAAGTTCCTTGCAAAAGTCATAATTAAAAGTAAATATGAAATGGCCTTTATCAATAATTAAGAAGGGTGTCAAAGAAGAAAATTAAAAGACCATGAAACCAAACATCGCTTCACCCAGAAAATATCTCCACCTAACCTAGAGTATCTCTAGAGCTTCTGAAAATTAGTTAAATTATTTAACATAATGCTAAACTTTTCCTGAACAGATCTAAGCATGTCATTTGTTCATTGTGGATTCATATGCATATAAAAATGTTTTGTCCCTGATATTCAAAGTGTGTTTTCAATATTAACAACCTTGCAAAGAGTTATTGTAAACATCTTATATATGCAATTGATATTTAAAAATCCCAATTTATGATTTAAATGCTTTTGCTGGCAGATAATTGTTTTTCCCTTCAAGTTCTACTGAAAGTCATATGTATGATGAACATGATCAGTAGAATAAAAAATAAAACACCAAGTATAAACAAAAAAAAATGCAGAAAAGAAAGTGGGATATATATATATACGATGGTAGATTCATAAGTTTCTGGCCTAACAATTTTCTAGGTACGATAAAGACAAAAACTATATTTCACTTTTCCAAATAGTCCCCCCCTTTATTCAATACACTTTTCACATCTTTGAACTAACATTTCAACCCCCACCCCTCCCAAATAGTCAGAAGTCTTGCTGTAAAATGGGCATCATGAGCATTCATCACTTCTTCATCACACTTAAATTTCCTTCCTCATAGGTCCTTCTTGAGTTTTGAGAAGAGGAAATAGTCGCTGGGAGCTAGATCTGGGCTTTAGGGTGGATGATCAATCTCCTTGAAGCCACATTTCTTCACAGCTTCCTTTGCAACAAGAGCTGTGTGCACAGGCACATTGCCCTGAAGAAGGTGCACACCACCACCCAGCTTTCCTGGCCTTTTCTCTTTGATGGAAGCACGTAGTCTGTACAGTAGGCCAGCATTTACTGTGGTATTCCTCTACTTGAAGTCAATGAAGAGTATTCCTGCACAGTCCCAAAAGATTGTGGCCATGATCTTTTTCATTGACTGAGTGACTTTGGCCTGTGCTTTACCAGGTTTACGCCACCACATTGCTTCTCTTTGGGGCAAGGGATCATAGTAGAGGACTATAGTTTCATCTCCTGTAACAATAGTTTGTAGAATTTCTCTCTCATTGCCATGGCAGAGCTACAAAAATGCCTGACAACAAATGACTCGTTGCTGCTTTTGGACGAGGAAAGAAGTGTAGGCACCCATCTTGCACTCAAATTTAAAAGTTCCTGAATAATTTGAAGGACTATTGTTTTAGAAAGGCCCAACCTAGCTGCTATTTCTGTAACTTAAGCCGCCAGTCTTCCATAATTTTTCCTTCCACAAGAGCTATGTTTTCAGGAGTGAGCACCTCCATGGGCCGACCTGCATGCTCTTCGTCTTCAATGTTTTCTTGAACCATTCGAAAAAGTTTGGCCCATTCTTTTATGGTAGAATATGAGGGGGATGCTTCTCCATATACACTTTCCAATTGCTGTCTAATTTCATTTGGAGTAAGTCCTTCTTTTGTGAAGAATTTAATAACAGCTCAAAACTCCATTTTGAACACGTCACAATCTTTTACCATAGCTTTCTTTATGCAACTATATTTGAACAAATGAACACAGCAGAGTGGAAGTTACAGCTGCAATTGTTTACTTAACAGATTAAGTATGACACTAGATAAGGATTTTGTGAAGGTGATAATCCTTATCAGTGAGGCCAGAAACTTATGGACCTACCCTATATATATTGAACAATAATTGATTCCCTGATTAATATAAAATTAAATCAAAACATTTCTGATGTAAATTAAATTTTGATAATGATAATAATGGATAAAATGACACTTCAGGAGCATTAAAATAGGATGTAAATCTTGATTGTTGTGGTATAACATAAAAGTCAAAGTAATGTTTTATAAAACAAATGGCTCTAAAGTTATATTTTTTAATCAGCAGTTCATAAACAATTCATCGAAATAATGTATAGTATATACAAAATAAGCAGTTAAGTTGCACACAATATGTCACACCTACAAGTCTGGATCTGAAGAAAAACATTAACAATGTATACATCACAACCTTAGAAATTTGGTTAACAAACTTTGATATGCAATATGATTTATAAAAAATTACAGAATCTGATGAACCACGAAGTTAAACAGCAAAATCATTAAAGTCACTGGGTTACAACAATAAAAAAAAGTTATCATTTAGAAGTGAAGAATGATGTAAGTGAACATTTAAAGACATTTGGTTGAACAAGGCTATGTTAGGCACTATGTAACAATTAAAACCCATACTTCTTGCATGTACAATTCTTTAAACAATTCATTATGTAATATAAATCATTTTCACGAAATATTTAAAATTTTTAGTAATAATCTCTATAATAAATATCAATAGGAATGTGATTTATTTAAAAAAAAGCATTATGTAAGAACGCAATATATGATGATTAATGATGATTTGCAGAGTAATACCTAAAAATGGAATGGGAAAATATTTGTTTTAATTATTTACTATGAATTTCAAATTGCTATAGCAAAGAAAATGGTGCAGGTCAGAAAAAAATAAAACTTCTCCATGTCGAACTAATTATCACCCAATTTTCAAATTTGTTGGACCTTTTAAAATTCATTTTTTCCTGAATATATCAGCAATATTTGGTAGATTTGTAGGTCGGTTCACTGCAGGCTTAGTCTGAAACATTTTTGAAACCCTCTGTTTCATATCTTCAACACCTTGGCCCATGTTAGCAGTTGCCATGGCAAGACTTGACCTGAAAAAGAAATCATAATTATAATTATGTGATAAAGTGGGTATGCCAGCAGCTAATGGGGATAAAGGTCTCTCAGTCACATAATATCAACTAATTCCATAACAAATTATTGAATATAGTGATGCATGCATTTGCCCTAAATAAACAAGAAAATGCTGAAATTGCCAATCCTCGTTTTCTAAGCGTTCTGGTACCTGCAAATGAAATTAAACACCACTTACTGCAGTTACCTTACAGAGACCATGCTGTCTTGCAGCAGATGATTTAATATCTCCACGTGAAAAATTATTATATGCACTGTACAAAATATCTTTTATACCTATCATTCCATGATGCATAGTGTAGCTAATACACCCCAGGAGGCAGAACACACAACAGACAAATAACCTACCTAATAATCTCGGGAGTATTCAAACTATTTAAACACAACCTTTTTGACTTAACTTGCTGGTGGTTTGACTCAAGACATGTTTCGTGGATCCTTGTCCACATCCTCAGCTGCTAAACGATTGTTGGTTTATTCCTTGAAGTTGGGATTGAAGGTGTCTGGGTTAACTCTGGTGGACAATTTGTCCTAAGTAAATCTCAAGTAAATGAAGCCAAAAAAATTATGTTTAAATGGTTTGAATTAGAGGAGATATGAATGCATGCTTCGCTGTGTTAGATTTCAAATTTAATTAATATTGAGAACCTACATAATGTTGAGGACTATTCATAAACAAAATTAAAATGGCATGAACTTCCAATTAAAAAATTTGCTAAAATTTTCAAAGGTGGATGATTAAAATTTATGCATTAATTTTGTTGTGAACAAAGCAAAATGATTAGTTTAAGCATTCCATTCTTTAACATGTTTTCACGTAGGATTCATATGTGTATTATGCTTTTCTTTTCTTTCTTTTTTTTTTTAATAGTGTTTAACACCCATTTTTACTACTGAGGCACTGATGAGCCATGGGATGGAATGATAAATTAGGAAAGGATATTTTTAAGGAAGGAAACATTCCAGGCCTAAATTCAATTAAATGTACTTACGAAGCTGTTGACAATGGAGTGGTATATATATATAAACACTAATGTAATAAAATTTGTTCACACTAACTCCATTCACTTACATAAAAACCGGACACATGTTTTGGGAGGGATCACTCCCGAAACATATGTCCAGTTTTTATGCAAGTGAATGGAGTTAGTGTGAACAAATTTTATTACATTAGTTTTTATATATTCCAGGCCTAAGTTTAGTGTACCACCCCAGTCTTTGCCATTTATGAGGACTGAGGAAAACCTGGAAGAAAACCCAGTCAGAGAGGACAATCCTAGTGGAAATCGAACCCCAGACCTCCTACTCACAAGTCTGCACTTTTAATGACCTTAGCCACCAGTGGCAGTATATGTATTATAATGAAATACATAATTTTCTACAAAGTAGAAAATAGAGTATATATAAACAGTTCTTTTACATAGTATATCAGTTCATAATACATTGGTTTTGAATAAAAAAATTGTAATATAGAATTATAAAAATTAAATTACTCTACAAACTAATAGAAAATCTATTCCTAAACTTTTTTAAATAGTATTTAATGCCCATTTTAACAACTGAGGCATCACAGGCGGTGAACACCGAGGATACATGAGATAAATTAATGATAAACTGGGAAAGGTTTATTTTTAAAGGAAGGAAGCATTTCAAGCCCTATTTATCAGAAATACCTGGAAAAAAACCTGTCAGAGAGAACAGTCCTGGTGAAATTGAACCCCAGACCTCCTGCTCATGAGTTTGCATCTTAACAACCTTGGCACCCATAGCAGTATATTTCTAAGTTACCTGCATGTCTCTACATTCATCAGTAGGTTCAAGGTTTTTTTATTCACTGATACAACCTAACTTCAGGTTGTCTGTATTGGAGAAGTTGTTATATCCTTTTTAATTCTACGCTCTCTTGAACCATACAAACCAGTATGGTCCCGCTGCTTTAGTTATTCTTATACTTAATTGATAAATTCCTCAAATTTATATCATCTTGCCTTTCTCAACCATTTGTCCGTAAATCTTCTCCTTTATATTTAATATTTTTTTCTATAATATCTCCTCCCTAATATTATTCCATTTCTCTGACCACATATTTTGCCTACATTTCTTAGTCTCTTCATAGAGTAGCAAATAATGAAACAGTGAAAGCTGTTATCTATCGAGTCTTATCACTTTCCAAAAGTACCTAACTGCAAAAAATTCTCAAACACCTCCAATAGTTATTAATGATGAATGTAGGTCTTAAAATCTTAAAATCTTGGGTAGATTAACAGTAAAACTACTTAAAATCAAGTCAACACATTAAAACACTCTTGACATTCCACTCTTGAATTTTTTTTTAAAAAAAGCTGGGACATGTTTCATGAGACCTTGCTCATATTGTCAAGCATGAAGAACTAACAGATCAATCTCAATTGGCAGTATAAGTGACTATGAGTCAATGTGAGGTGGTCTATTGATGAACTTATACAAAATGTCTGCTTCTGGGATATCAAAATTCATGAGTCTATGTTCTTATTTTTTTATGAAAATTTTTTCCCATATACTGAGTTCCTTTGGGTGTAGCATTGCTTTAAGTGATATCCTTCTCGATTTCATGGTGTTCATTCCAAAAATGTTCTGCAACTGCTGATTTTTCTATTTGATTGCATTTAATATTTCTTCGGTGTTCCTTTAATCTGACACCTATGTTCATTTTTTACAGTCTTTGCAATTAATCCTATATATGCCACAATTTTATTCTTTGGGTCTGGGGTCTGTTTTGTTTAACTTCAACAGTTTGCCAACACTGTACTTATTTTTAGGCACTAAACAGATGTTGTACTGTTTCAAGATTTTCTGAAATTTATTATTGAGGCATGGATGGTAAGCAAACTTATGGTAAGTTTTTTCTTTAGATAAAGTACTAAGTGTGGTAATTTGTTCAAATTAAATCAAATTTGATCAAAAAATAAAAAGATTCAAAGGAAAAAAAATTAAAGTGTGATAATTTGTTCAAATTAAATCCAATTTGATCAAAATATAAAGATTCAAAGGAAAAAACAAATTTAAACAACTTACCACACTGTCTTAACTTCTTATTTCAAACACTGAAATTTGTTAACTATTTATAAATTGCAGCACAACTTGAAACTCAATTATCAGGAAATTTTTCTTTGAATAATCTCTTGACAGCATGTGCTGATTCTGTTTGCACAAACATATCATAAATACTCGCTGTGGAATAGAATACTTAGGTCTGTTACTGGCCATAGATTTTTAGTTCACTAATGTAAAAGTGCGGTTCAACAGGCATTTAGCTCAGACTGGTGATGTATTCCCACAAAGTTTGCAATTCCCATTCGTGGCCTTGGTCAACATCTCTGCTGGACTGACTGACTTGAATGAGCACAGTAAATTCATTATCTGAGTGAAAATAATATAAAAGGTTTTGATTTATAAGAATCTGAAATTGCGTTACATTACAAGCGAAGCATGAGGAACATTTTAAAGAGTGAATTACTATCAAGTTCTGGAAAGTTGAATATTTTGGACATACAATGCTTTTGTGAGGTTAATATATTATTATATAATCTCACAAAATTTGCATAAATCAATCATTTTTTACATTTAGAGGAAAATGTTATAAACAACAAACAGGACTTACTATGGGTAGCCCTTTATCACCTTTTTTGGCAAACCTCTTCATGGGCAGATTTGAGATGCATATTACTTCTGCCTTTCCACACTTTTTTAAGATTTGGTACAGATATGTAGATGACATTTTTTCTATAGTAAGCAAAAATATGATTAATGATGTCTTAAAGCTGCTGAATATACAAGACAGGAACATTTCATTTACATATGAAATAGAAAAGGATAACATGCTACCATTTTTAGATATAAAATTATGAAGAACCATGAGAATCTGAGCTTTGGGATATATAGGAAAGATACCCTTACAGATAATCATATCAAGGCAGATGGTTTTAACCCTTTAACACACAAACATGCAGTTTTCAACAACTTGACATTTCATTCGGTTAATTTACCAATTAGTAAAGAACAGTATAAAAAGAATACAAGAAAATAGAAGAAACGGCAATTTTAAATTGCTTTAATAAAGATCTGGTACATAAAAAATGGAAAGATTTAAAAGGAAAAAACTTATCAGAGATACCACCACATTATCAGCAGATATAGAAAAACTGATTTTTATAAAATTTACATATCATCCAAAAGCAATTAAAAATTTTCAAAATAGTTTTAAAGGTTTCAATATAAAATTAGCAGCCATCAACAGATTTAATTTAGGAAACATCTTGAATGATAAAAACCTGTAAACACCCCACAAGAGAAAAAAGCAGGTATTTACAGAATAACAAGTGCAGATTGTGAAAAGATCTATATTGGAAAACAAAGAGAAATATAGGCACATGTTTAGAAGAGCATTTCAGGAACATAAAATATAAACATATAGATAGATCAGGTGTGGCATATCATTTTTGGACAAAAAAACCACGAGATTGTAAAGAAGGTGGATTTACTAAAAGACACTCATGGACATATAGAACTGGATACTTTGGAAAAAAGTTACATTCATAAATACAGAGATCGATTAATGAACTTAGATATTCCAAAGGTAGAAAACACCAATTTTACATACATAAAAACACCACCAGGGCGGCGCTTCATCTTGACAGAGCCATTAGATTCTCCAACCAGTTGTACTCTTGGCCGAGGATGAAGGTCTTTGAAACTAGTTCCAATTATCACACAAGTAAGTGAAGCAACCAGTGTTTAGTACGACATATATCACATGATTTTATTCATATGACTTGGCTTCATTGTGTTAGTTCCATATATTTTTTAAAATAAGTTTCTCTTTTAAAAAATGTTTTAATACAGTCCTCTGTTACAATATTACTTAAATGAGATCAAATGGAATGTTAAATAATTAATACCATTGCAGCTTTCTTTGAGATTTAAAGCTATGACTTTTTATTAATAGTAGTACTTCATACAACCCTTTCAGACATTTTCCATTTATGGACCAATAAGTTTGCTTATGTGAATTCTAGTTTACTCAGAAGTTAAAGGAGAAACTTACCTCTCAGAAGGTCTCTGTTGCTCAATTCGAGATTCTGCTCCTTTGATCATAGCTTGGACAGTATCATAATGAGAGGGCAGAGATTGATTACTGATTATTTCTAGATATCTGAAAATCAAAATATGTATTTCAAACTCAAGCACATTATTAACCAAACTGATTTATTAAAATATTATACACCTCAAGTATGTTTACGCGCTTATTGCATAAGAAAAATTACGTGCTTATAAACATATTTTGCACATCTTTCATAAAAATTACATTCTACTAATCTATGTGCTCATTTTTCCAATTTTTCTAATTTTCTAGATTTTTTAAATGTAAAACTAATACGTTTCTGTCAATCCTACAAAATCCTCTTTTTTATTTATGGATTCCCATACGGAGTTTTAGATAATCATAAATGTGCTAAATAAATTACTAAAAAGTTTATTTTATCTTGATACAGATTTGAAATAGCACTAGGATTTTTTATTACTTATAAATCACATTTTGTTTAAAACTCAGCTGGTTAGCATTTTATCTTGATACAGATTTGATATACCACTAGGATTTTTTATTATTTATGAATCACATTTTGCTTAAAAACTACCATTTATCATTTGCATTTTCAAAATTATAAAGCTTGAAATTGAGCATTTTTGTTATTTGGGAATAGCCTATGTAACTAAATCAATGCACTATAAAAGCAATTACCTTAAACCTGGCAATAATGAAGTATTTATCGTTTGTTTTGATAATGCACAGTACACTGTTGCCGAAAAGGCTTCAATGAGAGCTATTGCCAAATCTAGTTTTCTGGTCGAACTCGTTATCTGTGATGTGTAAGCTGCAATTCCTGCCAACTGTGGAAGAATTACTGAAAAAATGAAACTATTTTAGATGTCAAATTATGATAAAATATGAAGCAATTATCAAATAAGAAGTGAGTGCAATTAATTAATTCTACATATTACATTATTATCAGCTGGTGAGGAAAGTTTGTTCAAATATTCAGAGAATAAATTTTAGAGATCTAGAGAAGCATACCAAAGTAACTTTGCTTAGCAAAATATTCTCCATTATAATCAATGCACTTCTCCCAACATGAAACCAGCACATTGTATTGCCATTTTTTAATAATGTCTGGTCTCAGGATACAATGAAACTTCTTAGAATTCTGTCCTTATTATCATTTCATTTCCAACATTGTAGTTTTGGGTAGTTTTGCAAAGAACAAACAATATGATAATTCATTAATGAAAAGTTTTTGGAGTATGGAAGATGCACTAGAGTTTCTCATCCTGATCTCTCTTCCATGTATGTCAAGCAAGATAGAGTTCTGCATTGTCCTGTACGAGGAGGACATTTAGTTGCACAGAGTGCTTCTGACAAATTTTGTTCACCTGGTTTATCTGGTCTGAACATGCAATCAAGTGATGATATGGTCAAAATGGATAATTTCTGCTGAGATCCACCAGAAACTTAGCAAGGTCTCTTCTGTTGTCAAAGCAGACATTATGGTATACTTGCTTGTACTTCCCCATGTGATAGCCAATTATGTGGCTGCTTTGGATTGTTGTACAGAATTCATTTTTCATCACAAAGCAATACATGGTCAAGATATACTTCATGGCTATGATGATTAAGTCAGTTAGTTCATATGGAACCTGTTTCCCTTTTTGTATAGCTTTGAAACCTTTATCTGATAATTATCCATATGTTAGGGAGCTGTACAGCTAATGTGAATTTATAAAGTGGCTAGAGGGGCAATTATATGTTAAATGGTGTGATTAGGAGTAGGGTGATAATGAAAAACAAACAAAGAAAAGGATTCTCCAAAGTAGTGGTTGAAAGTGTGGCGGCAATAACATGAAAATTAGTTTTATGTATATTGGTAACTTTATAGTAACATTTTTATTTTTAAAATTTCTCCCAGTAAGTGTGTATGTTTTTTTAATATTAATTCAATTTGGAATCAAACACAGTGAAAAAAAATGAATATCAAAGTTTAGGAAACATTGGTTTTCCAATACCACTTCAAAATTGCCTTCCGCTGTTCAAATGATAATCTGGGCTCCATTTTGTTGTAGCAATGCTAACATAATGTAATGTGAGTCACATCTGTTTACAGAAATCATATGATAATCTTAGCTTCATTTGTTAATTATGATTTACCTGTTATTTAGCAATGCTATCATAATATATATGAGTCACATTTGTTTACAGAACATCATACTACACATTACTGTTGTTTTTCAGTCCAACTTTGAAATATATTAAATAGATATCTACTGGGAAGTGTGTATACCTTTTTTTGGCACCCTCGGTACATTAATAAACTGTAAAAAATTAACAAAATACAAAAGAGAATTATGAAAGTCAAGCAGTTGCTTGCAGGAGCAATACTATGCACAATTAAAATGTCAGAATGTTGAGGAATCAAGTGCTATGTAAAATTACAACACACTTTTATTTATGGAGGGTTCCTCAGTTAATGTAGGATGATGCTATTTACATTTTTTCATGGTGAAATTTAGCTTTTGCCACCACCGATGTGTTTCAGTGATATCCATGGACATGAAATATAGCAATGGAAAACTTATCCTCTTATCCTATATTATAATTCTTGTGCATATATATGCTAATAAATGGAAAGGTACATTTAATAAATTGGAATGCAAATTATCATATATACCTACCTTCTTCCCTGAACCATGCTTCACATGCAGCAGTTATGTGGCCCATGGTAGACACTAGTTGGCGAAGCATAGACTGGTTTTCACGCACTGAAGGGTCTAACAGAAAACTCTGAAGCTGCATGTAAGCTTTATCCTGAATCTAAAGCATTGAAACAAACATCTTATCATTACAGTGCAAGATTTATGGCTTTAAAAATGTGCATTTGTTATAGCCTAATCAATTATTTTAAATTTAGTAGTCATTACAGCTACATTTTCTAATTAATGCACGTGTATTGACCATAGGAAAGTGTAATGAATAAAATATATGTTCATATGAAACATGCCAATACAATAGATCATAAATTGCATTTTAAAATGTCATGATTGCACACCTTTAGGATTGTAGAGGTGATCAATAAGGACAACTTTAAAACAGCAAACATATTTTCATTAGAAATGCTAATTGGAATAGGAGCGTGTAGTTTGACTCAATCATAGAATAAACTAAATTATATGTTTAATTTTAAGAGTGCTCTTTAATATCTTTGGTCATTAGCATGCTACTCTATTTAGGGCATGAAACAGCCAATATAGTTAGCTCGGAAGCCTCATCTTTTATGCTTGAGGTAAACATGGGTCCAAAGACTTTACTTCTCTTTCAAGGGAAGCCATATTAAGATTTTTATGCTGGAAAAAATCCATCAATTTTGGCCACATTTGAACCCAGTCAGCAAACTATGTATGGAAATTCTTTGGTAGATAGAATATAACACAAGTTTTGTTTCTTATTTATTTATTTATGGACGCTCTTTAACATCTGAGGTCATCAGCATCCCATTCAACTCAGGGCATGAAATGGCCGACAAATTTTGCTCAGAGGCCTCTCTTTCAGGCTTGAGGTTCTTTTTCGTGCCATAAATGTACGACACGGGACGGCTTTACTTCCCTTCCAAAGGAAGCCATACTTAGGATTTTTACGCCCGAAAAAATCCATCGGTCCTGGCCGGGTTCGAACCCGCATTTTGGGCTTAGGAGGCAAGTATGGTAACCACTACACCACCAGGACCGACAGTTTTGTTTCTGTTACATATAAGTTCAGGCTTTCATTCACAAGCACTTAAGATGCCATAGTATTTCTCTCTCTCTCTCTCTCCCCCTCTCTAATGCAGGCCATTCTAGTGGAGAGCATTAAATGACATTTTAATCTTTGCAGATATATATACAGAACCTTGTTTACAGATATATTATAATAATCAATTGGCAAAGAACTCGAAGGTAGTAAACTGAAATCTCACTTCAAGTTAAAGATAGCTGTTCATATACCATTAAAATGATTACATTTGAGCATTATATAAATACTACAGATTTTCTTCTTTAGATTGTTGTCATCATGGAAAAAAATTCACATTAAGAAAATGTTGTGATATGCATTTCATTTATGGAAGAACCAATTGAAATGGAAGCCATGCCGCAAGGCTTTATCAGTTGACTTGCTCTTTAACCTGTGATCAATTCATACTACATTTATGTTGGTCCTGGTAGTGTAGTGGTAACCATACTTGCCTTTTATACCCAAGATTGTGAGTTCAAACGTGGTCAGGATTGATGGATTTTTTCTGGGCATAAAAATCCTAAGTATGGCTTCCTTTGGAAGGGAAGTAAAGCCATGGGTCTTAAGTGGTACATTTATGGCACGAAAAAGAACCTCAAGCCTAAAAGAAGAGGCCTCTGAGCAAAATTTGGAGAATAATAGGTAAACTCAAAAGATAAATTCATTGAATGCAGGTGATTATGCTGCTTTTTTAATCTTTATCTAAGAACCTCACTTTGAAAGAGTTTTATTCTTTTTTATGAGAAATGCTTTACCTGAAACTTTGTACTTAAAAGATAGATTATGCCACAGAAAATTCTTACTGTCATATTATCTGCCACCACCAAAAGAAATTTTCAGTACATTTACAACATGAAATACTAAACTAACACTTTCCAGGGCCATATATAATATGTTGTCATTTAAATTGGCAAATATTGTCGCATGTACTGAGGGGTGTAGCAAATTAACGTTTTTGAGGGCTAAATTTGTTTGGCTTTATATTTCATACCTTGCCTTAATGTGATCACCTTAGGGAATTTCAGTGCAGCAGTCAGTCACTTCAGGGGCTGCTTAAGTAGTATTTTATACATTAACCTCTGCCTGGTAACAAGCAAAACATGCTGAGCTTGGATCTGTCATGTGGTGTTGGAAAGGGTCATACACCTACAGTACTTTCTCATTGGTTAATATAATTTAAATCTAAGGCAATGGTACACCATATTTGGTATAGTTTATGCCACAATGTAGAGACCCCCCCCCCCCCAGGCAATCGCAAAACAATATAAGGGGAAACAGAGCTACAGCTCGGGGTCTTTTGTCTTTTGTCTTCTGCCTGTTGTCTTTGGAGGACAACCAGCTGATGTACACCCTCAGCATTACTGCAATAGAGTCCTAAAAGATAAGGACCCGTAATCACAATTCAGATTGAAGATTCGTCCCTTCTACAATAAATTGAGTTGGCAAGGTACACTGGGGTTTGTTTATACCATTACTCTCCTAAGTAGCAACCCCCTTAAGTCACAACTTTAGTCTTGACAATATACCACTACTTTTAACTGTAATACCTAAGTTGCTAGAGGACATGTATAATGTTTGCAACCACATATAATGTCCCAGAAAATGGCAAATCAACATTTTTCTTCCAACATGTCCAAGTTCTCCTTGATACTCCTGGCAAAATGTACCTAACTTCAATGGATTATTTTTTTTTCTTGTGCAATCTCAGTGACTACAATCATGACATAGAGATGAATCACAAAGGAAGCTTATGGCAAAGATCATAATTACCTATGACACCATTGGGAATAGATGAAAAATTTACAGAAAATGTTTATAGATTACTGCAATCTTTATAAATTAAAAAACTCCTTTTAATATTGAATAAAGACACTTGAACCACAAGACTACAAATTATTAAGGCAGCAGATCTTTCTGGTGGTACATGCAATTTTGCATAGTATGTCAAACCTAATGATCATCTTTAAAAATGTTCCTATTTTATTACACACAAGTTCACCAACTTCAATTTCCACATGACTTAAAAGTTATATTGAGCTGACTTCACTAAGTCCATTTGATTTGGCACTTAGCATTATTTTTCTGGGACAGATGATACATGGCAGAAATCCAAACTTGGACCTTTTATAAGCCAATTTACCCTCCATTTCTGAGTTGGAGAATGAGCCATGGGAAATTTTAATGAATGCTGTACTGTCAAATGAGTTTCTGATTCTTTTCTCAAACTCAAAATGTTTACAAAAATTTCAGGCACCCAACTACCTTTCCCATCCAATAAGTACTGGAGCTGGTGGAAGAGGAATCCCAGGGGCTTCATCTGGGAATTTCTTCATAAGAGGGCAATCTCAAAATTATTTTTTTTATATTTCTAATTTGTCTGTGCACATTTGGAAAATGACTAATTTCCTTTGCAACTTTGTGGCATGCATATATTAAGCAGGTTACATGTACCATTTTTGTGTGTGGTGCTTTAAGGGAATTTACTGCATCTTTTAATGCTCGACAGCATTAGGCTGCAGAATATTCACTGTCTGTCAAATAATGTGTTTATGTTGCTTTATCCAGTACTTCACAATTTAGAAAAAAACTTTCATTACTGTTTTCTCCATTCATTGACTTAATTATATTTACAATGTAACAACCCACAGAATATATGGTCTTGTCAATTGAGTTCATATGGTTTGCTCATCAAATTTTGTTCTTATTTCATTTGCTGTCTTGTCACTACACCATCCAGAATCATTTTTCCTTGTTGTTGACTCATTTGGAACAGACATTTTTGTTGCTTTTTTCAAGAAATTTTCAAAATGCAACATTATTCAATTTTTTTTACTGAAATATTTGCCAAAATGAAAAATATGTACGGATCTCCATAAAACAGTGAATGAACTGACCTTTTGCACTGCCTGAGAAGCATCTGCTGCCTATTTTTTTGTCTCTATTCTTCAACACTTTGCTTCTTTTTCTTAATTTTTACATGTTATTGCATGGTTATTTTCTTTTCTGCTGCCACTTTTACATCATAAATTTACAATAAAGAATATTACCATAACTTCAAAAAACATAGTGTTGCCATATTCTGAAACAAATTGTTTTAATTTTGTGGAAGAATTTGGTTGCACTTTTGGCATATTGGAGTTAAATTTAACAATTTATTGACACACGGCATGTAAAAACTGAATGGCAGAGGTGTCTTGTCTATAAATGTCAGGTTTTTTTCCATCCATTGGAATTAAAGAGAGCACAATTCATGCAACAGTATACTTGTATTAGCTTGACAAAATAACCACTGTTATCAAATCGAAGGCAATTGCCACTACCACCAGCTGACACAGGTCTTTATATTTGTGCAGGCAATAAATATGTTTATATTTCCTTTACAAATTAAGTAGATGGTATGATAAAAAGGACTAGACTATACTTGAGTTTGTACTAGTTCACATTTGAAAAAAAACATAGTTAGGGATTGGAAGATTGCCACAGATTTCCTAGAATTAAGAACTGCTTAATTTTACAGGTTTTAAAAATTGTTTTTACAAATATTTGAATATAAATGCATTATAACTAACTAAATTGAGAAAACCCCTTATTTTTTCCCCCTTAAAATGGTCTTAAAATTGTTATATACACTAAAAGAGCATTATTTCACAAAAATAAAAAAGGAACTAAAAATGCAAAAAATTACCTTGAAAATAAGGGTTTTATTTCACCCATGATGGCATGAACCATATTTATTTTCAACAGAGATCACCCCTAGTATCATTAGAAAAAAGACATAGAATATTGAAATCCAAGTCCTTGTTATCATTCATCAATGATAATTGACTGGTTAACATACTCATCAGCATACTCAACAGCAACCAAATAAAACATTTCTGGACAGTGTTTCTGTATAAAAGTACTGCATATTCAAGATTTTTACCATCCCTAAAGATGTGTGACAAACTTACTGATGTTCTTAATTATCTAGCAAGTCGTTTTGATAATCTTAGGCTCCACTTAACTGTTGAATTATGCAAAGCTAGTTTTGCAGGCTTTTGCCTGCATCCTCAGTTGCGAATAAGAAATTAAATGTATATTTAAACTTACTGATATTCTATTTGTAAATTAAATCAGTGTTTCTTATGAACTTATACTCTTGAATCTATTAACAGTGAAATAAATAAAATAATGCCGATGTAGAGTTGGTTTGGCGACACTTGTGTGACATTTCAGTGTTTCTTGTTTATACTACCCACTCTAATTATCATTTCATGTATTTGGACACACTGGCCAAAGAGAGGCAACATTAAGATTAAAAAGAGAGAAAAAGCCCAGCCTACTGCATAAGTACCACGTTAAATTCAACTATAGAATAAATTATGAATATTGTATTATAGCATAACATTTTATTGTATTTCTCTATTTGTTATATTCCAAGACTTGTATACATTTATAATATTCTGACAAGGCTACAAATAATTATAATTCCAATGGATAATAAAAAATCAAATGTAATCTAATCTGCACATTAGACTCCCCTGACATTTTCATACCAATGAAAATACAAATTAAAAATGTAATTAAAAAGTTAAAAAATAATTCTTACAAACTCATAACAATGCTACTTTATGACAAAGTAAAACAAGTGTATAAAATATAGTGAACTTTTGTAACAGTGGTGTCAATTATTAACATTTAAGAGAAATTGAGTCGTGATAGTAACATACACACCACTAAAATTGAATTAAATGGAAGACTAGTTTCGGGAGCCATCGCTCCTATCATCAGTTCCTGGTCGACTGCCGGCCTCGCTGTTTGTGATAGATCGATTCATCTCTGGTGGAGGTTTGATGAACTTTTGTAGTACATCACTTGGCAGGATTTCGAAATTAAAAACTTTATCCTTATTCTTCCAAATATAGATATTTTCCCAGACTGTAAGTTCAGTTTTTCCTTTAATATTTTTAAGTAATTTGGGGTTTTTATTAATGTTATGTTGCTTCCAAAAGTGCCAAGCTACCGCCGATTTTTCTTCTTGTTGTTAATCGGCGGTAGCTTGGCACTTTTGGAAGCAACATAACATTAATAAAAACCCCAAATTACTTAAAAATATTAAAGGAAAAACTGAACTTACAGTCTGGGAAAATATCTATATTTGGAAGAATAAGGATAAAGTTTTTAATTTCGAAATCCTGCCAAGTGATGTACTACAAAAGTTCATCAAACCTCCACCAGAGATGAATCGATCTATCACAAACAGCGAGGCCGGCAGTCGACCAGGAACTGATGATAGGAGTGATGGCTCCCGAAACTAGTCTTCCATTTAATTCAATTTTAGTGGTGTGTATGTTACTATCACGACTCAATTTCTCTTAAATGTTAAAACAAGTGTCCTTAGCAGATAGTATTTGACAACACCAGTCAACACCTGAGATGATGAAAGCAACAGAGAAAACGGTGGTTTCAATGATATTAGTGATAAAAACAAATTAAAGCAGCAGTTAAATTTAAAAAAAAACCAGAAATATTTTTATTTTGTTAGTGCCTTGAATTTTAATGAAACTGCACCAATAAACGTTTAAGCTTTAGGATTCAAGAGGATGCGTTGGTTGATACTGTATAGCTGTTTCAGTGATGTGCATAAGGTTAGGGAGCATATTGCTCTGAAAATAAATATACTTATTGTAAATTGCTTACCAAAAGGCATTCTCTTTGTTTCTGCTTTATTTACAATGATATGGAATATCATTAATGCAACTGTTACAACTCTTATTTTAAGATAATAAAGTAAAATAATTTAAAAGTTTATATTGATGACAGTTCTTCTATGTTTAAATATAGTATGGCATAGTCTATCCCAAAAGTGAAGAGCATTTTTCTATTCTATTATCTATTTTCTACATGAGGTGGGAAGCATTATTATATTGGGCCTGTTTAATTTTTCGACATTAAATATGTAAAAAAGGAGGACTGTAATATGTGACTAAATATGGCATATAAACTAATGTGTATTAACAGAACTAAGATGTTCAAATATAATATACATGAAACACTCAAATATGAACCATGAAAACATGTTTGGAAAATTATAAATCCTTGTTCCAATTTGTTTCTATTTGCATCACATTATATTTTACTATGAAGAAGGATATAAGTACCATTATAAAAATAATGCTGTATCCTTGGCTTTAGTGCTAGCTTTCAGTGTTTTATCAGAATATATTTGAACATATAGTTATCATTAAAGATGTCTGTTTATTTATAAAGTTTTCAAGGTTTTTATTTGATTATGCACAGTTTGTACATTTGGTTTTGTCAGTTAATATTAATACATAACTACAAATTAGATATATATATATATATATATATATATACACACATACATATCTAACTCTATAATTTAGTTTTCAAGAATTTTTCCACAGTATAAAAATTATGTTTTAACAATAAATTTTTAATATTATCAGTATTTTTCATAGTTCATAACGCATGTGTATATGTGCATTTGCTTATATATATCTGTATAACACAAACATGCACAAGATATTCAGATATAGTATAGAAAACGCTACAAATAGTTGTGCAAATTAAATGGCACTTTTAATAACAAAATGTTTTCACAGGCTGAAAAGCAAGATATAATACAGAAAACACTACCATAGATATGCAAATTAAATGAAATTTTTATTAACAAAATATGTTTTCACAGGCCGAAAAGCATCTGAATGAATGAATAAATAAACAAATGAATATATATATACGTAACATTTGCAACACACACACACATATTTCTGTTTATAGCTACTTAACCAGAAAAATATGTCCAGAAATAATAAACAAAAAACATTGAAAAATAATACATTTAACATACAATATTAGATAGCCACTTACCCTTCATACACAAGCAAAATTGTGATTACCCCAATGAACATATTTTCTCCCTTGCGATTTTCTGTTATAACCTCCAAAATGTCTGATAGCAGAAATATTTACATTTTTTTTAGTGGTATGCATTCAATGGAAGTGAATGAAGCACTGCTTTGATAACATTTTCTTTGCCATTGTAACAAAAAAAATGTTTAATTATCACTTTTAGGAAGAACAGATCACTGAGAATGTATCCAGAGATAAAGAGAGTTTGGAGGAAGGAGAAGTACCTAGAAATTTGTGATAAATTGGGGAGGTAAGGTTTCGCTTGGGCCAGATCAGGAGTAAGGAATTTAAGAGGTTTGAGAAAAATCTGTGGGCATGGTGAACTTGATAATGGCTGCATATTATATTGTGAGCTAATGAAGAGGTGGAGACTACAGGTATGGAAAGTGAAATGGAATAAAATTAAGGGAGAAATTTTAATAAGGAAGATATTAGGAATCAAAGGAGATAAAAATATAAAAATGATGGGAGAATAGTTACAGATAAATGTTGGAGGAAGATTAGAAGTACTACAAGAGAAAAGAGTTTAGGTAAAGGGGATTACTAAAAATTTCATTATTAGAATAAGAATTGAAGTAGTGAAATTAGATTATGGTTCAGTCTCCAATATATCAACAACCTGGATTTACAATGTATTGGGACTGGAAACAGTACAGGTAGTTAACTTTTGATCATGTAAGATGCAGGGTACATTGCTTTTTTGTAATATTATCAGTGTTAAATAAATATAAAGTTATTTGGTATAATAAGAAATGAATAGTATTTCGTTATTCGTTATTTGTGAAATAATGGAAATATGTTAATTGTAATATTTTTGTGTTAGTTGGAAATAAATTCATACTTTCACAAAATTTAACAACATTACTCAATATGCTCTGTGAAGAATGCTGGTTGCTGATGAAACCACTTTTCCACACATCATTGACCACTTAATCACTTAGTCCCATCATTTGTTTGCAGTGTTTCTAGTGTTATCTATGCTTCTTTTGAACAACTCTGTTAATATTGATACAACATTAATTTATACAGTGAAGGCAATTATGCTGGTATCACTGAGGCACAGAGATGTCTGTTTATTTTAAATGAAAAAGCAAAGTGCTTCAGATGAAAAACATGCTCATTAAGATATGTATCATGTTAACAATCTAATCTATGGTGTCACACTTTGTTCCTGCTACATAAATAAATTATAGTCACAATGTATGTATTATTACTATAGCTTTCAGTTTTTATGTTTTTTCATTACTTATTTATGTATTTGAATTTGAATTTATTTCCAACAAACACAATAACATTACAATAAAATTACATAATTCCATATTTTACACTAATCCAATATAATTATTAATTTTGCCAAGTTGCTTGTTAACATTCTGGCCCCATTGCACACAAATCCAGGTTATTAGTGCATTGGTGAACATCATATTCTGTAATATCCTTCAATTATTATACTTCCAAGGTTACATTACTTTCTACATTTCCTCCCATCATCCTCTTCATCGTTCTTACTCATTTCTCTCTAACTTTAAATAGTTCCCTACCACTTTTATATCCTTCTCTCCTTTTACTTTTAAAATCTGTCTAATTAAAATTTATGCATCTAAATTTTTCCCATTTTTATTCCAAACCTTTTTTCTACATAACATTGTTTGATTATAATATAACAAACAAGGAAAATCTGTATTGGTTTCTCCACACATTAAATAATTTCCTATTTCTTTATTATATCATAATCCTTTTAAATTCATAACTCCAGTTCAAGCCCAAGCAAACACTTCCCCACCTACCTTATCACGTTGTTCTATGTATTTTTCCCTACCCCATACTATTTTTATTCTGCTATAAAATCGTATGAACGCTTTTCATCCAAACTACTAAATATTTCTTGTCGTTCAGCATCTTCCAATCTTAGATTTCTTTCTTTCCAAAATCCTCTGTTTTGGTATTCCCTATTTATTCCTAAACCTATCTGTTGTAAAATGTCCTGTACATTGAGATACCACGATTCTTTCCACTTACATTTCTCCTATATACTAAAACATTCATTAATAATATCACTCTCTTCTAATGTAATTCTGAATATTTCATAATTTGTTTATGTAAGAGAATGAATATTCATATTTTATAAATGTCAATGGGAACCACAGTTTTTTCCAAACCTTTTTCAGCCTGTTCTTTCTCAGGGAGAGAGAGAGAGGGGGAGGGGGAAAATTAATGAAAAATTGAAGGCGAACACCAGAACTATCAAACTTGATTTAAAAATCAAATAAATTTAATAGACATTTTAATCTAAAGTTAATAATTAGTCATATAAGAGGATTTGTTTTATTTTGCTGGTATTGCCTGCTGTTTAGAAAGGATATAAACACTAGTTGGATCAAAACTGGGCTCAACATTTAGAAAATTCAGTAAAATCTATAGTTGCAACTAATGACTATTCGCCGTTTAAATTTATATATAAAATACAGTTGCTTTTGGGGAAACAGAATAGAGGCTTTGCTGACAACAACTTAAAAATTAAATATCCTCACATAATTAAAAAGTAAACCAAGACAGAGCCATATTTAAAAGACTTGTAAATATAGCATGCTTTCTACATAAACACGAAGAGAAAATTTTATTACCAAGAGAAATTATGTGGAATTGCTAAAACATATTGCTGAGTATAGGACTATTGGCTGAGCATTTATATATCTCCAGTGTTTTAGAGGATTTTCTAATAAAATGCGAAATGATTTCATTAAAGCTATGGATCCAAGTCTTTCATCAGCTAACCATTAAGCAGGAAATTAAGGAGGTTTCACAGCCTTCTTAGTCCATGAAACCACAAGTGTAACAAACAAAGCTCAATGCAATTATAACTAGACATATCTTTTTTTTTCATAATGTATACACAGAATGTAACAAAAACACCAGGACAAACTTTGGGGGCAAGTTCCTGATACCAAAAAAAGATGGAAAAAAAAAAGAAGTAAAAAGTCAGATAAAGTAGATCCATAAATGTCTGGTTTGTATATTGTTATTGAAAGATTACAGTCAATGCATTTCAGGGCATGATCCAACAACTTAAGATTGTTAAAATAATAATTAACTTTTTCAGACAATCAATTGATGTTATTGATACAAGTTAATCTACTGATGTATGTGTTGCCATGGAAGCTTGTTTACATTATCATTGTACATTACTGGTTAGTCAGTTCCTTACGTTCAACTTGTGCTGTAATTCAGTTACATTTGAGTGACCAACAATGGCAGGATATTCATGTTGTGAGCAGGAGATATGATTTTTACGTATGGTTGTGAGAATGATATATGAGTGTGAGGCTGCATGGCTGCACTAGATGGAATTCTCAGACCAAAGGCAGCCAAGTCATAATCCTTTTCCTTCAATTAATCAGTTAGTTGCTGAGATAGAATCTATAGCACCACAAACTGCAGATCAAGGAAAACCAAGAGTTGCTCATATGCCTGACTGGCAAGAACTCATTCTACAGGATTTTGAAGATCTATGTAACAGCACAAGACATTGGTTTAAAATGATACACTATGGGTAACTTATTTACACACTTCACTTACTATGTTTTTCTAAGTTGGAACAATGTTTCGGGAACCAGCTTTCCCACCCTCAGCCGTTGACCCAGTGATTTCTGATGCTTGTGTTGGTCCCCTGCAATTTGTTCTGTGCACTATGGTGACCTCGGGAGGATCTGAAATGAATCTAGAAAGGTGATCCCACAGTGGAAAGTAAAAATTCATCGCAATTTTTTGATATTTTAGGATGAAAATATTCTCCCAGGCGACCCATTCAAATGGGTTCTTTATTTCTTTTAGAAGTTTTATCTCTGGGTATATTTCATGATTTTGGTTCCAATAATGATGCACCATAGCCGATTTTTCCGTCTGTTTAAATTTGATGTTTCTAAAATGTTCTTGCTTCCAAATTGTCAGATTTCTCTTGGTTTTTCCTATGTATTTCAAATTACAGTCTAAACATTCTATGGCATATATTCATGATTTCTTTTCTATGGGTATCTTGTCTTTTAATTTTGAGCTTAAGAGGTTCTTAATATTGTATCTGTTGATCAGGGCTAAGCTTTATATTATACATACAAGACATTGGCTTTAGTACTTGATACATCTCATATACCACATGGAGGATACTCCATGAATAGTTTTTGTATCCTTACCTTCAACATGTTCAGGGTCTTGTGCCCACTGGGTGACCATATGTAAATCTGCTTGCTCTTGATATGAATATCCTGCCATAGTTGGCCACTCAAATGTAACTGATCTGCAGTACAAGTCACATGTAAGAAAATGATTAACCACAAATGTACACAAATGATAAATGTAAACAAGTCTCTTGGAAACATATGGTCATCCAGAGTACAATGTACATGATGATGATTGATTTATTTAAGGACGCTCTTTAACAGCTCAGGTCATCAGCGTCCCATTCAACTCAGGGCGTGAAACGGCCGACAAATTTTGCTCAGAGGCCTTTCTTTCAGGCTTGAGGTTCTTTTTCGTGCCGCAAATGTACGACACGGGACCCACGGCTTTACTTCCCTTCCGAAGGAAGCCATACTTAGGATTTTTACGCCCGAAAAAATCCATCGGTCCTGGCCGGGATCGAACCCGCGTTTTGAGTATAGGAGGCAAGTATGAGTACAATGTACAGTAGATTAACTTGTATTGATAACTTTGCTTGATTTTCTAAAAAAGTTAATTATTATTTTAACAATCTGAAGTTGATGGAATGAATGAGTAGTGTTTAACACCCGTTTTTACTACTGAGGCACCACAAGCGATGGACACTGATGATACATGGGATGAAATGATATATTGGTAAAGGATTTATTTTTAAGGAAGGAATCATTCCAGGCCTAAGTTTAGGGTACCTCCCCGGCATTTGCCATTTATGAGGACTGAGGAAAACCTGGAAAAAACCTCAGTCAGGGAGGACGGTCCTGGCTGTATTTGAACCCAGACCTCCCGCTCATGAGTCTGTGCCTTAACGACCTCAGCCACCTGTGGCAGTTTAAGTTAATGGAGCATGCCTTGAAACATGATGAATAATTTACAAGTCAGACAATTATGGACAGATGTTTACATGACTTTTTTTTTTTTTTTTCTTCTTCTTCTTCTTGTTTTGATGTGAGGAACTCGCCCCCAAAATTTGTCCCAGTATTTTTGTTACACCTATGTGAACAATAAACATACTATGAAGATAATATGAAAAGGAAAAATTATAATAAAAGGTTATTATATTTATTTGGTTTATTTAAGGGCACTTTTTAAAATCTCTGATGATTAGTATCCCATTCAATTTAATTCAGGGCATGAAATGGCTAATAAATTTCACTCAAAGTCTTCTTCTTTCAGACTTGAGGTTATTTTACATGCTGTAAATTTATGACATGGGACCCACAGCTTTACTTTCCTTCTGAAGGAAGCCATACTTAGGATTTTTAGACTTTAAAAAATCCATTCACCAGGTTTGAGCCCAAAACCTTGGATCTATGAGGAAAGTATGGTTACCACTGACCCACCAGGACCGACTTTATTGATGGATTATTGATTTGGTTTATTTATGGAGCTTTTTAACATCTTAGGTCACCAGCATTCCATTCAATTCAGGGCGTGAAACTGCTGATAAATTTTGCCATAAATCTACAACATGGGGCCTATGGCATTAGCTCCCTTCTGCAGGAAGTCATACTTAGAATTTTTAAGCCTGAAAAAATCCATCAAACATGGCCAGGATTGAACTGGTGATCTTAATGATGGGGATAAAACTTGTAGCTAACAAAATATAAAATAACATCATATAAATCAATTCATCTTCCTTTATTACACTTGAATGAAACTAAACAAGACTAATACAGTGAGCAATGCTAAAGAATAACCTTTAAACTAAAAAAAAATTAAACATGATGTATTTCATTTTCATTATGGTCATAAATCTGCAAGAAAAATCAATGACTCCCACTAATTTAAATATATATATATATATATATATATATATATATATATATATATATATATATTAAGATCTAAAATTTTATTAAAGCTCTGGATGTCAATATCTGCTGTAGAAGAGGCATTCAAATTTTGTACCAAAATATGGCTCTTTTTTTAATACTAAAAACCATTTAAAAACTAAATTTAAGGATAAAGTAGCTCAAGCATTCAAGATCACATATGCTAGAAATGTTGTTTTTCTATAGTAATCTTGTTCTAGGTTTCCTACTTAATCTTATGTGATAATGCTTGTCTCACAACACTGGTATTAATTAATATGGCTAATGTTTGATTTAAAGCCTATTCTTACAGTGGTATAATTAAGGGGAATGTAAACTCAGCTTAATATTAAAGAAATGTTTACTATTTAGGAAAATAGCTGAGCACAAGTCTTCAGGAATACATCTGATAAAGCTGAAGACAAGGGTTCAGCATTTGCCATAGTAAGCTTAATAAGTTATAAACTTGTTCATGTAAAAAAATTTGCTAATCAATGAAATTAAATAATAATAATAATAATAATAATAATAATAATAATAATAATAATAATAATAATATATTTTGATTTTGATTGATTCATTTATGGATGCTCTTTAACATCTCAGGTCATCAGTGTATAATAATAATAATAATAATAATAATAATAATAATAATAATAATAATAATAATAATAATAATAATAATATAAAAGAGAACTAGAAACGTTTGTTTAGGAGCTTTTATTATACACTTGTTCACACTGCATTACTTACATTAGTACTCAATGAAGCATAAATGTAGTATCCATTGCTCCTGCATTATATTTATGGATTGGTTTAATTAACTGTTAACAAAAATTCCATGGGGATGGCTTAAAGGTTATGTGATTTCATAACAATGACATTAAAAATTAATTAATAGCAGTTTAAAATTAAATTAGAAAGCATGAATAAATATTGTGGAGCATATAGTAACATTTGGTGTTGATGCTTTAAAGGGCTGATGCATATTTTCTAGTAATATTTGCAGATTCTCCCAAAAGGGAAATGAAACTAATAGACAAATTTAACATGCAAAAAGAAACAGAAGAAAGAAACACAACAAATAAGCCACTTACTTCCTTAACTGAAGTACATATAATTAATGAGCCAAAGGCCGGAATTGTTGCTGTTCGCACAGATCTGAAAAAAATTTCCCAAATTATTTTACCAATTTTATGATTCTCATTAAATAATAAAATGAAACTTAAATTGACTCTATTTTGTAGTTGTACAGAACTTTAGTAAGAAACTTGGTAAGAAAGAAATTAGCATTCTATCTTCTTATTCAGACATAATTTTTCAAACTTGTCAAAAGTGCATATAATATAAAGTATTTCCTGTGTGATAAACAATTAGGCAATATTGAAGGCCTGGCATTTGAGGATGTTAATCACGAAAGGCCAGCTTTCTTGCAAGATATATTCTGGACATTTTTTTATAATGGACAGATAAATGTTAATACTCCCCAAAGTCATATATTTTAATATTCCAACAAACCCTAAAAGATAAATATCTCTCTAATCTGAAACTTAAACACTACTTTGTAATGGATATTTTCTTCAGTTCATACTTGCTTGCATATTTTGCTACTTTTTTTCTCCTACCTAAAGGATGTCCATGACTAATTGTACAGTTTTAAGAAGAACACATAAATTGTCAATCTGAGAAATGATGCTTACAAGAAACAGACTTCTTTATTAAATATGTATGCAGCATACTACTATCTTTTCCTAAACTTCATCATTTTACTATTACAATATAATACAAATTGTATTGTAATCTTAAAAGTTAGGAACAGTGAAGTTGTTACATATACAAATGAGTCAGTATTAGGCGACACTAAAATTTCACTAACTGATTAATTCTTCAGAACATGTTTCAAGAGCATTCGCTCTCATTTTCAGCTGGGGACTGACTAACTCTAGCAGATGACGTAGTGGCATCTGGTGGTTCATTAGACAACGGAACAGGAAGTCCATTGGTGGAATGTCAAAATTCATAACTCTATGTTTATTTTTTAAAATATCTTTTCCCATATTGCCAAATCCTTGGGATTGGTGGTAGCTTTTAACAGTTTGGAGAAGCCAAACTGTTCTTAAATTTCTGAAGTGTTCTTTTGTCCTTGTCTCCAAATTTTGTATTGTTTTGCCTATATATATATATATCATCCATGGGCAAACGGGACATTCATGAAAATCTTTAAAAATTATGATATACGTTAGGCTGCACAAAATAAATTTAATATTGGAAAGTTTCTGAACAGCACCAAAAAGTATGTTATTCCAGCAAGAAGTCAGGAGTGTACCGGATAGATTGTTTGGAGTGTGATCAGATATATATAGGCAAAACAATACAAAATTTGGAGACATGGACAAAAGAACACTTCAGAAATTTAAGATATAAACAACTGGATAAATTGGCGGTTGCAGATCACTTTTGGACTTACGATCATAACATTGCAGGAGAAGCCAAACTGTTAAAAGCTACCACCAATCCCAAGGATTTGGCAATATGGTAAAAGATTTATATTTTAAAAAATAAACATAGAGTTATGAATTTTGACATTCCACCAATGGACTTCCTGTTCCGTTATCTAATGGAACCACCAGAGGCCACTACATCACCTGCTAGAGTTAGTCAGTCCCCAGCTGAAAATGAGAGCGAATGCACTTGAAACATGTTCTGAAGAATTAATCAGTTAGTGAAGTTTTAGTGTCACCTAATACTGACTCATTTGTATACAAATTGTATTGTTAAGCTTTTTAAGCACATGTAGCTAATTATAAATGTAGTTGTAGAAACACAGCTGATGAGGCAAATAAAGGCCCAAGAAATATGTTCTGAGTAGTTCAATTGGAGCAATATGAGTACAAAATTGACACTGTAGACTAATTTAGAGTACATAATTACTTCACTGTAGTTGTTCTGACACAAAGTTGTTTTTAAATTTAATTTCTTTTCCTTGTCTGGATGAGCATAATACCAAAATAATCTTAATCTGTAATCAAATTAGAGCTAGAATCTCAGTTCAGTGTTCAGTGCTACACACAAAGGAAGTTATATTAGTTATCAAAAGGATTCAAATGCTAATGATTTATATAAAATAAAAAAATAATAAAAAAGTGAAATATATAAGCAAATCTGCTATTAAAATATGATCAAACAGATTAATAAATTTACTAAAAGGACTAAACATTATGCTTAATTGCAAAACATTCTATGCATATTGCCAACCTGAAAACAAAGGTTTGCCACCTATTTAGATGAGGGTAGGGTCAAAGCCTTAGGTTGCTCAAGACAAACACCACTTAAAAGAACAAGCTGTTATTTTGTAAATTTATATATTTTTTGGTGTTTTCTTTTAACTGTTAGTTTTTTGTATTACTTTGTAATTTGTATGGCTTGGAGCAAACAGGGCTAATACCAAGTCATATTAACCAAAATAAGGTTAGCATGAAATAAATATATAATTTTTTTAACTGTTGGTTATTTGTATGACTTGAAGAAAAGAGGGCTAATACCTAGTCATATTAATTAAAATAAGGTTAGCATGAAACAAATACATAAACAAATGCTAGATTAAGATCACTGTCTTATTGAGTCAAACTACATACTCTTATTGCTTCCTTTGTTCATGTCGACAGGTAGCTGAGGATGCGAACAAAGGGTTTGTGAAACTAATATTACATTATAAACAAGTAAGTGGAGCAATAAGAGTGTGTAGTTCGACTCAATAATACAATGATCTGAATCATATGATTAGCTTCGTTGTATAAGTTCCAATTAACATTTTTATTTAAATACTAGATTGCCTGAATTTAGTTTAGCTGTATGTAATATTCATATTTTTTTTCTTCTTAAAATGCCCTCAAAGTTTCTATAGATAGCATATTTTTTTTCTTCTCATTCACTGCACTAGGCAAAGTTTAAAGCATTATTTCATATCTTTTGGTAGATACTGTAAAAGAATGATACATTCGGTTTAATGCTAATGATTAATAAATAAATTACTTTCAATATTAATTTAATTTGGAATCTAACACAGGGAAATATGCATTAATAATCTCTTCTGAGTCAAACTATTTAGAACACTTTTTATGGCTTCCAATAGGTGAAGCCATAAAAAATGTTCTAAATAGTTTGACTCAGAAGAGATTAGTAAATCTACTTACTTGTAATAAATGAATTTTAAAGTTCAACAATGCCTTGTACCATGAGAGGCTCCTTGCAATGCATCAAGATCTTAGGCATCCATTTTAACAGAACTGGGTAACGACAATCTAATAGTGCGACATCCTCATCCAGGACAGCTTTATCACCACATAGCATGGTACCAGTTTTGCACACTATTACACTCTTCTCTTCTTCTCCCAATTTTACATTATACATATTTTACTATATCCACTTTGAATTCTAAACCAATTGTTTTTATTGGAAAACTACTTTCATTATGCTCCCATAGTTTTGAGTTTATATATGCCAAATTTCTTGACAAAATGCTAGAAAATAGCCCTGTAGAGAACCTTAAGACCTTTTCCATTATTTATCAGTATGGTGCAGAATCAGGACTTGTCCCTTTTAATTTCATTACCCCAAGCAGTTTCATGGCATTGTTAAAAGCCACAGCAATTCAATGCACATTAAGATCTTCCAAATCCAGTAAAAACATACCATTAGTAGTCAACAAAGGCTGTGTTAGTAGCAATATTTGCAACATATCTTCCACAGCATCCATATTTTCATTAATGGAGATTTAAATCTTATTGCTGCTTTTATTACCTCTGATATTTTGTAGCACATTCTCATAACAAGAACATAAATAATTTAAATTGGTCATTTGAAATTTGGTGCTTTGGGCAGTTCACTAAGATTTTGAATTTTTATTCTTCCATTTATTGGAAAGAATACTGGTAAATACCTTCATTTCAAAAAGGTATTTTAAAAAGTTGATAATTGGTAAAGCTGTGGCTATTTCAAACAAAATCAACAGCCTGCTTTGTTAAGCTGTTTTCTGATTTATATTATTTTTATGCTGTTGCACTTTAAATCACTTTCCTGATGCTACTTCAACATCATGTGCTTATAGGAAAGAATTTTTCCATCAACGTTGAAATATTTCTCTTTAACATAAGATAATTGCATTATCACCACAGTAAACTTTCAGCATACTATTGATTACCAAGTCATTATAAGTGCAATTGTGAAGCCTTAAAGTTCCTTCTATAAAATGTGTAAAAATAGGTGAGAAAAGGACTATCTGCACTGGCCTCCAGACATGAGTGGAAAATGCAACACTTTTGTTGTTATTTTCTTCCAAAATAAAGGAGAAGAAAAAAAACAATCAACCTAACATATTTGCAAATCTTTCTCTGAATCATGAGAAAGTAAATCTGCCAACAGAATTTGTCAGAAACAATATACTAAATCCAAGTGCAAAAGTAAACCATAAAAAATAGGAAATTATTTAGGGAAAGTGAGAAAGAAATTGTTGAGGAGGGATCAGTAAACAAGTCAAAGAAATGGAATGATTTTTATCATGTGGGTAAATTTATTATCTCGGTAGCCACAATGTTATATATATTGGACCAATAAGAAAATTGGTAACTAAATTGAGATAATTCTGATTAATAAATACATACAAAATTGTATGGGGTGATAGGTTGGAAACTGAGAGGCTCTTCTCTTCTGGAAACCTAAAGAAGATGGTTTCATTGATAACATTAGTTAGGAAGAATAGGAATTCTTCAGGAAATCTGAAGACTGGCCCAACTTATAGGAGGAGAGAAAAGATGCTGTTTTAATTTTATATTTAAATTGAGTAATTTAAAATGTATAATTTTGTGTTTTGCATTTTATATTTTGTATTTGTTGTATTTATATGAAATAAACAAATTCATAATTAATGCAAAACTTAAACCATTTTTCTCAATGCTTTAATGCAGCTTTACATTGTGTTCCCAAATAATAGCTAAAATATGACCAAAAATTAATAAAAGGACTGGCATATAACTAACATAAAATATGGTATCATTTTTTATATGTTCTATAAAACAATCATAAATGTTTAATTCAATTTAATTTCACTGTATGGGTAAAATCGGAGCAAGGAAACTAAACATTCTTATCCAAAGTTATAAATCATAAAATAATAATAGCAAAATTATTCTTAATTCTCATATTATTAAAATTTATCAGCTAAGCATGCTATTTTTAAATGTTTCCACTGTTCTGTTATAATGGTTATTTTTCTTCTTTATTGGATTTTACTTCTAAATGATGAACTTAACCTAACTTAGTGTAACAATACTTTGTATTATATTTAACTGTCTATAATTTTAATTGGAGTGCCTGATTTCAATTTTGCTTATTTGTTACCCAAAGAGATATTTATGTCTAATGTTTATATATTCTAACCTTTAACATGCAATATTTTTCATGTACCTTTAAGCATTAAATAGTTGTTCAACACAATTAGTGATTGTAATGAATTTATGATCACATATGAGTACAGATTTCATTTCAACTGAAGTGATGCAAGAGGTAGAGAAAACACACATGCTTTTTGTATATATACTAGAGCACTCAGTTATAGTGATAGTAGTAATGTTTGATTTATTTGGGTGCTCTTTAACATCTTAGGTCATCAATATTCCATCCAATTCAGGGCATGAAATGGCCAATAATTTTTATTCAGAGGCCTCTTCTTTTAGGCTTGATGTTCGTTTAGGTGTCATAAATCTATAACATAGGACCCACAGCTTTACTTCCCTTCTGAAGGAAGCCATACTTAGGATTTTTATGCTGGAAAAAAGCTATTGATTCATCTATCTTGGGTCTATGAGGCAAGTATGGTTACCACAATATCACCAGGATCAACAGTGATGGTGATCCTAAGGCCTATTTATATGAAGTTTATAGGAAGAACAGGAATGTTTTTGTTACACCACTTGCTAATGAACAAAGGTTTTTGGTTTACAGCAAGTTTGATGCTGTAATATAAATGAAGGAAAGAATGAATAAATAGTTAAATAAATACCAAATTAGTTAATAAATAATAAATTAGAATAACATGCTGACTTCAAGTATTCTGATTTGGTATCAAAGTACAGCACCTATTTCATTCCTAATAATATTATTACTTATCAGATACTTATAAAGTTTTTGTAAAATTCAGTGGATCCACAAAAATATTTGCAAATGTTACACACAGCAAAAAGGAACTATGCCTCAGTACAGCATATAACTGATAAATGCATTAATGCATTAATACACAGTAATAATGGCAGTGAGGGAAACATTTTTGGTATAGTTATTTGTAATACCATTTCCTTTGACTGTCTCTTGTCTTATGTTCAGGTTACTTTTCTTAGTTTTCTGGCATTTTAAATTCCTGATAATGACTACTCTGTCTTTACAAGATAGATCTGATATAATTTCATTATTTAAGATCTCTATTTTCCTAAAAAAGTCATTAAAATTTTTTCACTTCTTTGAGAAAAATTTTCTATAATAAATAGTCTTATTCAGCCACTAAATAAATATTAAAGGAAAGAGTTATAATTGAACAGCATGAATAAGAAAGAATCTAACTATATACATAAGGAACTGAAGAAATGAGTACCTATTAAATTTGGGAAAGGGTTATCAGCAGGAATATTGTATAAACTTTAATGTACATGGGTTATATTTCAGAAAAATATAATGGTCATATGTATTATTGAACCACTATAGCTATAGCTATGAAGACATTTATATCCATCAATAATATTTTAATATCCCAGTGACATGCAAAGGCATTTGCAATTCTATCATTGCTATAATTAAATATAAGACAAGTAGTAGCTTGCAAAATCACCTGAAAGTGTTACTGGCATACAACATTAAAAAGTAGAGGTGCACATTTAAGAGAAGCAAGTAAAGCATTGCTTTAGCTACAATTTCTTTCATCATTGTAATAATCCATTTAATAAAAAATATTTACTTAATTACTTTCAAACTTTTTCACACCATGATAAATGTGTCGAATTATGTTATGCTGAGAGTAATGGAGGGCTCCAAAGCACTATTATTATTTTTTTTTGATTGATTTTATTTATGGACCCTCTTTAACATCTCAGGTCATCAGCATCCCATTCAAATCAGGGCATGAAACAGCTGACAAATTTTGCTCAGAGGCCTCTCTTTCAGGCTTGAGGTTCCTTTTTGTGCCGTAAATGCACAACACGGGACCCACGGCTTTACTTCCCTTCTGAAGGAAGCCATACTTAGGATTTTTACACCCGATAAAATCCATCGGTCCTGGCTGGGTTTGAACCCGCGATCTTGGGTTTAGGAGGCAAGTATGGTAACCACTACACCACCAGGACCAACACTATTAGAACAGCATTGATTTAAGCAGTATAGGCAGCTGTGTGTAGCATTGAGAATGAGAGAAGTCTGTTCATTTTAAAAGGAAGACCAAAGCTTTCTTTATATGAGAAAAGCACTTATATCACATTAATTGTCTAATCTGTATTGTCACACCTGTTCTTGCTACATAAGTGCTTTATAATTGCAATAAGTCTACATTTGTAAAAATTTTCAGCTTTTCATGTTTCTTGATTATAAATGCTAAGTGAATATTCAGATTTTAGCAACAATGCCAACAGACATAATAAAAGAGCTTTTATACAAATCCTTTTTTATCGGTTATTTCTCAGAAAAAAAACTGAATAATTAAAATGGGAGGCCATCTCCAGAACTGCCAAACTTGGTTCAAAAGATAAATTTAATAGATATTTTTAGTCTACTATGTACTGTAAATGTGAATTTTTACCTGGTACTAGTGAATTAAATTTGTTTGCTGATATTGTCTGCTATTTGGAATGGAAAGAAACAATAATTGGACCAAAATTGGTTCAAGCATTTAGGGAACTTGAAGTCTATAGTCAAACATAATAACTGACAATTCATTACTAATATAGCAATAACAAAATGTGATATCACAAATTAGGCTGTTATAAGTTTCTTGGAAGCAAAATGCTCAGTTTTCTATTATTCTGTTATGTTTGTAATGGACAAATGGGTGGCTACCATTTCTAGATTTAAAAATTATAAGAATAGAGATTGTTTGAATTTTGGAATTTACAGAAAAGAAACACACACAGATAATTACATAAAAAATGAGAGTTATAGCCCCATTCCACATAAATATGCAGTGTTTTACAGTTTGGCACACAGATTGATGAATATTCCACTCACAGAAGTAGAGTACAAAATAGAATATCAACTAATAATAAAGACAACTATAATCAATGGTTTCAACAAAGACACGGTGATAAAAATTATCAATAAATCTAAAAGACAAAATAAGATAAGGGAATGTTCCACACTCAAAAATACAAAAGAAGGATACAAATTCAAAAATTTCACCTACCATCCAATTTACCACAACAAGTCAAGAAAATTTTCAAAGAACATGGGATAATATCAAGAACAGATATAATATCAAGAATTTATTAGGATGCACAGTAAAAGACTCCATACCAACAAAACAAAAATCAGGAATTTATGTAATAAAATGTGCAGATTGTGAGCAGAGTTACAAAGGCAAAACAAAGAGAAATTTAGAAATTCAGAGAAAAGAACACTTTAGGAATATTCGGTTAAGCAGGTGGATAAATCAGCAGTAGCAGCTCACTTTTGGACCAAAAATCATGAAATAAAACTGGAAATTAAATGCTGAAACATCTTCACAACCCAATGGTGTTATCCGCTTGGAAAAAAATTTTCATATTAAAAAATAAAGAAAATCTATTGAACTTCAAGTTTCCTGCTATGGATGAACTCAGCCAATTTCCTACTTCAGCCAACAGATGCCAACAGAGGAACATTCAGGTGTCTAGCCATCGTTTTGAGTAATGGCGGTTCAGCGAGCAACTGAAGATAGGAGAGATTCTCCCAAACCTCGTCTTATTTTATGTAAGTAAATGGAGTTTAGTGTAAAAAATGAATACCTAAGTTTAGGACATATTACCAATCCATTGTCAACAGCTTCGTAAGTACAATATTAATAAGTTTTATTTATTTTCTTTAAAACTAATTAATATCCTCAGTGAAGTACATAAAATTCCATTTTCTGCAAATGGATTTATTAGAATCTTCCATCTAATGTACAACCATGGTCAAGTATCTTTGCTCTTCCACATCATATTTACTCACATATTAGACTCCTTTTTTCTCCATTTCTATACCCAGAAAAAGTAATGATTGGTTCAATTTTTTTAACTTTCTCGTTTCATATGGTGGACAGATGTAGAAAAAAGTGATCTGATATTGAAAATAATCATACCTATATCAAACATAGTATATCTGCCAATATAAAAACTGCTAAATATCAAACTTAATACCATTTATCCTTAACTAAAATTCATAGAAGTCATGTTATCAATATTACATATTATAATTAATGAAGCAGAAAAAAAAGGGACCATATATTTATTGGCAATTTACAATAACTTTTGATTCAAGTATATTTATTGTAATGTTTTATTTGCATTGTAATTTGCTCCAACAACTTCATTATGCGATTGAAACAGCACCCAGTGCATTATCTTGAATTGTAAAATATAAACCTGTAAACAACAGAATGAAAATATCTTGGGGAACAGTCATATTTTATAACTAATCAAGGATCTTACAAAATAAAAACAGTTCTGACTTTATTAATTTACCTTAATCACTGCTTTCCATTGAGTTTCATCATCAAAGTCACCATCTTTCTGTTGCTTTTGTAACCTCATGTATGTAATACTTAATGACAACAATGTCACCAAACACTAGCACTATAGATGCGATCATTATTTTATTATAAATACTATTTTGTACAATATTAACATATAAGCGGAGTATAAGAGTATTAAAACTATTCACTAGCTAATTAAGAATACTATTATACAAGTTTGTCAGAAATATTTTAGGAGTCTAATATGCTAATTTTTTAGTCTTTTATTTTCAGTGATCTTAAAAAGTCTGTGGGAGGGCAGAATCAATATGCAAGTAAATATGATATTCCTTATGATCCAGTGATATTTATTTACTAAACGTGGACTGTTTTTTGATCAGGAACATTTTTCCTAATTAAAGTATGAATCTATTTGTTGGTTACATGCAAACTGTGTGAAATCAATCTGTTTAGCACATAAATCTGCACATTAATTATAATTACAATTTGTCGAACCATGTTATAAAAAATAAATCTATCTTGTATACTTAAAAATCACATGTAATTGATTGGTAAAATGGGCTTAAACCTAATAAGTTCCACATGTTTGCACATATATTCACAGTTTCCCTTGCTAGTGCTCTTCCTATGTTTTACTAATTCTTTTTCCTGCTCTTCTTAGAAATTGTCTTTAAATACAACTAGTACCTCTTTATAATTAAAACAATTGTTTATATCCTTCTGTCAAGAAATCCAAACCAGAATTCACCATATGAAATTCATATTCATATTCTGTTTGTTAATGTATATCAGATAATTAGAATGCATTCGGTGCTAGTATGTAATTTTTTGGTTGTTGAACTGTTTTTAATAACTTGATCACTTTTTCTATTTCATGGTTTTCATTCCAAAAATGTGCTGCCACAGCTGATTTTTCTATTTGTTTGTAAATGGTGGATGTTCCTCCAACCTAGAGCCTATGATGCCAAGGAACATTGAAGAACAAATAGAAAAAGCCTCAAGTTATTAAAAAGTTCATCAACCAAAAGAATTAAACATATGGGAAAGAATTTATATAAAAAAACATGAACAAAACTTAATGAATTTCAACATCCCAGAAGCAGACTGTTCAAATTTATCACAAGACCATCGGAATCAACCCAGATACCTACCAACCCAACTTCTACAAATAATCCAACAGTCTTTAAACAGCTGAGGATGTGGACCAGGGTCCACAAAATATGTCCTGAGTAAATCTCTTATAACCAATACCATAAAGAGTGTTATAAATAGTTCAACTCAGTAGAGATTACCAATATGGTTAATTTATTTGGTATATGAATATTTTTTTTTTTTCAGATAATTTTTTTTCAAATTGTTATAATTTTTTGCGAAAAATTTTCCTCTTTTACAAATTACATTGATCATGAAATTATGGTTTATAAATATATTCTTTTGATATCTTTTACTAGCTCATTAATTTTTGGGAGTGTCAAATCTAAAATTATGCTCAGTTTTTGACTATCACAATTTTCATCATCTGCATTAGCATTTTTATCTAAGTCAGTAATACTGTTATTAAATTCACGAAGAAAAACTACTAAGATAAAGCATATTCTGGAGGAGAGAGAGAAGGGGGGAGGAAAGACCATTGTGTACAATTATTTATAAGCCAACTTTAGTAGTAACTTTGTAGTGCCTTATTCCTCGTCAGCAAAGTTATGCATGTGACTTTTTCTCTTATGTGAGGTTTCTGGAATTTCATGGCATAAAATTTATTACCTTGCTACTCACTCACTGTACCAATTTTATTTGTTTTTATTTTATTAAAAATTTTTATTTTTTAATAAAATTTTATTAAAATATCTAAGTGAGCAATTAAAACCCAATTTTTAGTCATTGAGCATCACATTAATTTTATTTTCTCCAATATATTTTCAACAACATTTATATGATAAATATATGTTCTTCCTTAGGAAATTAGTAACTACACTTTTACATGAACTGTCTCTCTGTTTCAACTCTAGTCATCAAATTGAGGAAATCTTCATCTCACCTAGGTCTTCTATGTCTCGACCAATGAAAATGCCTTCTTTTAGGTTCAATTCTAAGAAAAAGGGGCAAAGCATCCATCAAGTCTATTAAGTGTGAGCCTACCCAAAATTAGTGTATTGCTCATGTGTTAATTTTTATTGGCAAATTGAAACATTTTCTTATTTTAACTACTGCACTGTCTGTTACATAGGCAGCCAATCACCAATATGTTCAAAGGCTCAGCCTGCCTTAAGCAAGTGTAGTAGTGATTCTAAGTTACTGCCAGGGAAAGGTGAAGCGGATCTTTCATGGAGTTTGTTACTGGCTAAGTCCTGCCTCAGGCCATTTGATTATGTCTGCCCACTTCTGGGATTTTATAGAACCTGAAGTCTGAAGGACTAGGGTGCAGAGATACCAATTTAAAATATAGTATTTCTCTATTTTTGGTTATATTGTAATAATATGGGATGATGTAATTATTTTATTTTAACAGTAAAGTCATTTAATTGATTACTTTTAAAATTAATTTTTAAACTTCCTTAATCATATTTTTGTTTATATGGACCTGTGGACTGTATGATAGGCTAGTAACTATTTATTTATAACTGTTTTCCTTTTATTTCTACAGAATTATCAACTGTTGTGGAAAAATATGGTATCTTATTAGGATTATAATAAAAAATTCAGTTAAATGTCAAAAATTCATTTCAAGAGGAATTAATGTATATGATTGGAGGATTGAGTTTATATAGGCACAAACCGATTTAATGATGAACCATGGAACATAAACTTTTTTTAATATTGAATATAACTTAATTTAATTTAATTATTGATAATTACAATGTTATAATTTTGAATATGAAAAAAATTTAGATAACATTATTGCTGTTTTTATAGTATATTTAACATACATTAAATATTCCATTAAATTAAAAATCCATGTCCCTACCTATCTTATGCAACAAGCCATACTTTGCCTTTGCCAAGAGATGAGTAAACTTCTTACAGAGGTGTTCGAAGCAATTCCCAGATTTTGTGATAAATTGCATTCAGGATGCCCAATTTTATCTTACAGAGAAATTTTATATTCAGGGAAGACAGAAGTATATTTTTGATTAAAAAACTTTTGTGCAAAATGTATTTGGTTCCACTTTAAGAGATATCCTAAATGGTTAACATTTTTGCACCAAGTGTAAACTTCTATTTAAAAAATTATATATGGAACTAAACACAGTGAAGCTAATCATTTGATTTAATTTTAGGTCATTTAAACACTCCCACCCCACATGAAGAAAAAGCAGGTATTTATAAGATAGCTTGTGCAGAATGTGATAAGATTTATATTGGAAAAACAAAAAGGAATATAGGCACACGTTTAAAAGAACAGTTTAGGAACATAAAATACAAACAGATAGAAAAGTCAGCTGTAGCATATCATTTCTGGACAGAAAATCATGACATAATTAAAAAAGTAGAATTGTTAAAAGCAGTACAGGGATCTACAGAATTGGCTACGTGGGAAAAAATTCATATTTACAAACACCGAGATCGTGTAATGAACTTTGATGTTCTGGAAGAAGGAAACACAAACTTTAGGTTTTTTGTTCTTACTTTTCCAACACTGTCCTCCATGTACTTATAAAACTTCTGGAATATTGTTCTACTCATATTTATGAATGGGAGCATGCTATAGTCTTAATCCTTAATGGCATTGAGGGTGATTAACTAGAGTTCAATTTGAAATTAAATACTGTCATGACAATTTCTGTTTGAAAAGCTTAAGAGCAATGCATAAACCTATGAAATGTTAATCATGTAATCAATAAATAAGTATTCCTATGTACTGTTTCATAAGTCATAAGTAATGTAAACAATATACATAACATTATGGAAATGGCTGCATTAGCAGGAGAAACTTACATATCTGGATCGCTTGCGAGAGTTACAAGTCCTGGTACAACGCGACTTGCAACCAGAGATTCTGACACACTACCTACTGTGGTAGCAAATAATCTTGCTGTTTCGCTTCGTATTGCAGGTATGGGATGCACTACCCCTTCCCACAATGCAGAGAGCACTGCTTCTTGATAAAACATTTCCTTACATAGCATACGGAAGCTCACTTCAAGGCAATCTACAGGTACCCCATATATTGGGAGAGCCAGCAAGAACCTTTTCATTTGTGTCACCAATTCTTCATTTGCTTCAGTATCCTAAAATTAAACACACAGTTTTTATGTATATTTCACAATTTTTTGGAAGTGTTTAAAGATAATATGCTATCAAATATAACAAAGTAAAATTATAAACATAACATATTCTATATAATCCGTATCAAAATACTACTATTGTAAGAATGTTTTAAAGTTAATCCTGAACCAATGCTATCATACATACAGCATAACAAATGAACACAAAGGACTGCAAAAATCAATTGTCATTTTTAAAGTATGTAATTTTACAATTTCATACTTCAGGTAAACAATCATCAAAACAAGAATTTAATCAGGGTAAAATAATTTAATTCATCTTAATACACTTTTCTCCATACTTTAACAAAAATTATCTTAAACTTCACTGCTATATGATCCTGTTTTACTTGGCAGGAAGTTAGATAAACCATACTTCTGGTTAAAACAGCTCAGGAGATTTTAACTGTTTTAACTACAACACCGGCCGTGAAAGCCTAAGAAGTACCATACATCTGGTTTGCAACCTTTTTTTTATTTTTTAGAAATCTTTTTACATGCAATAAGAATATACTGTCATATAAGTGAATGGGATGATGGTATGCAAATGAGTTCAAGAGTTCATCAACATTGAAAAAAACTAGCATTAAATTTTTCTGCACCACAGAAAACTCAGGGAAAAAGAATATAAATAATACATCACAGATACACAAACAGGATCATAAATGCAAGGATTTGTACACAACATATAGAAATAATATTTTCTTGTGCATATGCAGTTCAGTGATTAGGTTCTCATGCAGAAAGAAAAGAATAAAAAAGATATCCTGTTTGGGAGAAAGGTTTGTATGAAGTGCTGAAATTGGAAGCAATGTACTTAAGTTATAGTTAGTTAAATTTTATATAAAAGCAAAATTAAATAATTTGTTGTTTCTTTGCAAAAGCCATTAAGAAGAAAATAACAAGAAAATGAAAGACTTGAAAGATAAAACGCCAAGGAGTATAATTGGGCATAAAGGTTACAAGTGAAACTATTATATCTCTTATTTAAATTGTACTTATGAAGCTATAGACAATGGAGTGATAATATATCCCATTAGAATTTATTAAATATATTCACACTAGTGACACTTGCTTTGTAACATTAGAGATGTTTTGCAGTCAATCGCTCACATCATAAGCTGTTGACCAACTGCTTGATGTGGTGGCTCGATCACAAAGTGCTTCTAGGCAATCTCTGATGGTTCGAATAGGAAACTTGCTGATCCTTGTTCATCCATGGGTGGAATATCAAAATTCATTAAGTTTTTTCGGAATGAAAATTTGTGATTTTGAGTTCAAAAGTGAGCTGTCATTGCTGTTTTATCCATTTGTTTAAAACAAATATTCCTAAAGTCTCCCTTTCTACGAATTTCTAAATTTCTCTTCATTTTTCCAATGTATCTTTCATTTAATTTCTGAAATTCCTGATTTCTGTTCTATTGGCATGGTGTCTTTCATTGAGGAACTCAGTAAATTTTTGATATTGTATTTGTTTTTGGGGCTAACTTTATGACATATTCTTTGAATATTCTATTGAATTTGTTGTGGTAAGTTGGATGATATGTGAAACTTTTGAATTTGTATCTTTCCTTGATGTTCTTCAGTATGGATATCTATCTTATATATTTTTTTAAAACTATAGATAATTTTTATTATTGTCTCTCTATTGAGCCATTGATTACTGTTGTATTATATCAGATAATACTCTTTTGTATTATTCTGCTTCTGTGACAGGCTTTTTAATTATTCTGCGTGCCAACCTGTAGAACACTGCATATGGGATGGAGTTATGATTGTTATGTTTTATGTAATTTTCTTTGTGTGTTTCTTTCTATGTAGTCCACAGTTCATTCTGTTTGCATTTTTTATCAGTTTTAAATCTAGTAATAGTAACCACCCATTTTACTCCTCTTCCATAGTAAATGGCACTGATTTATGGTGTAAATTAAGGAGTTTTAGAGCATCTATTGAATATTTTTTCAGTATTATTGCAAATATATCATACTCATATACCAATACCATGTAATGAAAATTAATGGGAAGGCTTTGGTGACATGTATTTCAAAGGAGCTCATGAATAAATCTGCAAGAAATGGAGAAAAGTTTCACATTGCTAGACCAGAAATTTGTTGACAATAAATCTTGATCTGATCTAAAGTAAAACACTAAAAATCATGTCAACCATTAAAACACTCTTGAAGTTTCACAATTAAACTTATTAAAAGTCATTAATAGACCACCAGAGCAAGCACAGTCGTATACATACCCTACCTAAATTGACTCGTTAGTCATTGATAATTGAGCAATTAGTCTAACAAAACATGTCCCAAAAATTACTTTTAATAAGTTTAATTGTGAAACTTCAAGAGTGTTTTAATGTCTTGACGTGATTTTTAATGTTTTACTTTAGATCAGATCAAGATTAAATAATAAGTTTAATTGTGAAACTTCAAGAGTGTTTTAATGTCTTGACGTGATTTTTAATGTTTTACTTTAGATCAAATCAAGATTCATGATAGTTTCACTGTGTGGATTCCGACATAACCTTCAAACATATTGTTGACAGTATTTTTGGTTGAAACTGAAGAAATTATCTGTACACATAATTTAGTAAGATCTGTTCCTTCTGCTTCTAAATTTAAGAAGGTTAACTTGGTAGGGAAGAAACTGAAATATTTACTGCAGCAGAATTACAGTCCTGATACCATTGGTGATTACCACCTCTTAAAATAAGCCTCTCTCACATATCATATGTGAAATAATTTTTACCAATTTTGTGTCCATTTCCTTTCCTTTTTAGCAGTTTAGGATCTCCCTATGATTACACTCATACCTTGCTATTGAAATTCTACTGCTTTGCCTGTTCCATCAATTGGTCCCTTATTTAGCTGAGCATTTTAAAACTCTCACATTATATAAAATTCATTATAACATGACAAATTATTGTTACAAAATCACTCAAATTTCATTAATTTTGTTCCACTTACATGGACATGTTTCAAAGGCAATTGCCTCCATCTTCAGCTTGGTCGCACTGGTCGCTTCCCATTGTGGTATTAAGATGTTGCTCTGTGGCTTTAATGAACTTATTGATGAGATAGCTGTTGTTTGGGAGATCAAAGTTAACCAAAAATTATTAATACCACACTGGGAAGTGGCCAGGGACCAAGCTGAAAATGGAGGCCTTTGAAACATGTCCAAGTAAGTGGAACAAAATTAGTCAAATTTGAGTGATTTCGTAACAATAATTTGTCATATTATAATATATTTCACTGTGAAAATCCCAGATACAAAAAACTATTCATTAAACAGCTTGCTTAATGTTCCTATATATATGCTAGTTCTGCCATATATATATATACTATTAATAGAGTAATAAAAACTTCTAAAAAGCATAAAAACTCATAAAAAACACTCAGAGTGCAATATAAGAAGGTTCACATAAAATTTCACACTAAAATCCATAAAATTGAACACTAAAATCACACTATATTTCGAGCTTGGCTCTTGGTCACGTGATGAAAATGAACTGAGCTCTGGCAGGCAGCGTCTACATTTAGTGTTCAATTTTACGGATTTTAGTGTGAAATTTTATGTGAACCTTCTTATATTGCACTCTGAGTGTTTTTTATGAGTTTATATATATATATATATATATATATACACACACATGCTATTTTCAGTACTGTCATTATTATTAGCACAGCTATTATTGTCATTATTTCCCATCCATTAAAATTAATGCATATTAGTTTAAAACAGATTTGAACTTAAAATACTAATCTTACACCACAAGCAAATTGGTCTTTGTAAAAAAAAGTCTGCAAAATGTTGCAATATTACATTATATTCATGTGGAATAGACATACAACTGTCACAAGCAGCAGTCTCTCCCCTTATTGGCTATGACTATGACAATTTTCATGATTAGAACAGATGCATTAAAGGAGCTCCCTGCAATAATACCAACTCAAGCTGCATGGCAACATTTTGGGCATGATGATAATACTGTTCACAGCATCAATGCTGCCAGTTCTGAAAGCAATCTGGTCATAATAACCACCATTCCAATCTTGTATTTCTTGTATACAATATGATAGATAAACTTTGCATTTGCTGCATTTTAGCATGCAATTTGCAAGTCTGCCTAATCAATATCCTAAAGCCAGCAGGACTCACATTACAAATAATATTCTAGCACCACAGTTGCCTAAAACACAATTTCATTATAATTACTACTACAGTGCATAATTTCTGGTTGGGAGAATTTATGAGCATTTTAAATTAACGTTTTCATCAGCCTATACGAATAGATGTTAGGGAACAAGGTGTTAATGGATTCTGCAAATGGTTCATTTCATTGATTACAACAATCTATAGTAGTGGGATAGTGAGCAACAATAGAAATTATATTATTTTACTCTCTTACTTATAGGCACCTAAACATGCAGTTTAACTGCAACAATATTACCAACTATTATTACTCTATATACTACACGCTACAGGGAGATTATTTTAATTACAGGCCGGTAAATCATTGCTGCTCTCTGAAAGATGTTAATTGTTAAGGCTATATAATACTTGTGCAGGTAGAAGTTTGAAGTTAGTTTGAGGAAGGCTTGTCATTGAATGGTTGTACTTTCATTATGCATAAATTGTTTGCAAATTATTATTCTTTAGTCATGTCTCATATATATATATATATATATATATATATATATATATATATATATATATATATATACACATAGAGTCTTTAAGAATGGATTTTTATTTTTATGTATGATACATAAGAGAAAACAGGTTAATCCAGAGGCAATTCACAAGAAAACATCCTGGCAATCATGTTCCAGAAACTACAGAAACTTTTCACGAACATGCTAAAAAGTTACAAGAAACAGGATCTCTCAATGATATGAAACAAGTTCGGAATAGTATGTTCAAACAGAAGAAAAGTTAGATGAAATACAAGAATTTCCTAGATGCTGGCAGTGTATTTCTGTTAAGAGACATAATTTTCAACATCTCCTATAACACAGATTAGTACAATCATCAGTTTTAAATACAGTATCGTTTTATGCTTTCAGCAAAAATGTAAATATAATAAAAATATTAACTTTACATATTGGGACTATCTCCCTTTATTTGGTTGCAATGGCTCAAATAACCTCACCATATAATTTTTTAATACATAAATTATAAACTTGTTTTATGTATTTGCATCGCATAAGCTTGTTGCAAAGGGTAAATAAATAAACATCTTAATATGAGAAACAGATGCAGTATTCAATGATCTAGAATTCTCTACATGTGGTAAATGCATTTATTTACTTTTACTTTCAGTATATAATACATTAAGTTAGATTTAAGTAACTTTTGGCCAAAGTTGCTAAGGCTATATACCTGAATGGAAGCCACAACACCAACTAAGTATAGAGGTAGAAGTGATAAATTAAGCCAAATATTTCCTTGGCTGGCCTCCATCAAACTCTGTTCCAGCTTTAGCAACTTCTCTACAAACAGTGGTTGAATCTGAAACAGAAAAATGTTTCTTCACAGAATATTTCATTTAATTGATAAAATTAATGACCCTTCCTTATATTTCTTAAAATAGGTCTTTGCTCAATATAAAATAACCTTTCAAAGACCTTTCAAAGACTGTTTGCTAAAAGTACAAAATCTGATATTACTATGACCTCTTCAGATAATAATTACTCTGGGGGTTTAGCAGTACAACTCTACAAAGTTCTGCAATGAGTAAAATAAGCAAGTTCAGAAGAAGAAAAAACTAAAAAATTTCAGTTTTAAAATATTTAAAGTTCTACATTTGTTACATAGGACAATTATGAGTGACGCTTAATGCTGTTGGTATCTCTGTTGTGTCTACATGAAAATGCAGCATAGAGTAATGAGATTAAAGATGAGAAACACAATCCTCACCAAAATGCTATGATATAAAATAATAGTTTAAAGCAAATATGCTTTGCTTCTGGAACAAAATTATGCACTCCTTAAACAATGAAGTAGTGATATTGTCATCAACAGTTTTACTTCCATGTGCTGTATTTGTGGTATTGGAATCAACAGCATGGAAATGTTGCCTTCCTCTTCCCCTTTGTCACAGCTTTTCAAATCCTAATAGATGAATGTTTATTTATTTCTTCATCAAAGCATTGCAATCCCAATATTCCCTTCTCAGCCTTTGACTTTACCATGCACTTTATTCCAGTCTTCTGCAGTAATTTTACTTGTACAGTGGCTTTCAGAAGAGCAAAGAACGTATTTGAGCTGATTTTTTTGCTGCAACTTTTTATTCCATTATATTCCACCTGAACTCAAATGGGTTAGTCTGCAGCGATGAGGCAGTAATATCAAAAAACTTAACTCCATTTTTTGTGGAGATTTTAGAGTTGTCTACATTTGTTTTGGTATATTTATTTTAACTTTTAACATTTTGTTTGTTAAATTTTCTACAAAATCACACAGTTCTTTAGCCATGCCACAACATTGTTCAACATTAAACAAAAATTTTCTATTATTACTTAACAGTTTAATGATTAAAGTCCATATCTCACAATGCATTTAACTTGTTTCTTGGAACTTTTTCATTATGCAAATAAGCCGCTCTGTAGGGTACAATACATTGGGCTTCATTAATGTCAGGTGGCCTGCATGTGTTGACTTTTAAATGAAGATAGATTTCCCTGCAGTGCTTTGATTAAAACCAATAAAATCCCTTGTCATACTTAGAGGGCAACAATTCCTTTATTTGCTTGCTTGGAAAACTTTATACTGCAGGGAAATGTCTTCATTTAAAAGATGGCACAGGAGGACAGCCTTACATATGTCAAACATACTTACATTTTTTAAAAGTAAAGCCCAGATCTTTTATTCATCTGCAAGTGGACACTATATCAGCATTTTCTGATAGATTATTTTAAAGTCTATACACTTTTAGATTCCTTATATTATAAGTATGTCTTTTTTAACTGGTTCTTTATTCTTCATGTATAAGCTCATACAGTTTGAAGTTACTGCATCACCAAGTCTACCCTAAATTAGTTTCTTTAAGATCCTGTGCATTTGTAGTTATACAATGTGCAACCAACTGTGTAAGGATTTTTCTGGAGATGCTGGAGGATTACTGTAACCAAAATGGATGTCCTTACACTTAAAGTTGTTCTTTATTTTAAAGTTCATTGTCCACAACACCTTCTTTTATCCTCAAAATTCCATTTTCTTTTTAATAGCCCATATGTACTGTTAATCAAAACATTGCTACCACTATCCTATCAAAAATATTTTACATCTAGTGAGAAGATTTGAGGGACTTAATTTGATGTGATATCTGTCTAATTGATGTTTTCAAGAATTGGATATTTATCATATGAAAATGAGTTGAGTAGAGGGAGAAGACTATTGAATTAGCACTGCAACAACATAAGGTAAGCTCCAGAATACTCCCAGACTTCTACTGTTATAGCAGAATCATAGGAAGTGATGAAACCACCCTTACATTTCACTTATAAATATATTTCACTTTTCAATATAGTTACCCTTTATTGCAATACATTTCTCACATCTTTGAGTAAACATTTCAATCCCACCTTCAAAAAAAAAAAAAAAAGTCAAAAGTCTTGTCTGCAAAATGTGCATAAACAGCATCCAACAATTCTTTGTTACCTTAAACTTCCTTCCTCGAAGGTCAGTCATTCTTGAGTTTTGAGAAGAGGAAATAGTCACTGGGAACTAGATCTGGGCTGTAGGGTGGATGGTCCCTCTCTTTGAAGCCACATTTCTTTACAGCTTCCTTTGCAACAAGATCTGTGTGCACAGCTCGTTATCGTGAAGGCGCACACTGCCACTCAGCTTTCCTCGCCTGTTCTCTTTGATGGAAGCATGTAGTCTGTGCAGTAGGCCAAATAGTACTCCCCATTTACTGTGGTGTTCCACTCCTTGAAGTCAATGAAGAGTATTCCTTCACAATCCCAAAAGATTCTAGCCATGGTCTTCTTGGTTGACTGAGTGACCTTGGCAAACCTGCTTCACCAGGTTTACCCCACTCCATTGATTCTCTTTTGGATAAGGAATCAAAATAGAGGACCACAATATCATCTTCTGTAACAATGGTTTGCAGAGCTTCTCTTTGTTTCCAAGGCAGAGCTCCCAAAATGCCTGACAACAGATGACGCTTGCTGCTTTTGGACTGAGGAAAGAAGTCTAGGCACCCATCTTGCACTAACCATATTCATGTTTTACTGTTCATGAATAATTTGAAGGACTGTTGTTTTAGAAAGATGGCCCAACCTTGCTGGTATTTCTGTAACTTTGAGCCGCCGGTCTTCCATAATTCCTCCTTCCACAAGGGCCAATGTTTTCAGGAGTGAGCACTTCCAAGAGCCGAGTCAGGGATATATCAGATAAATTGTAAGGACTGTGAAAAAGTATATATAGGAAAAACTAAGAGAAATATAGACAGAATGAAGGAACATATCAGAAGCATTAGACACAAACGGATAGAAAAATAAGCAGTAGCAGCACATTTTTGGAACGAGCACCATGAAATTGATAGAGATATTAATTTACTGAGAGCTGTCCAATTTCCTAAAGAACTCAGCATATGGGAGAACATCTTTATTAAACAAAATGAATGCAGACTTATGAACTTTGAAATTCTGGAAGTGGACAACATTCTGTATAAGTTTTTTCATAGACCACCAGAGTCCCTTACAATTACCTGCCTCTCCAACGCAGCATGACTCGTTGGTCATGTCAATAGACAATGTGAACGACTTCACGAAACATGTCCTGAAATTTAGTAATTGAACAGTGAAATGCTCAAGAGTGTTGAATATTTCAACCATTTTAATTTTTTTAAAATTTTAAACTTTCCCTTGGAAAAAAAGTTTTAACTGGTTTGGAATAGTTTATACAAAGAAATTACATACGTTTTGCTGTGTTGATTGCTGTTAAGTTTTATATTGAACAACATGTTCCAGTACTATTGCAACACTACATGCTCTGGTTCTCTTATAATACTACCAGATACTAACAATGAAAATAAATGAAAAGAAGTGTTCATGTTTGTGTGTGTGTGAGCTTGTGCACATCACTATGTCATTGGGAGATTATGGCCATTTGATATGGAAGAAGAACCAGCCTGAACAGGCCAGCACAATGGGGGAGCTCATCCAAAAGAAAAAAGTTTACTTTAATATTTTATAAAGTGTAGTGGCAGAGAAATCAGAGACTTCAAAGCAGCAAGCTCAGTGCATAACACTGTCTTGAACAGACCAGCACAATGGGGGAACACATCCAAAAGAAAAATTTTTACTTTAATATTTTATAAAGTGCAGTGACAGAGAAATCAGATACTTCAAAGCAGCAAGATGAGTACATAACACTGTCTTGCTGCTATACATATTCAAGGTAATAGCATATTGTGTCTTTTCATTTGCAATGGAGTTTGAAATGGTTAATTTCATTTCATTTATTGTGACTGTATTATCATATTTACATGATGTGGTATTGTCAAAAACGGTACATATAAACAAAATAAAAAATTTACAATATATGTAGAAATAAAACATATCAATGAAAACATAAACTGTCAATATCATTTATACTCATACATATTTGTATTGTTTGCAACCTATTTACATATTTATACATATCAATAGTTTTATCAGTCAAGTATTCCTCTACTGAATAATAACATTTTGCACCAAATACATCTTCGGGCTGTAGGGGAGTACTGTATTTTATTTCATTAAGAAGTTTATGGTAAATACGGATTCCATTGCATTTGAAACTACACTTGCATTTTTTTTTATGGTGAGTAACATGCAGTTGTGAACTTTTCCTAGTATTATAATCATGTATTTCACAGCTTTTATTTTATTAAATTAGTTCTCACCTGTACAATTATCTCATAAATATACATACAGCATTATTTTTGAATCATTCTTTACAACTGACCATTTTCTTCAGATTCATCATAATTCTTATTACCTAGCTGAATTAAGAATAGTTTTCAATGTCTCGGCAGCAAGTGAAATATCACTGGCAGTGCTGGACTAGTTACTATACTTGGGATGTCATGCTGGATTCTAATTCATCATCCTGATTGTTGTTTGACTTATGCTGCATATGTGGTTGGGTTCTAATCTGAAGGACATTGTGCTAGTGTTTATGGCCAGTCTAAATCTTCTTTTAATGTGTAATTTTTGAGGGTCTGTTGTATGATGCCTGATGCTGATGAGCTTTGTCTGTGTATTTCTGTAGTTTCAGTTATTTAGCTTTGTTAAGCCTTGAGTTTCTTTCTTTTTGCTGAAGGCTTCACAATGCAAATGGGCATGATAGTAGGATTTAGCATATAAAATGTCAATAGAAATGGTTTTACTAGAAGTGCTGACTGAAAACAAGGATAACATAGATCACAGTGACTTTCCAGACAATTAAGCAGAAAATATAATATGTACTACCATAAAAATGATTCAAAAACAGCATATGAAGATACCTCTTTTCCTTCAGTCAAGTTTCTTTATTGGAAGATACAAAAAATGTAAACGGTGAAAAGCAAAAAATTATCAGTGTGAGAAGCATTATTATGATGCTCCAAGTATTAAAAAATATTAAAAATATGCAAATTATTTTTACTTAAGTTACTGACAGTGAAATAGAAGTTAGCAATTTGAGTGGTTTCACGCTACCTGTACTTCACTTACACACTTTTTATACAGATATATTTCAGGAACTCTTTTACCAATGTTAGCGTAAGCCAACTGGAGCACAAGTTCTTTAATGGCAGCACAAGAAACTGTTTAATATATAGGGTGTCCATAAAGTTACAAAATTACTACATTATAGTTCATTATATGATATTGGGACTTCTTGGATACCCTGTAACCAGCAGCAAAGCTTGAAGATCATGATTTTTTTTATTTATTAGGTTTATTTACAGACGCTCTTTAACATCTCAGGTCATCAGCATCCCATTCAACTCAGGGCATGAAATGGTCAACAAATTTTGCTCAGAGGCCTCTTTTTTCAGGCTTGAGGTTCTTTACGTGCCATAAATGTACAACACGGAACCCACGGCTTTACTTCCATTCCAAAGGAATACTTAGGATTTTTATACCCGAAAAATCGATCCTGGTCAGGTTTGAACCCGTGATCTTGGATTTAGGAGGCAAGTATGTTAACCACTACACCACTACGACTGACGAAAGCTCATGATGCATTTCTTATTTTTAATGATAAAGATATTTTCCCATGTTAATTCTAAAGGATTCTTTATGTGTTTTAATAATTTTGATTCATTATTCATTATCAAATTTGATTTATTTATTCATTATTACTTTTTCTTTATCTAAAGTGGGCTGAACTACTAATTTGCCATTTGTTTGTAATAAATGATTCTTCAGTACAGGTTTCCAAAATTGCCTTTTATTTAAATATATATATTTGATCACAAACATTACAATTAATCTGATAAAAAGTTGACTTTTTATTACACAGTATTGAATCTTTATGTAAGAATTTTAATTCTACATTTGTGTAAAGAAGCCAATTTATATTGTTTTCTGAAAAAAAATTGTTAAACTTATTGAATGCATCTGGATGGTAAGGTAACTTTTAGTATTGCATATCTTTCTTTATGTGTTAGTAAGCTGGTATCTTTGATGGCTTTAGTTCTTTTAATTTTTTTTAAAATTTTTTTTGTCTACTAACTGCTTGTTGAATTCATGATATATCGCTATTATTTTTTATATTCTTCTATAATGAATGGAAAAATCACTAATATGTGTGTAAGACCATTGAGAATCACAATATTTAAATGTTAAATAATTTCAAGTTGTCATTGATCAGGTTTTTGGGTACAATAGCTAAAATAACACTCACTATTTGTGCCACATTTAAAACTCTGTGGGAATGCTTCAGTGATATGTCTGTCAAAGCAGCTCATGCAAAAATCTGCAAGAAAACAAACAGCAGGTGTGGTGGTCAATGATGAGCCAAACTAGAGGTCTGCAACCTGCATTTCTTTTCTAAGTGGTGGATGGTAATCCAAAGTTATTATTACATAGGTGATTGATCAGTAATGCTCAAGGTCCTTTGTCGCTGTGCTTTGCGGGTATTTAGCTCAGCATGATCATTCTGTCCATGGATAATTCAGTTCTCTCTTTGTAAAGTTTAGCATCAAAATAGATAAAACTTGATTTAATGCCCAGTTATGTCAATTTAATACAGTCCCCCAAGTCATTAATAAGTATGTCTATAGATCGAAGCCCAGTTTTAATAGTTTTTTTCTGTAGAATTGTTGGGGAATAATGCCATCACATTGAAAAAAATGAGCACGCCTTCTGCAGAAATGCATATGCTTTATTTTTCAATTAACTTGTTTCAATTTTTACTCTTAAGTTTCTAAACTTATTAAAAGACCAGAATTTCTGGGTTAACCTTTTAATACTTTGAGTTAGGCAAATCATTATTGTTTACAGTTAGTCTCCACTTTTATTTAGTTTAACAATTCTTGGAGGCCATATATTCTTGGTGTTGTAGGGCTTCTTGATTTAATGTTGCATGCCTCTTTATCTGGCAAAGTTCTGATTTCTTTTAGAGTGTCATTAAGGTAGCTGATGCTTTCTTTTAAGGGATCTTTCTAAATTTCCATGTTTTCTTCATTTTATGGAAGAGTTTCCATTCTCTTTATACTATGATGATGATGATGATGATGATGATGATGATGATGATGATGATGATGGTGGTGGTGGTGGTGGTGGTGGTGGTGATGCTTTATTTCAGACTATAGACTCAATATACCAGTTTCAGTCATTGTCAATTATGGAACATATTTGGCTATTACATGAAATTTATTCATAATATAAGTTAAAACTAAATAAAGTGAAATAAATGGATAATAGTATAATATAAAATAAACAATAAAAATATGCCTACTAAAATTACCATGGTATATTTTGTTTTCAAACTATAATTCATTTTTACTACATAGACAATTATTAATTAATTATTTTTAAATTCTGATTTGAATTATTCCCTTGCTTCAGTTTTAAGGAGTTTGGTTATAACTTCTTTTACAAATGTGTCCTGTTCAGTAGCTTTTCTTTTTACATTCACTCTAGGATATTTTCTTTTTCCTTGGTGTTACAGTGATAATAATGCTTATTTAATTATTAGTGGAATTTATGTTATTTTTTTATAAAGAGAATAAGTCTATTTACATACAAGAAGATAACTGACACAAGTTATTGATTTTAAATATATTCCTGCATTAATCATTCATGCAGGAATATCATATCTAAAATATTCCTGCATGCTCTTCTATCAAGCTTGTAAACGAGTCTTAAACAGTGTTTTTGTAAAACTAAAGTATTATTTCAATTGCATACCAGTAAAGACCCAAATTTTCCATGCTATATATGAGAGTAAATCAAACCACAGGAATAACTAAACAGCCAGATAGGTCCCTAACTACATCCAGAGTTCAGCTTCTTAACTACTTGATCCATAGATATTCACATGTAATTTAAATGACTTCAACTAAAGTTATCTGTAAGGTATCACTAACATTTTTATAATTAGTGCTGGTTTACTGATAATGCATTATTTTAGTTTTGCTTATATTAATTTTTAGGTTATCTTCTTCTAAATATTTCAACATATTTATGAGAAATCAGATATAAATTTTTCTCTATCTACTACTCCTATTTTATTTCCTTTGTCTGCTTTTGTATATATCACCTCTTTTATTTCAGGCTTTCATCATGTGATTGTTATGAATAATCTTTTTAGTATCTGTATTTGTTTTAATATTCTTTCAAGACTTAATTTCAAATTTAGTAATTTCATTAAATCCTGAATGACTAATTTAATATCTGATAAGAAATCTTATATTTTTAGAGAAATGCATTTTTAATAACTTCAGTTCTATCTTAGTGAAGGTACATTGTTATAACTGATCTCCTTTCTGCTTTATTTTTTAGATAGATTAATAAGCTTAGTTTCTAGGTTATGCATTTTCTTTTGCAAGCATAGAATAAACTGAAGAAAGACAGGAAAAGGTGGAGGAGATTGAGATAGACTGGGAAATTAACCTACTGTTGGTGAGCTTTGACTTTTAACATGAGTTGAAGTGACTTTACCAATATGCTACTAATGTTGGATTAAAGTGCTACTTACTTTTTGTCTAGTAAAGCTTTTTCCAAAGCCAGCACATATGGATCGGAACAATTTAATAAATGATGAAACAATTAGTTCTTGTGAAAGAGCCACTTCTTTTACTACATCAAGAAGTTTTGGAAGTCTGTAAGAAATAAATTATAATTTTTAAATTAAATACAAAAAAGAAAAAATGCTGCTACATGCTACAGAAATTCCATTACTGTATGAATGTTGGTTGTCTATCAAAACCAAGTTTTCAAAAATAACTTATTCAGAGTGGTGGTATTATGGCAGAAAATACTCATGAAGAATTACTTATTTTCAATCTTCATTTAAAAAATTAAAAATGGGATAAGTTGATATTTGTGATAAGCAAGGAAATGCAGACATGTGATGTTTCTAAAAGGGTTTAAGAACCGTAATCTGAAAGTATGTGCTGTATGCAGGGTGCAGAAGGGATATTTTACTGTTTTGTGCAGAGTAAAGATATAAAAAAACTGGAAAGAAGATATTTGGGATCCACAATAGTCTGTAATGAAAAATGATATTGTAGCAATTAAAATACTGGCAGTTAGAAGGTTTGAAAGAAGCAAAATGTGGGTTAATTTTTAGAAAGAATTAAGCAGAAATAGATAAGGAAAGAGAAGAGAGACAGAACAAAAAGAACTGCAGAAAAAGAATAGGAATTAGATTATTGGTGTATTTAATAGGTTTTTAACCATGTAATGATTGGTGAATCAGGACATGGTGGAGTCTATGAGAAGAATGCATCAGATTTTTTAAAAAATATAATTATAAATTTTGAAATGCACATAAATTTGAAAGTAATAACTTTGCAAAAAGTATATTGTTTTGTGGATAATATTAATTACAATGAAGAAAACTTGAGAGAGGGAAATATATATTGATAAAGGGAACAATGAACAAAGGGAGGGAATTTCATGGTTAAGAACAGGCGTATGGAGACTAAAACGACTGAGAAAGGATGTACTATAGAATCAGTGCCCCATTTGTAGAGGGATTGAAAATATTGAACATATAAGTGTTAGAGACAAACCTGTGGAGGAAGAAGTTAATAAAGCAGAAATGGTTTAAATTAGATAGGAAAATGATGCAAATACACATTTTTAGAAAGGACAATAGAAACATAGGACTGTTCTTGAGTAAATTTAAAAATTGTGGAACTGGTCAGTGGTTGGGGGGGGGGAATAAAGAGGTAGCTTAAAATAAATTGCATGCTTATTTGAAATTCAATAATATGGTAAATTTTGAAGAAGTAATTATAAATTGTATATAGATATTGTACTATGTATTTCAATGTCTGGCTAAGAGCTTGGGCTGAATGCCTAATCATATCAACACGTATTTGCCTTAAATAAATTAAGAAGAAGGAGGAGGAGGAGGAGGAGGAGGAGGAGGAGGAGGAGGAGGAGGAGGAGGAGGAGGAGGAGGAGGAGGAGGAGGAGGTAGATGTTTTGGATAAGTATACATAAACCATATGGGTGAATGAAAAGGCTTCTTTCTGCTGGAAATTTTAAAGGAGAGACTAATCATCTTTAGGGATTAGCCAAAGAACCTGATCTCACCTGGCTAGTGTGATTAGTATTTAAATGTTCATTTGAAATTATTTTTTAAAATTTTATAATTGTAACTGAAGTAGTGTAGTTATCAATAATTCAATAGAAAACATTTGGTAAATAATGAACATGCCAATGTTACATATAAAAAAAGAGGATAAAAAGTATACCACAGACCAGGGTATAAATAAAGTATACTGGAGACCAGTACATCACAACTTTCTCATTTATATTTGTTGCTGCTATAGATGATGGTATCTAATTACGAAGTGTTGACTGGCTTGAACTCTCATTTAGAAATTCAGTTATTTCTCCAGTCCATAAAACAGTGCCATTATAACTGGAAACTGTTACACAACTAAATAATGTGTGCAATAAATCTTTAGGATCATAATTAATATTCACATTCATTACTTCTGGCAAAAAGCACATAAATACAGAACAAGGTGATGGCTACCAGCTATGAGAACTTAATTTTCAATATGAATCTCTTTATTCACACTTTATATTAACTCCTCATGGAAATCAAAAAGGATGTGAATATAGAAATGAATCTCTAAAACATAGAGCAAAATTAATTATGAACCATAAGCTTTGAAGAATATACAAAACCACAGTATTTGATCACATTCAAATTAAACTGGGACATGTATTCTAGAATTTGCTTTACATTTAGAATTTTGCTTGTAATAATTTACTATTCTTATTTGCTTTATTTTTGTACTATGAAATATTTAGTTCATTCATTTATTATAACTTAGTTGACTTGTTCTATGTCATTAATTGATTTGGATAAAAATAAATAAAATATGTATGCATACATAAGAGTGGTTAAGAGGAGAAAATGCCTTAAGGCTCTAATTTTGCCAGTA